>CM071846.1:38593492-38937132 GCA_036507275.1 Sicyos edulis | reverse complement strand
TCTATTGTTGTTTAGACATTTTAGATGCTGATTATTGTTGGTTTGCTAGGTTCCCGCCGCTAGCTCGGGATTGTTCCGCAGCTTAGGATTTGTGTGTAGAAGTCTTCCACCAAGGTAAGGATTTCTTCTGGGGTTGTGTGGACCACTGCGGTATATTTGTGATTGTTGTTTTGTATGCACGTGTATGATTACTAGCATGTTAGCCCTAGGTGCTCTGTTACAATTCCCGATGGCATGAACTCTTGTATTGTTTCTCATGTTAGCCCATGCTAGGTTGTTCTATTCTAGCATGTTCGATATCTGTTCTTGCTTCGTAGTATCATGCTAGGTTCCTTGTATCTGTTGAGCACGTATTGGACCGCATTGATTGAATTGTTATTATTATTATTGTTAAGGTTTAGAATTCGGGTAGATAGCATCATCCGGGCCCGATGCATAAAGTATCTTGCATCTATGGCAAGGGCGTTCGAGACAGATTCTCGCCCTTGGACCCCGTGAGGATTAGCTATCCCAACCGGTAGGCCCCGCAATCTTGGGTGAGGGTGGCGGATCGTTAAATGCCCCAACGGTCGGGATGATGACTTGGCATTGCCTCGTCCCGGCGATCGGCACGTCCTCGGCGTGTTCGGCCGTAGCCCTTGATTGCCACCTGTTAGGGCAAGGACCACTTCTCGGTGTAAGCCTACCACGACCGGTTCCTTAGCCTCAAAGTGCGGTGGTTCAGCCGACATAGTTCACGTGTCGGTGTCTCACACCCCTATGTCGGTGACACCGATCCGGAGATTTAGTTAGGCATGGTGATCGAACACAGGCGGCTTGCCACTAGACCCGCACTTCAGAGTTTGCGGTAGCATGCGGTGCGCGCTTACGCTCATTACAGTAGCCGACCGAGAGCTCCTCGGGATCTTGAGCCGTGCACCTTTCGTGACGATAGAGAGAGAAGCCGAGGCCGGGACTTGTTCCCGTATAGCGTTTAGTGTGTTGTGGTATTTCCGGACTAAGACCACGAGTTGGCATCCGAGGTCCAAGTGTGGACTTAGCTATGTGCTCCGCTCTGTGTTTGTACTCATAGCTTGCATACATTCTTCTAGATGATCATGTATATCGTATTGTACCCCGTTGGGGATTCTTCTTGGGTAATTCGTTACTCACCCTTTATTCTCGTGGCTTTCCACGGGTAATCAAGGGGCGGGAGACAGGATGGTGAAGGAGGAGCTGATCATGGAATCCTGCTTTGTCATCTCCGACTATTTTATTTTATCATGACTCTTCACTTTTGTTATTTCCCACGAATGCATGTAGGCGCACAGAGCCCCGTGGATGTTTTCTTACGTTTTATGGATTCCAAAGATATTTGTACTTGTGGATTGTTTTAATGGTTTAAATAAATCTCTACGATCGTGAGTATGCTTTTAGAAATGTAAGTTTTGGTTGTTGAATGTTTCTGTTTTTACTTGGGATCCAAATGTATTTTTCATAATGTCTTTTATTTTCACTACATGCATTGGGGTAAAGGCCCATTTAGAGCCCCTTTTGGGTGGGTCTTTACAGCTTGGTATCGAGAGCTCGAGTCATAGATTCTCAGTAGACTCGACCTTTTGTTGTAGGTCGTTTTTCCATGATCACCAAAGACTCAAGGCAGTCATCAGTGCACGCCTAGATTTATTGTTTTAGAAAGGAAAAGGGTTAAGAATTTACAATACCTATCATCTAGTGTATGCCTTGTTTGGTGTTGTGGAATGGTGACAGCGAGTGTGTTTTGATTCGTTGTTGGTTTGGATGTAGATCGCCAAAGATGCTACCACCCGCATCGAGAGGAGGTTCGAGAGCGGTCGAGGTATCGTGGATCGGATCGATCATCGCGCAGGACATCGCCCCAAGCCGACAATCGATGGCATTCCACCAGCGGCTCCTCTCCCGTTACGCCTAGAGCGGGCGTTGAGGCGATCGAAGCGCCGTGAGATCGCTTCCTGGAGCAGAGTTTGCCGAGTCTATGAGGGCTTTTATGGTCGCATGTTGAGTGACCGAGGCGAGACCCGAGCATTGTTGGCGCTGCAAGCGGGAAGAGTCCCGAGCCCAGATCGAGCGGTGACTCGATTGGTTCAAAGAGAGCTCGGTAGCACCTCTCCAGCTCCTCGGAGCAAGTAGCCCCAGAGGCGAGATATGGCGAGAGGGTGCCGAGGAATTGGGTAGGTGGTGAAGGATTTTGTGAAGTGGAAGCTCGAGAAGTTCGATGCCACCGGTGATGCGTTAGCGGCAGCCAGTGGATTGCCCATTTGGAGTACACCTTCCTCGATCATGGTGTGCCCCGATATTCAGAGGCCGAGATGTGCGGCTCATGTGCTAGGAGGCACAAATGAGATGGTGGTGGGAGTCCACCTTGAGCGAGAGACCACTGGGTCTCCACCCGCTACTTGGGAGTTCTTCAAGGCCGAGTTCAAGGTAAAGTTCATCGGTGATGAGGCTCAAGAGAAGATGGTGGAGCTCTTCCGGAACTCGAAGCGGGGTTCTGATTCCATTGAGGAATATGAGCGCAAGTTCTCGTGAGTATGGATATTTTGCTCCTCGCTTGATTGCCACCCCGAGTCAAGATTCGGAAGTTCATATCTGGATTGAGGCGAGGTGTTTCCCGAGATGTCGAGGCTCGGGCCCACGACACTTATGCTAGGGCTGTCCAGCTTAGCCAAGATCTATAATGGGAAGTATCCTGCTTTGAGCGGTTTTGTTGCCGCTCTGTTCGGCGTCCCCGTCCCAGCAGTGTGTGGGGCGTAAGAGGAAGTTTGATTTTCGGGAGGCGCCAGCGCCGCCAAGGGCGCTTCGAAGCAGAGATCAGCGGAGAGCTCCAGTCCGTTTCCACCCGGCAGCAGGAGGACCCAGCGCTTTCCGCTTGTGCTACTTGTGGGAAAGTCCACGCCGAGCTTGTCACCTGGACCTAGATTGTGCTTTCGTTGTGGTAGAGAGGGCACATGGCCCGTTTTTGTGATCACCAGCGCAGCAAGCAGCGAGTGGTCGAGTGTTTGCTACGACCCGTCAGAGGCCGAGCGTGCGGATGCCGCTGTAAGGCGAGTACGCTTCTTGTTTTAGATCACCGCGCATTTGTCTTGTTTGATTCTGTTCTACGCATTCATTTGTATCTCGTGTTGTTTGCTTTGAGCATGCTAAGTTGAGACTAGAGCCTCTAGGTTTTGAGTTATCTGCTGCAACTCCTTCGGGAGTTAGTATGTTGGCTAGAGATAAGATTAGGGATGGCCGGATCGAGATATCCGGAGAGTTGTTGGTGGCTACGCTCATAGTTCCGCCTATGAGCGCTTTTGATGTGATTCTTGGTATGGAGTGGTTAGTCGCTAACCACGCATTGATTGACCGCCACCGTAAAGAAGTAGTGTTCAGCGCCGCCGTGTCGCCCACCTTTAAGTTTCGTGGAGTCCAGGTGGAGTTTGCCCGCCGATGGTGTCACCGTGAAAGCTCGTCGTTTGCTAGCTCATGGAGCTTGGGGCTATCTAGCCAAGTTGTGCGGGAAGAGCCGCCGCTCGTCTGTCTGTCGATCAGTGCCGGTCGTGCAGGAGTTCGCGGATGTGTTTCTGAGGAGTTACGGGTTGCCCCCAAAGAGAGAGGTTGACTTCATTATTGAGCTCGAGCCGTGACCCTCCCTATCTCGAAGGCTCCGTGACGCATGGCGCCAGTGAGTTAAAGGAACCAAGATTCGATTCTGCAGGAGTTGTTAGACCGAGGGTTCATCCGTCCGAGTGTGTCCCCGTGGGGAGCACCGATTCTGTTTGTGAAAAAGAAGGATGGTTCTATGCGCTTATGTATTGATTACCGCGAGCTTAATAAGGTGACAGTGAAGAATAAGTATCCGCTGCCCGTGATCGATGATTTGTTCGATCGGCCTTCGAGGAGCTTCGTGTTCTCCAAGATAGATCTCGAGATCCGGTTACCATCGATTCTGCGGATCGGGGATGCCGACATTCCTAAGACAGCTTTCGAGTCCGATATGGTCACTATGAGTTTGTGGTTATGTCGTTTGGATTGACCAATGCCCCACCCGCGTTCATGGACATGATGGATAGGGTGTTCAAGTCATTTTTGGACAACGTCATCGTGTTCATTGACGATATTCTGATTTATTCGAGGTCTAAAGAAGACCATGCAGAGCATTTGAGGCGAGTATTGGCGGCTTTGAGGAAAACCAGCTTTATGCGAAGTTTTCCAAATGTGATTTCGGTTAGAGCAGTGGCCTTCCTAGGCCACGTGGTTTCGAGAGATGGTATAGCCGTGGACCCCGCGAAGATTGAGGTCGTGAGTTCATGGGCCAAGCCGACTTCATTCTTTGAGATTTGCGACTTTACGGGTTTGGCGAGTTACTACTGCTCGGTTCGTCAAGGACTTTTCGCTATAGCCTCGCCTCCACTCACTCGTCCGACGAGGAAGGGTGTCGAGTTTGTTTGGGACAAGCAGTGTGATGAGAGCTTTGCCGTGCTCAAGCGCGATTTGACTTCAAGATCATGTTGGCGATCCGGAGAGGACAGTGGTTTCGTGGTCTCTGATGATGCTTCCAAGTTTGGATTAGGTTGTGTGTTGATGCAAAGACGGGAAGGTCATTGTCTATGCTTCCCGTCACCGGTGAAGCCGTATGAGCGAACTACCCGACTCATGATATGGAGTTGGCGGCAGATGGTGTTTGCAATCAAGATTTGGAGGCATTACTGTATGGTGAGCGGATTCGAGATGTTTACCGATCACCGAGCCTCAAGTATCTGCTTTACTCGTAAGGAGTTGAATATGAGGCGAGAGAGATGGTTAGAGTTGGTGAAGGATTATGATCTGCGAGATTTTGTACCATCCGGTAAAGCCAATGTAGTGGCCGATGCTTTGAGTAGAAAGACGTCGCACTCTGCGGCGTTGTTGAGTTCCCACCAGTTGCGAGAGAGAGTTCGAGCGGGCCGAGGTTGCAGATGTTGTTGGGAGAGGTTACCGCCAGAGGTAGCTCGATTGATTATTCTCGGCCGTCGATTCGGCGGGGATTATAGACGGCCAGGTTGGGTGACCCCGCACTTAAGAGATTGGTTGACAGAGTCAAGATCTTGTGGTGACTTTGACTTTGTGTATTCACCGCATGTGGGTTGACTTATAGAGGCCGGTTGTGTGTTCCGGACATTGCGGGTTTCGCGGCGAGTTGCTCTCGGAGGCCCACAGCCTCCCCTTTTGCTTGGCACCCCGGGGTACCAAGATGTATCGAGACCTTAAGCGCACCTTCCGTGGATGGGAATGAAGAGAGATGTGGCGAGTTTGTCACCGGTGTCTCACTTGTCGGCAAGTGAAGGCACCCAGCAGAGGCCACCGGTTTGTTGCGAAATGCCACCGAGTGTACCCTGTGTGGAAATGGGAAGAGATCTCCATGGACTTTATCTCTGGTTTGCCAAGGACTCCGAGGAAGTTCTCTCAGATTTGGGTGATAGTCGACCGTTTGACCAAGAGCGCACACTTCATTCCCGGACGAGACACTTATACCGTGGAACAGAGGCGCGCGCATTGCTTTTGGAGCAGATCATCCGTTATCATGGTGTGCCGGTGAGGATTGTGTCCGATCGTGACTCGCGGTTCACTTCTCGCTTCTCGAGAGCGCTCCGATGGGTTTGCGCCAGAGTGCGCCAAAGATGACTTTTCACCCTCGGACGGATGGTCGACCGAGAGAGTGAACAGATTCTCGAGGATATGTTGAGGGCTTGTGTGTTGGATTTCCCGAGCGATTGGGACCAAATATCTGTACTTTCTGATGGAGTTTGCCTATAACAACAGCTTACAACGATCGATCTTGAGATGGCTCCATTCGAGGCATTGTATGGTAAGCGTTATCGGTCCCCTATGTTCAGGAAGAGGTTGGCGATAGACGAGTTTTGGGTCCCGAGTTATCTGCAGATTGACCAATGGTGCAGTCTGAGTAAGATTAGAGCTCGTATGTTGACACTTTCGTAGTCGGCAGAAGAGTTACGCCGATGTTCGGCGTCGAGATTTGGAGTTTGAGGTTGGTCAAAGCATGTGTTCCTTAAGGTTGCTCCGATGCGAGGTGTTCTGAGGTTTGGTAAGCGTGGGAAGTTGAGTCCCCGCTTTGTTGGTCCATTTGAGATCCTAGAGAGGATTGGCGAGTTGCTTACCTGGTTAGCCCTACCTCCGTCACTATCAGCGGTGCATAGTGTTTTTCATGTATCGATGTTGAGGCAAGATGTGCTCGGACGTCGCACATTGTGGACTTTGAGCCTTTGCAACCGAATGAGGATTTGAACTTCGAGGAGAAGCCGGTGAGGATCCTTGCCTTTGAGACCAAGACGCTGCGTGTCGCGAGATTCGTTTAGTAAAGGTTCATGGAAGAATCGGGGTTCCGAGGAAGCCACTTGGGAGCGGGAAGACGAGATGAGATTGCATTACCACTCGTAATGTTTTGTTTTAAGGACTTTCGAGGACGAAAGTCATAAAAAGGAGGGAATATTGTAACGACCAGTGTTTTCTTCCCTGCCTTCCGTATGCCCTAGGGGTAATTTGGTAATTTGGTCGGGCCGTCGTGGTCGTTTGTGTCTTTTCCAGTTACTAAAATTATTGGATGGTTTTGTAGGTTTTGGAGGGGTTTGTGGTTTGGTTTGAGCAAGGTTTGTTGCAAAAGTAAAAATAAAGGGGTTTGTCTTGCAGCAATGGGTTTGAACCCGGGTCTCTGGGAAGCTTGTAGAGATGTGTGCCAATTGAGCCATTAGGTGCTCTTGTTGCTCTTTCTCGCATCACATCTTAGTTAACCTTGGATTTTGGAGCTTTGGTGCATTTGGTTAAATGAAATAGAATTAGGTTTATTCCATCTTCTTCTCCAAATCCCCTCTTGGCACACAAGCTCTCCCTCTCCATTGCCTTGCCGAATTCTTCTTCCTTTGCATCTCCTTGGGTTCGATCATCATCATTCCGGTAAGTCTTCATCCTCTTCATCTCCTCATTTGGTTTTGATCTTGCCGCCAAGGTAAGATGTAGTGTGTGTGTGTGTTTGTGTTGGTTGCAGCCACCGAGAGGAGCAGCCCATCATCGCCACCCACCGCCACGCCCAGATCTGTCGAACCAGCCTGCCAGCGACGCCAGATCCGCTTAGCGGCCTTGCTGCTCGTCCAGCAAAGAAGACAGACGCTTCGCTGCCGCCGACGTCCAGCCGGCCGAATCGCGACGCCGGATCGCGCCAAAGAATAAAGAAATTTCCAGATCGCTGCTCGTCGTCCTCGCCCGATCGCTCGCACGCCAGAGGTCCTCGCCAGCGCCCGCGCGTCCAGCCGCGTCTGCGTCGCCCATCGCACGCCCTCGCCGTGTCCGCTTGCCGAACTGCTCGCCCGCGCGCCCAGCCGCGTCTGCGTCGCCCGCGCCGCACGCCGCTCGCCGTGTCCGCTTGCTTGCCGGCTGCTGCCGCGCGCCGCCCGCGCCTTCGCCAGACGCGCGCTTCAAGCGCTCTCGCCGCTGCCGCTGTGCTCGCGCCCGCGATCGCGCGCCGCGCGCCGCGCCGCCTTCGCCAGACGCTACGCGCGCAGTCCCTGCCGTGCCGTGCAGCGGTAGCGCAGCCAGCGCGTGTCCTCGCCGTCTGCCGTGCCAGCGCCACAGCAGCGGCGCCCGACCTTGCTTGCCGTGCCCGGCTTGCCAGCAGACCCAAGCTCGTGTCGTCGTCGTGCCGCGTGAGTTCCCTTTGCCGAGCTTGCTGTTCTATTGTTGTTTAGACATTTTAGATGCCGATTATTGTTGGTTTGCTAGGTTCCCGCTCGCTAGCTCGGGATTGTTCCATGACTTAGGATTTGTGTGTAGAAGTCTTCCGACCAAGGTAAGGATTTCTTACCGGGTTGTGTGGACCACTGCAGATATTTGTGATTGTTGTTTTGTATGCCCGTGTATGATTACTAGCATGTTAGCCCTAGGTGCTCTGTTCAATTCCTGACCGGCATGAACTCTTGTATTGTTTCTCATGTTAGCCCATGCTAGGTTGTTCTATTCTAGCATGTTCGATATCTGTTCTTGCTTCGTAGTATCATGCTAGGTTCCTTGTATCCATTGAGCACGTATTGGATCGCATTGATTGAATTGTTATTATTATTATTGTTAAGGTTTAGAATTCGTAGATAGCATCATCCGGCCCGATGCATAAAGTATCTTGCATCTATGGCAAGGACGTTCGAGACAGTTCTCCGTCCTTGGACCCCGTGAGGGGATTAGCTATCCCAACCGGTAGGCCCCGCAATCTTGGGTGAGGGTGGCAGATCGTTAAATGCCCCAACGGTCGGGATGATGACTTGGCATTGCCTCGTCCTCGGCGTGTTCGGCGTAGCCTCTTGATTGCCACTGTTAGGGCAAGGACCGCTTCGGTGTAAGCCTACCACGACCGGTTCCTTAGCCTCAAAGTGCGGTGGTTCGTGCCGACATAGTTCACGTGTCCGTGTCTCACACCCCTATGTCGGTGACACCGATCCGTAGATTTAGTTAGGCATGGTGGATGAACACGGGCGGCTTGCCACTAGACCCGGCACCCCGAGTTTGCGTAGCATGCGGTGCGCGCTTACGCTCATTACAACAATACGACCGAGAGCTCCTCGGATCTTGAGCCGGTGCACCTTTCGTGTCGACGATGAGACAGCGCCGAGGCCGGGACTTGTTTCCCGTATAGCGCGTTTTAGTGTGTTGTGGTATTTCCGGACTAAGACCCTGAGTTGGCATCCGAGGTCCAAGTGTGGACTTAGCTATGTGCTCCGCTCTGTGTTTGTACTCATAGCTTGCATACATTCTTCTAGATGATCATGTATATCGTATTGTACCCCGGTTGGGGATTCTTACTGGGTAATTCGTTACTCACCCTTATTCTGTGGCTTTCCACAGGTAATCAAGGCGGGAGACAGGATGGCTGAAGGAGGAGCTGTGATCATGGAATCCTGCTGTCATCTCTGACTATTTTATTTTATCATGACTCTTCACTTTTTGTTATTTCCCCTGAATGCATGTAGACGGGCACAGAGCCCCAGGATGTTTTCTTACGTTTTATGGATTCCAGCATATTTGTACTTGTGGATTGTTTTAATGGTTTAAATAAATCTCTGATCAGAGTATGCTTTTAGAAATGTAAGTTTTGGTTGTTGAATGTTTCTGTTTTTACTTGGGATCCGAAATGTATTTTTCATAATGTCTTTTATTTTCACTACATGCATTGGGGTAAAGGCCCATTTAGAGCCCCTTTTGGGTCGGGTCTTTACAGGTTCGAGCCCTCAAATTCACATCTTTTTTTTCTAAACTTATTTTTCATTTAACTGAAATCCGGGCTGTTACAATACTCCCTCCTTGGAGGACTTCCGTAATCGGAAGTCGCTGCACTAAAACAACTCCGGGTAGTTTCTCCTCATCTCCCCTTCCAACTCCCAAGTAGCTTCCTCAACTCCCTGATTCCGCCACTGCACTTTCACTAAATCAATAGCTCGGTTCCTCAAGACTTTCTTCTCAAACGCTAAGATCTTTATGGGTTTTTCTTCAAAACTCAGGTCACGATTTAGCTGCAAAGGCTCGAAATCTATGATGTGCGAAGGGTCTGCCACATACTAGCGGAGCATCGAAACATGGAACACACCATGCACTGCAGCCAACGATGGCGGCAATGCTAATCTGTAAGCTAAGGTCCCAATCCTCTCGAGGACCTCGAATGGTTCAACAAACCTGGGGCTCAGCTTCCCCTTCTTACCAAACCTCAGAACTCCACGCATCGGAGCTACCTTAAGAAAAACATGCTGGCCAACTTCAAACTCCAACCCTCTACGCCTGACATCGGCGTAGCTCTTCTACCTGCTCTGGGCAGTCAACATACGAGCTCTGATTTTCTGGACAGCCTCATTGGTCAACTGGAGCAACTCAGGACCCAATACCTGCATGTCTCCAACCTCTTCTCAGAATACCGGGGATCTGCAGCGCTTACCATACAACGCCTCAAACGGTGCCATCTGAATGGTCTACTGAAAACTATTGTTGTAGGCAAACTCCATCAAATATAAGTACTGGTCCCAACTACCCGGAAAATCTAACACACAGGCTCGCAACATATCTTCTAGGATTTGCTTTACCCGCTCTGTCTGACCATCGGCCTGTGGATGAAAGGTTGTACTGTAGCTGTACTCCATGCCCAAACCTGCCTGAAGGGCTTTCCAAAACCGTGATATAAAACGGGAATCTCGGTCGAAGATAATCTTAACTGGCACTCCGTGGTACCTAACTATCTGCTCAAGGAACAACTGTGCCCAATGCTCCACGGTATAGCTTATTCTGCCGGGAATGAAGTGTGCACACTTGGTCAACCTGTCAACGATCACCCAGATCTGTGCATAGCCTCTGGGAGTCCTGGGCAACACCAAAATAAAGTCCATGGTAATCTTCTCCCATTACCATTGCGGCACCCCAAGTGGCTGCAATAAACCTGTTGGTTTCTACCTAGGCGCCTTCACTTGCTGACAAGTGAGACACCGGCTGACAAAATGGGCAATCTCTCTCTTCATTCCCATCCACCAAAAAGTCTGCTTAAGATCTTGGTACATCTTGTTACCCCCTGGGTGCCATGCAAAAGGCGAGGTGTGAGCCTCGGTTAACAACTCTGTGCGAATACCGGCATCAGCTGGGACACATAACCGACCCTTATATCTCAAGCCCCCATCTGCAGATACCACAAAATTGAAGTCACCATCGGCCTGAACCCTCTCGTACAAACATTTTAACTTAGGGTCATGCAACTGGCCGTCAATAATCCTTTGCCTTATCGGAAATTTGGATAGTCAATCGGGCTACCACAAGCGGAATTTCTCCTAACAACACTGCTATTCCAGCTCTCTCAAGGTCTTTCCTTATAATACTTTTGGGGTTTGTCAGCGTTGCTAAATGCGAGGTCTTTCTACCTAGTGCATCTGCTACAACATTTGCCTTCCCAGGGTGATACAGGATTTCACAGTCGTAGTCCTTTACAAGCTCCAACCACCTCCTCTGCCTCATGTTCAGGTCTTTCTGGGTGAAGAAATATTTGAGGCTCTGGTGGTCCGAGTAAATTTGAATCTTTTTCCCATACAGGTAATGCCTCCATATCTTAAGTGCAAAGACGACAGCTGCCAACTCCATATCATGGGTCGGATAATGCTGCTCATGCGGTTTAAACTGCCTTGAGGCGTATGCTATTACTTTACCGTGCTGCATCAGAACGCAACCTAAACCAAACTTGCTGGCATCACTGTTGTAATGGCCCAGTTTTCTATTCCGGTTCTCGAGGTGCTTCCGGTTCAGATTCAGTGGTTCGGTTGGGCCGTTAGAGCTATTTTGACCCTTAGGGGTATTTTGGTCTTTTGGCTCCCTAGGCAGGATTTGTGGATTTTCAGGGCTTCGAGGCAGCTCCTGCCTTTGTCGAGGTTTGTTTGTTGGTGGCTGCGAGTCCCGAGATGTAAAGACCCGACCCGAAAGGGGCTCTAAATGGGCCTTTACCCCAATGCATGCATTCAAAGTAAGGACAATATACAAATATGATTTCGGATTCCAATTAAAATTAAAACATTCAAAGATTCAATCGAAATCAAAAGCAGCTTCTGAAACTGTCCCTGTCTCCAAGCACCTGTTTCAAGACAAATACTTTTCCAAAAGTTTACTCTGATCAGAGATTTATTAAAAATCATTCAAAACCTTCTCAGATACAACAATGCTGGAATCCACAAAACATTGAGAAAACATCCTAGGGCTCCGTGCCCGACTACATGCATTCAGGGGAAATAAAAAGACAAGAGTCATAATATAAAAAGTCAGAGATGACAGCAGGTTCCCATGATCACAGCTCCTCCTTCAGCCATCCTGTCTCGCACCTTGGTTACCTGTGGAAAAACCACAAAATAAGGGTGAGTAACGAATTATTCAGTAAGAATCCCCAATCGGGGTACAATACGATATACATGGTCATCTAGATGAATGTATGCAAGCTATGAATATAAACAGAGAATAGTGCACATAGCTTAAATCCACAAATAATCCTCGGATGCCAACTCAGGGTCTTAGTCCAGAAAATCCATCACACAGAACGCCCTATACGAGAAACAAGTCCCACTCCACCGCTGTCTCATCGCCGATACGAAAGGTGCACTCGCTCACAATCCCGAGGAGTTCTCCAATCGGCGCCAGAATTAGCGTAAGCGTGCACGCATGCTCACCGCAGACTCTAGGGGTTGCCGGGTCTAGTGGCAAGTCGCCCGATCCACCACCATGCCTAACTAAATCTCGATCGGTGTCACCGACATAGGGTGTGAGACTGGACACGTGAACTATGTCACCTAAACCACCGCACCGAGGCTAAGGAATCGGTCGTGGTAGGCTTACACCAGGAAGCCGCCCTTGCCCTAATAGGTGGCAATCAAGGGCTACTACCGAACACGCTGAGGACGTGCGGTACCGTCGGGACTAGGCATTGCCAAGTCATCATCCCGACCGCTGGGGCATCGCACGACTACCACCCTCACCCAAGATTGCGGGGCCTACCGGTAGGGTTAGCTAAACCCTTACGGGGTCCGTGGGACGGAGTATTACCTCGCGTCCCCCGCCATGGATGCAAGATACTTTATGCATACCGCCCTGATGATGCTATCTACCTGAACTCTAACCTCTCATATCAACAGCAAACAATCCAATACAATCCAATACGTTCTCAACAGATATAACGAACCTAGCATGATACTACGAAGCAAGAACGGATAACGAGCATGCTAGAACAGAACAACCTAGCATGGACTAACATGAAGAACAACATAAGAAATCATGCCAGTCGAGAATTCAGAACAGAGCACCTATCACTAAACATGCTGATAAACACAAACAAGCATACAAACAGCAATCACATATATATCCCAGGGCCCACACAACTCTTGTAAGAAATCCTTACCTGGCCGGGAGGCAACTACACACAAATTCCTATAGCTGCGATTGAACCCGAGCTAGCTAACGAGAACCTAACAAACACAATAATAATCACAACCCATAGGCCTAAATATAGTAAAATAAATAGGACTCGGCTCGGGAGCAACTCACGCGGCGCGGCTAACACGCTGACGGCGCAAAGACGGCTGGCTGCTGAGCATCTCTGGCGGCGAGGATCGCACGCTGCACGCTGGCGCGCGCGGGCATGCTGGCATGGACGGACACGCGCGGGCGCGCTGGGACGACGACGCGCGCGCGCGCACGGCGCGGACACGGACGGACGAACGCGGGCGTGTGGGCGCGAGCTCGGCTGGGCGATGGCGTCTGGCGAGCGCAACACGGCTGTGCAACGGCTGCTGCGGGCACGCGACAGGGAAGCAGCTGCTGGGCGAGATCTGGCCGGGAGGCGATCTGGGCGGCTGGCCGCGACAGGCTGTCTCGGGCGTCTTCTTTGGGAAGATCTCTGCGTCTTTGGGCGACTGCAACAAAACACACACACACACCACCTCTTCCTTTACACTCGGCCAGCAAGGACACCAAAACGAGAAGATGAAGAGGATGAAGACTTACCCGAAATGACGATCGAATCTTGAGGCTGCAAAGGAGAAGAAATTCGGCTTGGGGCTTGGGAGAGCTTGGCTTGGGCGGCAAAGAGAGTTTTGGAGAAGAAGGAACAAAAACCTAATTTCCTTTCATTTAATCAAATGCACCAAAACCCAAAGGAATCAAGGCTAGCCAAGATATGATGCGGAAAGAGTAACAAGATCCTCTTGTGGCTCAAATGGCCACACCACCCACCTGACTTCCTAGCACCCTAGGTTCGAAACCCAGCTGCAACACAATTTCCTTTTTTTTTTTTACTTTTGAATCTATCCTTGCTCAAACCCATCCAAAAAGACTCAACAACCTACATAAACCCATCCAATAATTTTAGCAACTGGAAAAAGACATAAACGACCCTGACGGGCCGACCAAATTACCAAAATACCCCTAGGGCTTACCTGGAAGACCGGGATGAAAACCTGGGCCGTTACACGAGATGTTTGGGCTTTTCGTTTGGGAGTTCAGTTGTGTTTGGGTTTTGGGCAAAGTTATGGTTGTTTGGGTGTTTCCTTTGGGATTCGAGCCCGGGCCCTTAGTATTGATTTGGGAGTTGGATTTAAGTGAGATTTATTCTTTGGAAAAGGTTGCTTCAGTCGGGTCTCGAAGGAGGAAGCCGGGAAATGGGATTTTATGGATTTTTAAGGTTGGAAAAATGGATAAGGATGGAAAATAAGGATAAAAAGAAAAAGGAAATTTCTTTTTTTTTAAATCCCCATTTATTCCCCCATTTTTTCCCTTTTCTCTCTCTCTCCTCCAACCCGAGCCCCCCAAGCCCGAGCCAGCCCCAGGTCGTCCAGCTCGAGCCCCAGCGCCCAGGTTGCGTCGCCCAAGCACCGCGTCGCCCAGCCTCTCCCAGGCCCCGTGTCGCCCAGGTCCGAGCGCCATGCACTGTGCCGAGCCCGTGCGCCCTGTAGCTCGCCGTGCCGTGCCAGCCCTAGCGCCTTGTAGTCGTCGCGTCGCGTCACACGCGCGCATCCCTGTAACTCGTGTCGCTTGCGCCCGCGCGCCGTCCCCTGTGCCGAAGTCGTGCGCGCGCACGCCGCCCAACCGAAGCCGAGCCGCCCACGCGCGCTTCGCCCTTTGCCTCACCGCGCAGCAGCCTCTCGTGCCTCTCTGCGCCCGGCCGCCGCTGTTGTGTCTTGGTAGCCCGAGCCTTGTGGCTTCTCGGATGGTTTTTCCCGAGTCTTTTCTTCGTTGGGCCCTGATTTGTTGGCTGCTGTTTGTGGTTTTAATTGGGGTGTTTTATTTGATGTTTAGGCTGTTCGGGTTCGATTAGAGGCTCGAGGGTCGCTTGTTGATTTATTATTATTTTCTGCTTGTTCCAGGTAAGGATTTCTTACCGTGGTTGTTTGGACCCTACGATATATCATGATTGTGCCTTGTACGTTTGCTGATTGTTATGAGCATGATATTGTTAGGGCAGCTTTGATTGATCTCTTGCTAGCATGTTTGCCTGATTTTACATGTTAGTGTCATGCTAGGTTTGTTCTTCCAGCATGCTTATGATTCCTGCTTAAGTTCGTAGTATCATGCTAGGTAAGCGTGTTTGATGTCGATTATTGTTTGCTAGCCAGGAATCATTTTCTCTGTACTCTTAGATAGTATAGTAGGGTTTGTCATAATCCAGAGGCTGAGAGCGGACATAACGTACTTTGTCCCCACTGGTCGGGAGTAGAGCGAAGCATAACGTACATTGCTTCAGGGGTTGAGAGCGGACATAACGTACTTTGTCCCCACTGGTTGGAAGTAGAGCAAAGCATAACGTACATTGCTTTTTCTCCCCCCTCCCGGGCCGCCGATTGTGGAATTAGCTACCCACTTCGGCATAAGCTTAGTTTGTAGCCTGCTAGAGCGAAACCCTACCAACGGTGTAAGCCTACCTTGGCCGGTTCTTAGCTTCAGGTCGGTGGATCATGCTGCACAGATGAGTGCAGAGGGCCTCGCACTATTGTGATCAGTGACACCGCTTTCGAGTCTTAGGCATGCGTACCTGGCCCGCGTAGTTTGTACCTAGGCCCCACATTTATGCCAGTTGCAGCAGCATGCGGGGTGCGCGCACACGCGTTAGGCGCCGGTTCGGAGAGCTCCACCGGGCTAATGTCGTGAGTACACCAGTTCCTTCCAGATTAGAGCCAGACTTTGGGTACTCTCCCGTAAGTCCAGATTTGCAGCGAGGGTAAGAGGCCCTTGAGGACACCCCTTTGGGATTGGCTTTTGAGCTAATCATTTGGTCGAGGGAAATAGACCCTCGAGGGTGTCGGACATCCTTGGGATCAGTTTTTGAGCTGATCATTTTCCCGAGTGAGAGTGCCTCGGTGATGTCCTGGGATTGGTTATGAGAACCAATCATTAGGTCGAAAGTATGAGACTTCCGATGACTCCAAATCTTGCATTATGAGCTCGTTGAGCTATGATCTGTGTTGATAGTTGTTTGCTTGCATGTTGAGGTGCTAGATGACTGATGTATCTATTGTACCCCGGTTGGGGATTCTTACTGAGTATGTTTATACTCACCCTTATTTATCTTTCAGGTAACTTGGGACAACCCAAGGAGGGCTAGCGGAGGGAGCTGTTTGAACATGGGAGCTGCCGGCACTCTGTCATTTATTATTGCATTGTTTATTTAGCATGTAGATTATAACGACCCAGGTTTTTCTTCCCGGTCTTCCAGGTATGCCCTAGGGGTAATTTGGTAATTTGGTCGGGCCGTCAGGGTCGTTTGTGTCTTTTCCAGTTACTAAAATTATTGGATGGTTTTATGTAGGTTTTTGGAGGGGTTTGAGGTTTGGTTTGAGCAAGGTTTGATGCAAAAGTAAAAATAAAGGAATTTGTGCTGCAGTCGGGGTTTGAACCCGGGTCTCCTGGGAAGCTTGTAGAGATGTGTGCCAATTGAGCCATTAGGTGCTCTTGTTGTTCTTTCTGCATCACATCTTAGTTAACCTCGGATTTTGGAGTTTTGGTGCATTTGGTTAAATGAAATAGAATTAGGTTTATTCCATCTTCTTCTCCAAATCTCCTCTTGGCCGCACAAGCTATCCCTCTCCATAGCCTTTGCCGATTCTTCTTTCCCTTGCATCTCCTTGGGTTCGATCATCATCATTCCGGGTAAGTCTTCATCCTCTTCATCTCCTCATTTGGTTTTTGATGCTGGCCGAAGGTAAGATGTAGAGTGTTGTGTGTGTTTGTGTTGGTTGCAGCCAGCCGAGTGAAGCAGCCCCTGCCGCACGCCAGGCCGGACAGCAGCTTCGCCAGATCCACCGTCGCAGCCCTCCCGCACGCCATCGCTCACCAGGTCGCCCAGATCCGTTGAGCGGCCTGCCGTCGCACCGATCGCCCAGATCTGTTGAAGCAGCCTCCCGCGCGCCATCGCTTCGCGAGATCGTGCGATCGCGCCCAGCAGAAGCAGACGCCGATCGTGCGGTCGCGCCCAGCAGCGACGCCAGACGCCAGCGCCAGCGCCGCGCCTTTTCGCCCAAAGCTGCTGCCCGAGCGCCCAGCCGCGTCCGCGCTGCCTCGCCGCGCGCGCCAGCGCCCGCGCGCGCTTCCCCGGCCGCTCGCCGCGCCGCCCAGACGCTTCGCCGCGCGCGCGCTCCCTGCCGTCTTGCGTGCAGCAAGCGGCAGCGCCCGCCCTCTGGTGCCAGGCTTGCCAGCAGCCTCCAAGCTCGTGTCGCCGTGCGCGTGAGTTCCCCGAGCCGAGCTTGTCATTTCTTTTTTATTGTTTAGATGTTTTAGATGCTTGATTATTATTGGTTTGCTAGGTTCCCGCCGCTAGCTCGGGATTGTTCCGCACTTAGGATTTGTGTGTAGAAGCCTCCCGACCAAGGTAAGGATTTCTTCACCGGAGTTGTGTGGGCCTCGCGGTATATTTGTGATTGTTGTTTTGTATGCCTGTGTATGATTACTAGCATGTTTAGCCCTAGGTGCTCTGTTCAATTCTCGATCGGCATGAACTCTTGTATTGTTTCTCATGTTAGCCCATGCTAGGTTGTTCCATTCGGCATGTTCGATATCTGTTCTTTGCTTCGTAGTATCATTCTAGGTTCCTTGTATCTGTTGGAGCACGTATTGATCGCATTGATTGAATTGTTATTATTGCTATGGTTTAGAGTTCGTAGGTAGCATCATCCGGGCGGATGCATAACGTAACTTGCATCCCCGATGCGGACGCATGCGAGATGGTACTCGTCTCCTCGATCCCGTTAGGGTTTAGCTAACCCTAACGGTGGCCCCGCAATCTTGGGTGAGGGTGGCAAATCGTTAATTGCCCCAACGGTCGGGATGATGACTTGGCATTGCCTCGTCCCGGCGATCGGCGCGTCCTCGGCGTGTTCGGCCGTAGCCCTTGATTGCCACTGTTAGGGCAAGGACCGCTTCGGTGTAAGCCTACCACGACCGGTTCCTTAGCCTCAAAGTGCGGTGGTACAGGTGACATAGTTCACGTGTCCGTGTCTCACACCCTATGTCGTCGTGACACCGATCCGTAGATTTAGTTAGGCATGGTGATCAACTCGGCGGCTTGCCACTAGACCCGGCACCCCGAGTTTGCGGTGGCATGCGGTGCGCGCTACGCTCATTACAAAGACTGACCGAGAGCTCCTCGGGATCTTGAGCTAGTGCACCTTTCGTATCGACGAGATGGCCGAGGCCGGACTTGTTCCCGTATAGCGCGTTAGTGTGTTGTGGTATTTCCGGACTAAGACCACGAGTTGGCATCCGAGGTCCAAGTGTGGACTTAGCTATGTGCTCCGCTCTGTGTTTGTACTCATAGCTTGCATACATTCTTCTAGATGATCATGTATATCGTATTGTACCCCGGTTGGGGATTCTTACTGGGTAATTCGTTACTCACCCTTATTCTGTGGTTTTCCACGGTAATCAAGGCGGGAGACAGGATGGTCAAGGAGGAGCTGTGATCATGGAATCCTCGCTGTCATCTCTCGACTATTTTATTTTATCATGACTCTTGACTTTTGTTATTTCCCCCGAATGCATGTAGACGGGCACAGAGCCCCGTGGATGTTTTCTTACGTTTTATGGATTCCAAAGATATTTGTACTTGTGGATTGTTTTAATGGTTTAAATAAATCTCGATCGTAGTATGCTTTTAGAAATGTATGTTTTGGTTGTTGAATGTTTCTGTTTTTACTTGGAATCCGAAATGTGTTTTTCATAATGTCTTCTATTTTCAATACATGCATTGGGGTAAAGGCCATTTAGAACCCCTTTTGGGTCGGGTCTTTACATAGATGGACAGGAGTCCTAGGGGAACATTGTTTAAAACGTTGTTTAAATTGTATTGAATGTTTTTATAAATACTGGCCAGGTTGCTTTACTTCGTTGGTTTGTTTAAATGTAAATTGTTGGTTATGTTTTAAGGGTTCCCCCTTCTCATATGTTTTGAAAGGTTTTTAAATATGAGCACTAATATGAGCACTAAACCGCTTGTTATCATATTTAACTTGCATGCTGAGTGAGAACCCCGGTTTAGGGCCGTGTTTCGGGTCGGGTTTGTCACAGTTGGTATCAGAGCACAGAGTCATAGATTCTGTAGACTAACCTGCTTTGTAGGTTGTTGTTCCCATGATCATCAGCACTCCACGGCCGCCAGGTTTGTCTGGGTTCATTAAGGTAAGGGTTAAGAATTTACAATACTTTTCATCTAGCTTTTATGCCTTGTGTAGAGTTGTGGAGCGGAGACGAGCAGGTTCTGACTCGTTGTTGGTTTGGGCTTAGAGCGCCATCATGCCAACTTTCCGCAGTGCGAGCAGTTTGATGAGTAGTGAGAGCCCCAGTGTGGGCCAGCTTTTATGCTTTGTGCAGATCGCCAGTATGTTGATCGCACTCAGAGGGAGGCAGAGTTTAGACTCCCGTAGGCCATTTGTGGCCTAGTTGTTGGTTTTCCCCTAGTGAGAGGGTGGAGGTGCTTTGTGCAGATCGCTAGTATGTTTATCGCACTCAGAGGGAGGCAGAGGTTAGACTCCCGTAGACCATTTGCGGCCCAGTTGTTGGTTTTCCCCTAGTGAGAGGGTGGAGGTGCTTTGTGCAGATCGCCAGTATGTTGATCGCACTCAGAGGAGTAGGACGCTTGGCATGTCCGACCGAGGAGTTGGACTGATCGTGTTGATGTTGAGGCCACGTCCCAGGGTTGTTTAGGCCCGTAAGCCAGAGTTGGCCCTGGCATTTGAGTTGCCAAGTGGAGGGGGTAGAGGCTAGCACGCCTCAGAGTGTGACTCCTTGAGCAGAGTGTGCTCCAGCCATGAGAGTTTGATGGCAGGTCTTTAGCTATCAAAGAGCGGAGACCGAGGCGCAGTTTGTAACGCGTAGTGAGGAGTCCCGGGCACAGATAGCCCAGCTTACAGAGTATTTCAGCAGACACCCCCAGTAGCTCTTGTAGCCCCGGAGGTTCCCGGGAGGGCATGATCAGCAGGTTTTTGCCGATGAGATTGTTGGCGTTGAAGGAGCCGCCCAGTTTGGCAAGTGGATGCCTGTAGAGCTCGATGTTTTAGAAGGTCCTACTGCTAGTAGTAAAACGGTTGGCCAGGTTTGAGTTTAGCATCCGTGTGTTGGGATGCCCTGCTGTTCAGAGGCCGAGAGGTGTCGTTCCTGTGCTGTTTGGTACAGTAGTTGGTGGTGGAAGTCCCTTGAGAGAGGTGGACTAGCAGAGTCTCCACCAGTCGCCCGATTGATTGGCAAGTTGCCGGGTTAGTGGCTTGAGGAAGATGTAGAGACATTTTTGCCCCCTTGCAAGCCTGCTGTTGTTTTACAGCCAGTTCTTTTAGTGCCCTCGTAGCCAGGGTGTAGTATGGAGTTTTCTTGTCAGGGTTTAATCCGTTTGTGGATTTCAGCGGGCTAGTAGAGTGGAGCACTCTTTTGTTTGGATGTTCTAAAGGTGGAACAAGTTGTTGCCACCCGAGGAGTTGTCCTGAGCTTCTGTTGAGCATAGAGTGGGATGCAAGAGTTGGCCTGAGCTTTTGTTGAGCATCGAGTGGGATGCAAGAGTTGGCCTGAGCTTTTGTTGAGCATCGAGTGGGATGCAGGAGTAGGCCGTGGCATGTCTGTTAGGCGAGATGCTAGAGATTAGGCTGCTCTAGTGTTTGGACTCTTGTGCTGAGTGCCATTGCCCCGTCACTTGGAGTGTGACCTTCCCTATCCTCAGAGGGGCATAAAGCTCGTTTAGGGTTGATTTGTGTTGTAATGGATGTAGTGCCTGTTGGCACCAAGCTTTGAGAGGAGGCCTAGATTCAGGCCAGTTGGCACTTTGGTGCAGATGGTTCCATGGCAGCCCAGAGTTCAGCATCCCCTCTAGTCTTGTACCCATTTCCTGAGGTTGCACCTGTTTGGGTTGCATAAGAGATCTAACTCGGTGGTAGTCAGAGGACTACAAGTATGAGGTTTTCGAGGGAAAGTAGGAGCTTTTCAGGGTCACCGAGAGTTGGGTACCAAAGGATGTTGTAGGCTGTTAAGAGCTAGCACGTTCGAGTTCTCGCGCCTGTGTTGTGAGCCTGTGAGCTAGATTTGATGGTAGCATGATTCGGCTACCCTTTGAGTTACCCTAGTATGGGTAGTGTTGGCATCGATGGATGCGTGGTTGATCCAGTGTTAGAGCCATGAGTTGGATGGTTGATCGGAGCACGATTAGTGGGCACATTGGTTTGAGGTATGTTAGCTTGGTATGGATTCGCTCTTGTAGAGTGAGTTGGCCAATGTGGCTTTCCGTGGTGAGTCTTGGACTCTTGTTGCTCCCTTGTTAGTAGTGGCTCTGTTGGAGGCAAAAGTTGCCTTGTGTGAGAGTCCTTGTTGGCATTGGATCTTAAGGAATCTGGTTGGAGCTGTACACGCCGGTGTACTTTTGTGTAGCTCATTCCGAGGTGTATGTTTGGAGAACCACGAGGGGTTCGTGTTGAGGAACCAGTGCTCAGTCTTTGAGTTGTCAAGGCTTTAGTTCTTGGCAAGTGCCCTAGCTTTGGTTGTAAGGATGCCGTGCTCGTAGCTGGGTTGTTGCTTAAGCAAGTTTTGGTAGTTGGTCCTTGATCGATGGTCAGAGTTCAGTTGGAACTGAACAAGAGCGGTGGTAGCAAAGTCGCGCAGTTTCTGATCGTCATGGCTAAGAGAGCTGTTTGGATCCTTACCTTGGGCAGAAGGTATGTTGTGGCTGATGTTTGAGTAGGAGGATGGCGCATTCTGTAGCGTTTCCGGTCCTCTTGGTTTTCAAGTTGGAGTTGGCCAGCGTAGTTGCGATGCTGGAGAGGGTTGTGCCCGTGTAGCCGGTTGTCTGTTAGATCGTTTGATGACCGTGTGTGTCAGAGGGTGATCGGAGGATCCCTAGGTTGTGGAGAGCCTCTCCAGAGCTCAGTCAGACCCAAGCAGTGTTCCTCGGGTGAGTTGCTGGCAGACTTGGTAGTCTAGCAAGCTAGTGTTTGTTTGGAGTAGAGTCCGGATTGGTTCCGGTGTGGTGGCTAGTTGATGCTTGGTGTAGACCAAGATTTGGTTCTCTTGTTGTTTCAAGAGCTAGCTCGGTTCGAGCAAGAGGGCATTGCCCTGAGGACTTGTTTCTAGTCAGGAGGTTTCGGGAGTTGACCCCTCCCTCGGTGGTTGAGTAAGTTCTGCTAGTTCTGGGTTGGTGGTCCAATCAGATGAGTTTCCCTTGGGTGTTGCTTCCAAGAGAGTTGGTTGTTGTTGCCCTTAGGTTTGAGCTAGTCAGCGAGCATGTGTGATGTTCGCTGCCCTTCAGAGTTTGCTTGCTGGGAAATCGTTCCCGTTTAGAGAAGGAGTCAGCTTAGCTCCTGAGTTGTGTAGTTGATCAGAGTAGCACAGTGGTTAGCCCAGCGAGAGGGTCCCTGCATGGTGTTGTTAGCAAGCGAAAAGTTATTTGTCCCCGCAAGGGCGGAGGCTAGCCAGTTTAAGAGTTGAGCTTTTGCTGGAAAGTTGTTGGTTCTTTGGGGTTTGAAGAACCCCTAGTTTCTATGGTGGTTGAGTTGCACCATGGATGCCAGCCTCGAGTATTATCTTTGGAGATAGCCTCGTCAGTCCGTTTTCCTTGCGATGTTCCGAGTGTGAAGTTTCTAGTCGCAAGATGAGTTAGGCCTAAGCTAAAAGAAGGAAGTCCTTTGAGTAGCCAGTTGGGTTTAAGTGTTGAGTGGTAGCTTTGAGGCGAGCTTTGCTCGTTATGAGCTTGGTTTGAGTTTCTGCTGAGCAAGCCTTTCTCGGGCTTTGCTTCTAGTTGTTGTGCATTCGCAGTTGGCATTTTAACTGAGCCACAGTTGAGTGAGTTGGCACAGAGGTGTCGTGGCATTGGTTTGTTAGACCCTTGAGTTGCTATCCTCAAGGTGTTGTGTTGCTAGTGGCTGCGTGATGGTTTAGTCCTTGCTACCCGAGATTTTCCATGAGAGGAATGTTGGTTGTTTCCTTGCCTGGCAATGTTCTCTTTGGCCAGTTGCTAGTAGGTTTGCCTTGAAAAGTTTGTGTTCGGCCGTTGAGAGGCTCCAGTTTGTTGGCATGGCCGAGTAGAGCATGTGCCTGGATTTTGCCTTTAGGATCAATCGCCATTTGGTGGTTCGATTGTATTTCGTTAAGGCTGTAGGCAAGCTTTGTGGTTGGCTGGTCTCATGTGAAGTAAGAGTGGGCCGTTTAGTTTCTGGAACCTGAGAGGTTCAGTTGTTTGGCCAGCATGGTGTAGAGTTGAGGCTGTTTGTTAACAGCTGTGAGCATTCAGAGAAATTTTGCCAGTGCGTGGCGTTGAGTTTTAGAGCTTGTGCCCAGTCTGCGAGTTTGCTAAGAGTAACACCGTAGAGAGGTGTTCCGTGTTGGATTAGCAGGGTTTAGATTGATCCCCTGGTTTGTAGGGCCTTTTGAGATCCTTGAGCGGATCGGAGCAGTGGCCTTTCGGTTAGCTTTGCCTATCTTTGTTGAGATAGTTTGTATGCATCGATAGCATTGTGGCTTTGAGCCTTTAAGAACCCAAGAGGGTTTGGTTCTCGAAGAAGGGCTAGTGTTGTCTTAGCCGAGAAGTTCGGGCCTGGCTAGGAATCAGTGGAGATTTCCTAGAGTCAAGTTTTAAATCTTAGGACTTTCGAGGACGAAAGTCTTAAAAGGAGGGAGTATTGTAATGGCCCAGCTTTTCTATTCCTGGTTCTCGAGGTGCTTCCTGCTCGTTCATGGGTTCGGTTGGGCCGTTAGAGCTATTTTGACCCTTAGGGGTTTTTTGGTCTTTTGGCTCCCTGGACAGGATTTGTGGATTTTCAGGACTTTGAGGCAACTTCTGCCTTTGTCGAGGTTTTTTTGTTGGTGGCTGCGAGTCCCGAGATGTTTGGGCTTTTCGTTTGGGAGTTCGGTTGTGTTTGGGTTTTGGGCAAAGTTATGGCTGTTTGGGTGTTTCCTTTAGGATTCGAGCCCGGGCCCTTAGTATTGATTTGAGAGTTGGATTTAAGTGAGATTTATTCTTTGGAAAAGGTTGCTTCAGTCGGGTCTCGAAGGAGGATGCCGGGAAATGGGATTTTATGGATTTTTAAGGTTGGAAAATGGATAAGGATGGAAAATAAGGATAAAAAGAAAAAGGAAATTTCTTTTTTTTTAAATCCCCATTTTTTCCCCATTTTTTCCCTTTTCTCTTTTTCTCTCTCTCTCCTCCAACTCGAGCCCCCACCCAGAGCACCCTGTGTCGCCTAACCCAGCGCCAGTCGCGACCGAGCCCTGTGTCGCCCATCCCGAGCTCCAGCGCCCAGGTCGCGTCGCCCAGCCCGCACTGTCCCGAGTCGAGTCGCCCAGGCCATCCCCGCGTCTCCCAGCCTCGCCCAGTCCCCGCATCGCCTAGGTCCGAGCGCCCTGCACTGTGTCGAGCCTGTGCGCCCTATAGCTGGTCGTGCCGTGCCAGCTCAAGCGCCTTGTAGCCGTCGCGTCGCGTCACTCGCACGCGTCCCTATGGCTCGTGTAGCTCGCGCCCGCACGCCTTCACCCAGCTGAGTCGAGCCGGCGGCCGCGAGCCCTTGCCTCGCCCCAGCTCGCCCGCTCGCAGCCTTTGGGCCCCAGCTGCGCCCAGCCTGCCCTGTTGTGTGTTGGTTGGCCCGAGCCTTGTGGCTTCCCGGATGGTTTTTCCCGAGTCTTTTCTTCATTGGGCCCTGATTTGTTGACTGCTGTTTGTGGTTTTAATTTGGGTGTTTTATTTGATGTTTAGGCTGTTCGGGTTCGATTAGAGGCTTGAGGGTGCTTGATGATTTGTGATTTGTGATATTTATTTTCTGCTTGTCCCAGGTAAGGATTTCTTTCTGTGGTTGTGTGGACCCTGCGATATATCATGATTGTGCCTTGTATGTTTGCTGATTGTTATGAGCATGATATTGTTAGGGCAGCTTTGATTGATCTCTTGCTAGCATGTTTGCCTGATTTTACATGTTAGTGTCATGCTAGGTTTGTTCTTCCAGCATGCTTATGATTCCTGCTTAAGTTCGTAGTATCATGCTAGGTAAGCGTGTTTGATGTCGATTATTGTTTGCTAGCCAGGAATCATTTTCTCTGTACTCTTAGATAGTATAGTAGGGTTTGTCATAATCCAGAGGCTGAGAGCGGACATAACGTACTTTGTCCCCACTGGTCGGGAGTAGAGCGAAGCATAACGTACATTGCTTTAGGGGTTGAGAGCGGACATAACGTACTTTTTCCCCAATGGTTGGAAGTAGAGCAAAGCATAACGTACATTGCTTTTTCTCCCCCCTCCCGGGCCGTCGATTGTGGACTTAGCTACCCACTTCGGCATAAGCCTAGTTTGTAGCCTGCTAGAGCGGAACCCTGCCAACGGTGTAAACCTACCTTGGCCCGTTCTTAGCTTCAGGTCGGTGGATCATGCTGCACAGATGAGTGCCGAGGGTCTCGCACTCATCGTGATCGCGACACCGCTTCCGAGTCTTAGGCATGCGTGCACGCCCGCGTAGTTTGTACCTAGGCCCCACATTTACGCCGGTTGCGGCGAAGATGCGGTGTGCGCGCAGACACGCAGCGTTAGGCGCCGGTTCGGAGAGCTCCACCGGGCTAATGTCGTGAGTACACCAGTTCCTTCCATATTAGAGCCAGACTTCGGGTACTCTCCCGTAAGTCCAGATTTGCAGCGAGGGTAAGAGGCCCTTGAGGACACCCCTTTGGGATTGGCTTTTGAGCTAATCATTTGGTCGAGGGAGATAGACCCTCAAGGGTGTCGGACATGCTTGGGATCAGTTTTTGAGCTGATCATTTTCCCGAGTGAGAGTGCCTCGGTGATGTCCCGGGATTGGTTATGAGAACCAATCATTAGGCCGGAAGTAGGAGACTTCCGATGACTCCAGATCTTGCATTATGAGCTCGTTGAGCTATGATCTGTGTTGAAAGTTGTTTGCTTGCATGCTGAGGTGCTAGATGACTGATGTATCGTATTGTACCCCGGTTGGGGATTCTTACTGAGTATGTTTATACTCACCCTTATTTATCTTTCAGGTAACTTGGGACAACACCAGGAGGGCTAGCGGAGGGAGCTGTTTGATCATGGGAGCTGCCGGCACTCTTTCATTTATTATTGCATTGTTTATTCAGCATGTAGATGGACAGAAGTCTTAGGGGAATATTGTTTAAAACGTTGTTTAAATTGTATTGAATGTTTTTATAAATACTGGCCTGGTTGCTTTACTTCGTTGGTTTGTTTAAATGTAAATTGTTGGTTATGTTTTAAGGGTTCCCCCTTCTCATATGTTTTGAAAGGTTTTTAAATATGAGCACTAAACCGCTTGTTATCATATTTAACTTGCATGCTGAGTGAGAACCCCAGTTTAGGGCCGTGTTTCGGGTCGGGTTTGTCACAACTGTACACCACGAAACCCCCTGTTCCCTTTGGAACTGCCAACACTGGCGCGGATGTCAAACTGCTCTTCAGCTTAGCGAAACTCTCGTCGCACTTCTCATCTTAAACGAAATCGACGCCCTTCCTCGTCAACCGAGTAAGCGGTGAAGCTATAGCAGAAAAGTTCTGAACGAAGCGGCGGTAATATCCGGCTAGACCCAGAAAGCTACAACTCTCCGACACAGTCGTCGGTCTGGCCCACGAACTAACGGCCTCTATCTTCGAAGGGTCCACAGCCACTCCCTCCTTAGATTCAACGTGTCCTAGAAAAGCTACCTCCTTAAGCCAAAAATCACACTTCGAAAACTTCGCGTAAAGCTGGTTCTCGCGCAAGGCTGTCAAAATCTGCCTTAGGCGCAAAGCATGGTCCTCCTTAGACTTTGAGTACACAAGAATGTCATCTATGAACACGATAACAAAGCGGTCCAAGAACTCCTTGAACACTCTGTCCATCATGTCCATGAATGCAGCTGGGGCGTTCGTCAGTCCGAAAGACATGACTACGAACTCATAGTGACCATACCTCGACCTGAAAGCTGTCTTAGGGATATCTGCATTCCGGATCCTCAACTGGTGGTAGCCCGACCTCAAGTCGATCTTTGAAAACACACAAGCTCCCTAGAGCTGATCAAACAGGTCATTAATACGAGGCAGTGGATACTTGTTCTTGATGGTTACCTTGTTCAGTTCCCTGTAATCGATGCATAGACTCATCGAGCCATCTTTTTTCTTAACAAACAGCACGGGGGCTCCCCACGAGGACACACTCGGTCTAATAAATCCTCTGTCAAGCAACTCTTGCAACTGCTCCTTTAACTCTTTCAGTTCAGCTGGCGCCATCCGATAGGGAGCTTTCGAGATAGGACGAGTTCCTGGCTCAAGCTCTATTGAGAAATCCACCTCCCTCTTTGGCGGCAGACCAGGCAACTCTTCAGGGAAAACATCTGCAAACTCTTGCACAATGAGCACTTGCTCAACAGATAACTGATCACGGCTCGCTCCGGACAACTTGGCTATAAAGCCCTAAGCTCCTCGAGCTAGCAAATGGTGGGCTTTAACTGCCGATACCACTGGCGGACACACCTCGCTCTGGGTGCCACCAAATTTAAAGCTAGGCCTGCTCGGCGGCCTGAACACTACCTCCTTCTGGCGGCAGTCAATCATCGCGTGGTTATGTAAAGACCCAACCCGAAAATGGGACTAAATCTAGATCTTTACTCAGCATGCAAGTGAAAAGCTTAAAAGGACCCGGCTGGGGTCGGTTTGTAAAATTTTTCAAATATAAGAGTGGAAAACATTAAAAACAAAGTAAACATTCATTAAGCGAAAACGAACCATTCAAATTAAAAACATGTGGGATCGATCAAGACTTTCCTTAAAACATAAAATAGTTCAAATCATAGTTTTCCCTACGGACCTAAGTGCAACTACATGCTTGAAATCCAAAAATAAGTAAAATAAGACACGATAGAGTGTCAAGAAGATCCATGATCTCCCAGCTCTCTCCGCTAGCCACCTCGGTGTCTTGTCCCAAGTTACCTGTGGAAGAAACCACGATAAGGGTGAGTATAAACATACTCAGAAGAACCCCGACCGGGTACGATACGATGCAATCTATCATCTAGCAACCTAGTACACATGCCACAAATATCAACACGGATCTTAGCTCAACGAGCTCACAAGGCAAATCCGGAATCCTCGAAAGTCTCCTACTTCCGGCCTAATGATTGGCTCTCAAACCAATCCCGGGACATCTATAAGGTCTTTCTCCCTCGGCCAATTGATCACCTCAAAACCGATCCCAAGATGTCCGACACCCTCGAGGGTCTTTCTCCCTCGACCAATTAATTAACTCTAAAGTCAATCCCAATGGGTGTCCTCAAGGGCCTCTTACCCTCGCTATAAATCTGGACTATCGGGAGAGTACCCGAAGTCTGGCTCTAAACGAGAAGGAACTGGTGTACTCACGAACATTAGCCCGGGGAGCTCTCCGAAGGCTGCTACTTAACGCTGTGTGCGCGCGCACACCGCATGCTCTTCTCGCAACCGGCGTAAATGCGGGGCCTAAGGGCAAACTACGCGCGCGGGCACGCATGCCTAAGACTCGTAAACGGTGTCACCGATCACGGTGGTGCGAGGCCCTCGGCACTCATCCGTGCGGCACCGTACCACCGACTGGAAGCTAAGAACCGCCAAGGTAGGCTTGCACCGCTGGCGGGTTCCGCTCTAGCAGGGCTACAAACTAGGCTTATGCCAATGAGGTAGCTAATCCTCACCGGCTGCCGGGAAAGCAAGGTACGTTATGCTTCGCTCTACTCCCACCGGGGGACAAGGTGCGTTATGTCCGCTCTCTCACCTCTAGATGATGACAAACCCTATCATACTAGCTTAGACTACCAAGTACGTGATTCCCGGCTAACATCCACAAAGACATCTCATCATACATAGCCTAGCATGATACTACGAGCTTAAAGCGGAATCTCAAGCATGCCGGAAGAACAAACCTAGCATGGCACTAACATGCATAAAAAGGCAAAACATGCTAGCAAGAATTCAATCACTAGCTATCCTATCCACTAACATGCTCATAAAGGTAAACAAGCATACAAGGCACAATTAAGAAAGCATAGCAGGGTCTACACAACCACGGTAGGAAGTCCTTACACGAAACAAGTGGAGAATAGCTATCACAACCAAAAAGACCCTCGAGCTTAATACTAACTCGAGCAACCTAGGCATAAATAAAGCATCCTAAGTAAATACATACAGCAGCCGAAGCTTAGAAAACACAAAGGGATTGGTTCGGGAATTACCACCGAGAAGACACGGGCCTCGCGTGAGGAGGGTGGCTTGGCGCTGCCGCCAGCGGCGGGGCGGGGGCGCTGGCGCTGGCGCTGGGCGCCAGCGCGCACGCGTCGCAGCGGAGCGCAGGCGGCGCGCGGTGTCTGGCCGCAAGGCGACGCGCGAGCGAGCCGCTGGCTGGTTGGGTTGGCGCGCGCGAGAGATCGCGCTGAGCGGCGGGCGCGTGCGACGCGACGCGTCTCTGGCTGCGTTGCGGCGGCATTGTGGCGACCACGAGCGTCGGGCGGCTTTGGCGCCACGGCGACGCCGGCGCGCGATGGGTGTGCGACGGTGGGGCTTCCGGTCGGCAGCGTCAGATGGTGGGCGGCGCGGGCTGGCGGCGTGGTGCAGTGCGGCGTAGGGGCCGTGCGCGCGGGGTGGTGCGTGCGGCTAGGTGGGGTGGCTCGGGGTGGCTCGAAGGTGTGGCTAGGGCTGCTCGGCTAGGGTTTTAGGAGAGAGAGAGAGAGAGAGAGAGAGAGAGAGAGAGAGAGAGAGAGAGAGAGAGAGAGAGAGTGCGGCTATGAGGGGAAAAATTAGGGGTTTCTTGATTTTCCTTCTTTTCCTTATTTTTAAATAGGTTAGGAGACCTAAATTCCTTTCCCAAGGCTTTTCTCTTGCGGGTCCACATTAAAGAAATTCTTTTCTCTTTTCTTTTTAATTAAGACTCTTTTCTTAAAACTCCACATTCACCATTTAGGGCAAGGCTCAAATCCCAAAAGATTTAATTAATTTTCCAATTAATTTTGTTATTAACCGGGAAGGAAAACGGGGCCGTTACAGGTTATCAGCTAACCAATCCATGCCGAGGATTACATCAAAACCACTCATAGCCAGCACTATGAGCGTAACCTGCAGCAACTCGTCGGACACTTGTATCCGACCGTCCCTTACCTTCTGACTAGCCAACATACTAGCTCCCGAAGGAGTAGCAACGGATAACTCAAATCCTAGAGGCTCTAAAATCATGCAAGCATGCTCAGCAAAAATAGCATAAACAAAAGAATGTGTGGAACCTGAATCAAACAACACAAAGGCAAGGTGATCAAGAACTAGCAGCGTACACCCACCGCATGGCCCCGCTTTCTCGACCCTCTCCGGCGGGTCGTAGCATACACTCTCCCTATTGCTGAAATGGCCGCACCACCACTACTTTCTGGTTGCAATGCCGGGCCTGATGCCCCTCCTTACCACAGTTATAGCAAGCCCTAGGGTTACCTCCACAAGGTCCCCAATTGTAACGACCCAGGTTTTTCTTCCCGGTCTTCCAGGTATGCCCTAGGGGTAATTTGGTAATTTGGTCGGGCCGTCATGGTCGTTTGTGTCTTTTCCAGCTACTAAAATTATTGGATGGTTTTTTGTAGGTTTTTGGAGGGGTTTGTGGTTTGGTTTGAGCAAGGTTTGTTGCAAAAGTAAAAATAAAGGAAATTGTGCTTGCAGTGGGGGTTTGAACCCGGGTCTCTGGGAAGCTTGTAGAGAGGTGTGCCAATTGAGCCATTAGGTGCTCTTGTTGCTCTTTCTCGCATCACATCTTAGTTAACCTTGGAGTTTGGAGTTTTGGTGCATTTGGTTAAATGAAATAGAATTAGGTTATTCCATCTTATTCTCCAAAAGCACCTCTTGGCCGCCCAAGCTCTCCATCTCCATAGCCTTGCCGAGTTCTTCATCCTTGCCTCTCCTTGGGTTCGATCATCATCATTCCGGTAAGTCTTCGTCTTCTTCATCTTCTCATTTGGGTGTTTGTTGGCCGAATGTAAGAAAAAGGGGTTGTGTGTGTGTGTGTGTTGTGCGGCCCGGTAGAGGAGCAGACCATCATCCCCACCATTTCGCACGCGCCCGGATCGGTCGAACCAGCCACTGTCGCACGCCCGGATCGGTTGAACCAGCCTGCCCGCGCCCGACTGTCCCAGCAGCCTCGCTGCTCGCCCAGCCAGAGATCGCCCGATCGCTCGCCGCGCCAGAGGTCCTCGCCAGCGCCAAGACGCGTCCGGCCGATCGCTTTCGACGCGCCCTCGCCGTGTCCGCTTGCCGAGCTGCTCGCCCGCGCGCCTTTCGCTCGAGACGTTCGCCGCGCGCGCGTCCTGCCGAGTTGCTCGCCGTGTCCGCGCTCGCGACGCGCGCCCGCGCGCCTCGCCCGAGACGCTCGCCCGCGCGCCAGCCGCGCCAGCGCGCGCGCTGGCCGCCTACGCCGCTCGCCAGACGCGCGCGTGTCCTATGTCCTCGCTAGTCGTGCGGTAGCGCGGCAGCGTGTCCGTCTCGCGCGTGCCAATAGCGCAACAACCAGCGCGTGTCCTGCGTGCGGCCCATACAGCGCAGCCACTTTGCCGAGCCGAGCGGCTTGCCAGCAGCTGCCCCAAGCTCGTGTCGTCGCGCGCGCGTGAGTTCCCTCGAGCCGAGCTTGCTGTTCTATTGTTGTTTAGATATTTTAGATGCTGATTATTGTTGGTTTGCTAGGTTCCCTCCGCTAGCTCGGGATTGTTCCGCAGCTTAGGATTTGTGTGTAAAAGTCTTCCACCAAGGTAAGGATTTCTTCTGGGGGGTTGTGTGGACCTCTGCGGTATATTTGTGATTGTTGTTTTGTATGCTGTGTATGTTTACTAGCATGTTTAGCCTAGGTGCTCTGTTCAATTCTCGATCGGCATGAACTCTTGTATTGTTTCTCATGTTAGCCCATGCTAGGTTGTTCTATTCTAGCATGTTCGATATCTGTTCTTGCTTCGTAGTATCATGCTAGGTTCTTTGTATCCGATGAGCACGTATTGGTGCATTGATTGAATCGTTATTATTGTTAAGGTTTAGAATTGAGGTAGATAGAATCATCCGGGCCGATGCATAAAGTATCTTGCATCTATGGCAAGGACGCTTGAGACGAGTTCTCAATCCTTGGACCCCGTGAGGGATTAGCTATCCCAACCGGTAGGCCCCCGCAATCTTGGGTGAGGGTGGCGGTCGTTAAATGCCCCAACGGTCGGGATGATGACTTGGCATTGCCTCGTCCCTCGGCGATCGACACGTCCTCGGCGTGTTCGGCCGTAGCCCTTGATTGCCACTGTTAGTGCAAGGACCGCTTCTGGTGTAAGCCTACCACGACCGGTTCCTTAGCCTCAAAAAGCGGTGGTACAGCCGACATAGTTCACGCGTCCGTGTCTCACACCCCTATGTCGATGACACCGATCCGGAGAGATTTAGTTAGGCATGGTGATCAACACAGGCGGCTTGCCACTAGACCCGCACCCCCGAGTTTGCGGTAGCATGCGGTGTGCGCGCTTACGCTCATTACAACGCCCGATCGAGAGCTCCTCGGGATCTTGAGCGATGCACCTTTCGTGACGGCGATGAGACAGCCGAGGCCGGGACTTGTTCCCGTATAGTGCGTTTAGTGTGTTGTGGTTTTTCCGACTAAGACCACGAGATGGCATCCGAGGTCCAAGTGTGGACTTAGCTATGTGCTCCGCTCTGTGTTTGTACTCATAGCTTGCATACATTCTTCTAGATGATCATGTATATCGTATTGTACCCCGGTTGGGATTCTTCTTGGGTAATTCGTTACTCACCCTTATTCTGTGGTTTTCCACGGGTAATCAAGGCGGGAGACAGGATGGTCAAGGAGGAGCTATGATCATGGAACCTCTTTGTCATCTCCGATTATTTATTTTAATTATCATGACTCTTCACTTTTTATTATTTCCCTGAATGCATGTAGACGGGCAGAGCCCCGGGATGTTTTCTTACGTTTTATGGATTCCAAAGATATTGGTACTTGTGGATTGTTTTGATGGTTTAAATAAATCTCTCCGATCGTGAGTGTGCTTTTAGAAATGTATGTTTTGGTTGTTGTATGTTTCTATTTTTACTTGGAATCAAATGTATTTTTCTTAATGTCTTTTATTTTCACTACATGCATTGGGGTAAAGGCCCATTTAGAGCCCCTTTTGGGTGGGTCTTTACATTGGTATCGAGCTTCGAGTCATAGATTCTGAGACCGACCTTTTTGTTGTAGGTCGTTTTCCATGATCATCAAGACTCAAGCAGATCATCAGTGCGCCTAGATTTATTGTTTTAGAAAGGAAAAGGGTTAAGAATTTACAATACCTATCATCTAGTGTATGCCTTGTTTGGTGTTGTGGAATGGTGACAGCGAGTTTTGATTCGTTGTTGGTTTGGATGTAGATCGCCAAAGATGCTACCATCCGCATCGGGAGAGGAGGTTCGAGAGCGGTCGAGGTATCGGGGATCGGATCTCGATCATCGCAGGGACATCGTCCCAAGCCGACATCGATGGCATTCCACCAGCGAATTTCTCCTCTGTTACGCCTAGAGCGGGCGTTGAGGCGATCGAGCGCCGTGAGATCGCTCCCGAGCGAGTTTGCCGAGTCTATGAGGGCTTTTATGGTCGACATGTTGAGTGACCGAGGGCGAGACCTGTGCCTTGTTGGCGCGCGGCGGGAAGAGTCCCGAGCCCGGATCGAGCGGTGACTCGATTGGTTCAAAGAGAGCTCGAGAGCACCTCCAGCTCCACAGAGCAAGTAGCCCCAGAGGCGGATATGGCGGGGGTGCCGAGGAATTGGGTAGGTGGTGAAGGATTTTGTGAAGTGGAAGCTTTGAGAAGTTTGATGCCACCGGTGATGCGTTAGCGGCGGCCTGTGGATTGCCCATTTGGAGTACACCTTCATGATCATGGTGTGCCCCGATATTCAGAGGCCGAGATGTGCGGCTCATGTGCTAGGAGGCACACGAGATGGTGGTGGGAGTCCACCTTGAGCGAGAGACCACCGGGTCTCCACCCGCTACTTGGGAGTTCTTCAAGGCCGAGTTCAAGGTAAAGTTCATCGGTGATGAGGCTCGGGAGAAGATGGTGGAGCTCTTCCGAACCTCGGCGAGGGTTCGATTCCATTGAGGAATATGAGCGCAAGTTCTCGGAGTATGGATATTTTGCTCCTCGCTTGATTGCCACCCCGAGTGAAGATTCGGAAGTTCATATCTGGATTGAGGCGGTGTTTCCCGTGATGTTAGGGCTCGTGCCCCCGACACTTATGCTAGAGGTCATCCCAGCTAGCCACGATCTATAATGGGAAGTATCCCGCTGAGCGGGTTGTTGCCGCTCTGTTCAGCGTCTGTCGTCCCAAAGAAAGGTGGGGCGTAAGAGGAAGTTTGACTTTCGGGGCGGCGGCCACGCCGCCAAGGGCGCTTCGAAAGCAGAGATCAGTGGAGAGCTCCAAATCGTTTCCACTTCCCGACAGGCGAGGAGGACCCGAGCGCGCTTCCGCTTGTGCTACTTGTGGGAAAGTCCACGCGAGCTTGTCGGCTGGACCTAGATTGTACTTCCGTTGTGGTAGAGAGGTCACATGGCCCGTTTTTGTGATCGGCCATGGCGGCTCGGCCAAATGCAGCCGGCGGTCGAGTGTTTGCTACGACCCGTCGAGGCCGAGCGTCACGGATGCCGCTGTGGCGGTGTGCGCTTCTTGTTTTAGATCACTGCGCATTTGTCTTGTTTGATTCTCGGTTCCACGCATTCATTTGTATCTGTGTTGTTTCTTGAGCATGCTAAGTTGAGATTAGAGCCTCTAGGTTTTGAGTTATCTGTTGCAACTCCTTCGGGAGTTAGTATGTTGGCTAGAGATAAGATTAAGGATGGCCGGATCGAGATATCCGGAGAGTTGCTTGTGCCACGCTCATAGTTCTCGCCTATGAGCGGTTTTGATGTGATTCTTGGTATGGAGTGGTTAGTCGCTAACCACGCGTTGATTGATTGATGCCACCGAAAGAAGTAGTGTTCGAGCCGCCAGTCGGCCTAGCTTTAAGTTTCGTGGAGTCCAGGTGGAGTTTGCCCGCCGATGGTGTCACCGTGAAAGCTCGTCGTTTGCTAGCTCATGGAGCTTGGGGCTATCTAGCCAAGTTGTGCGGGAAGAGCCGCCTCTCGTTGTCTGCTGATCAGTGCCCGGTTGTGCGTGAGTTTGCGGACGTGTTTCTGAGGAGTTACAGGGTTGCCCCCAAAGAGAGAGGTTGACTTCATTATTGAGCTCGAGCCGTGGACCCTCCTATCTCGAAGGCTCCGTGATCGCATGGCGCCAGTGAGTTAAAGGAACCAAGATTCGATTCAGCGGGGAGATGTTAGACCGAGGGTTCATCCGTCCAAGTGTGTCCCGTGTGGGAGCACGATTGCTTTTGAAAAAGAAGGATGGTTCTATGCGCTTATGTATTGATTACCGCGAGCTTAATAAGGTGACATGAAGAATAAGTATCCGTTGCCCCCGTATCGATGATTTGTTCGATCGGCTTCGTGGAGCTTCGTGTTCTCCAAGATAGATCTCGAGATCCTGTTACCATCGATTCTGCGGATCGGGGATGCCGACATTCCTAAGACGACTTTTCGTGTCTAGATATGGTCACTATGAGTTTGTGGTCATGTCGTTTGGATTGACCAATGCCCCAGTGCGTTCATGGACATGATGGATAGGGTGTTCAAATCATTTTTGGGCAACCGTCATCGTGTTCATTGACGATATTCGATTTATTCGAGGTCTAAAGAAGACCATGCAGAGCATTTGAGGCGAGTATTGGCGGCTTTGAGGAAAACCACTTTTATGCGAAGTTTTCCAAATGTGATTTCTGGTTGGAGCAGTGGCCTTCCTAGGCCACGTGGTTTCGAGAGATGGTATAGCCGTGGACCCCGCGAAGATTGAGGCCGTGAGTTCATGGGCCAAGCCGACTTCGGGCTTCTTCGAGATTCGCGACTTTACTGGTTTGGCGAGTTACTACTACCGTCGGTTCGTCAAGGACTTTTACGCTTTAGCCTCGCCTCACTCGTCGTCGCGAGGAAGGGTGTCGAGTTTGTTTGGGACAAAGAGGTGTGATGAGAGCTTTGCCGTGCTCAAGCGTAGTTTGACTTCAAACCGAGTGTTGGCGATCCCGAGGGGACAGTGGTTTCGTGGTCTGATGATGCTTCCAAGTTTGGATTAGGTTGTGTGTTGATGCAAAGACGGGAAGGTCATTGCCTATGCTTCCCGTCACCGAAGCCGTATGAGCGTAACTACCCGACTCATGATATGGAGTTAGCGGCGATGGTGTTTGCAATCAAGATTTGGAGGCATTACCTGTATGGTGAGCGGATTCGGATGTTTACCGATCACCGTAGCCTCAAGTATCTGTTTACTCGTAAGGAGTTGAATATGAGGCGAGGAGATGGTTAGAGTTGGTAAAGGATTATGATCTGCGAGATTTTGTACCATCCGGTAAAGCCAACGTAGTGGCCGATGCTTTGAGCGAAAAGACGTCGCACTCTGCGGCGTTGTTGAGTTCCCAGCCAGATTTGCGAGAGAGTTCGAGCGGGCGAGGTTGCGATGTTGTTGGGAGAGGTTACCGCCGTGGTAGCTCGATTGGATTTGCTCACCGTCGATTCGCAAATGGATTATAGACGACCATTAGGTGACCCGCACTTAAGAGATTGGTTGACAGAGTTAGTGCCGACGTGACTTTGACTTTGTGTATTCCCAGACGGTGGGTTGACTTATAGAGGCGGTTGTGTGTTCGGACATTGCGAGTTTGCGAGCCGAGTTGCTCTCGGAGGCCCACTGTTTCCCCCTTTTGCTTGGCACCCCGGGGTACCAAGATGTATCAGAGACCTTAAGCGAGACTTTCGGTGGATGGGGATGAAGAGAGATGTGGCGAGTTTGTCGGTAGGTGTCTCACTTGTCGCCAAGTGAAGGCACCCGAGCAGAGGCCAAGGTTTTGTTGCGACCATCGAGTGTACCCAGATGGAAATGGGAAGAGATCTCTATGGACTTTATATCCGGTTTGCCAAGGACTCAGAGGAAGTTCTCTCGATTTGGGTGATAGTCGACCGTTTGACCAAGAGCGCACACTTCATTCCCTGTGAGAGACACTTATACCGTGGAACAGTGGCGCAATTTGCTTTTGAGCGATTATCCGTTATCATGGTGTGCCGGTGAGGATTGTGTCCGATCGTGACTCGCGGTTCACTTCTCGTTTAGAGAGCGCCCGAGAAGGGTTTGGGCACGAGTGCGATTTCAGCCTGACCTTTCACCCTCGAGACGGATGGTCGGTGAGAGAGTGAATCGATTCTCGAGGATATGTTGAGGGCTTGTGTGTTGGATTTCCCGAGCGATTGGGACCAAAGATGTCAGACTTGATGGAGTTTGCCTATAACAATAGTTACGATCGGCGATTGAGATGGCTCCATTCGAGGCATTGTATGGTAAGCGTTATCGGGTCCCAATGTTCTGGAAAGAGGTTGGTGATAGACGAGTTTTGGGTCCCGAGTTACTGCGATTGACCAATGGTGCGAGTCACGAAGATTAGAGCTCGTATGTTGACACTCGAGCGTGCGAAAGAGTTACTGCCGATGTTCGGCGTCGAGATTTGGAGTTTGAGGTTGGTCGGCATGTGTTCCTTAAGGTTGCTCCGATGCGAGGTGTTTTGAGGTTTGGTAAGCGAGGAAGTTGAGTCCCCGTTTTGTTGGTCCGTTCGAGATCCTAGAGAGGATTGGCGAGTTGCTTACCTGGTTAGCCCTACCTCCGTCACTATCGCGATGCATAGTGTTTTCCATGTATCGATCTTTGAGGCGGTATGTGCCGGACCGTCGCATTGTGTGGACTTTGAGCCTTTGCGGTGAATGAGGATTTGAACTTCGAGGAGAAGCCGGTGAGGATCCTTGCCTTTGAGACCAAGACGTTGCGTAATCGCGAGATTCGTTTAGTAAAGGTTCGATGGAAGAATCGGGGTTACGAGGAAGCCACTTGGGAGCGGGAAGAGGCGAGATGAGGTTGCATTACCCCGAGTATTTTACTGTCTTAAGAACTTTCGAGGACGAAAGTCATAAAAGGAGGGAATATTGTAACGACCAGTTTTTTTCTTCCCGGTCTTCCGGTATGCCCTAGGGGTAATTTGGTAATTTGGTCGGGCCGTCATGGTCGTTTGTGTCTTTTCCAAATACTAAAATTATTGGATGGTTTTTTGTAGGTTTTGGAGGGGTTTGTGGTTTGGTTTGAGCAAGGTTTGTTGCAAAAGTAAAAATAAAGGAAATTGTGCTTTGCAATGGAGTTTGAACCCGGGTCTCTGGGAAGCTTGTAGAGAGGTGTGCCAATTGAGCCATTAGGTGCTCTTGTTGCTCTTTCTGCATCACATCTTAGTTAACCTTGGAGTTTGGAGTTTTGGTGCATTTGGTTAAATGAAATAGAATTAGGTTATTCCATCTTATTCTCCAAAAGCACCTCTTGGCCGCCCAAGCTCTCCATCTCCATAGCCTTGCCGAGTTCTTCATCCTTGCCTCTCCTTGGGTTCGATCATCATCATTCCGTAAGTCTTCGTCTTCTTCATCTTCTCATTTGGGTGTTTGTTGGCCGAATGTAAGAAAAAGGGTTGTGTGTGTGTGTGTGTTGTGCGGCCCGGTAGGAGGAGGCGACCATCATCCCCACCATTTCACCACGCGCCCGGATCGGTCGAACCCAGCCACATCGCGACGCCCGGATCGGTTGAACCAGCCCTGCCGCGCGCCCGGACTGTCCCAGCCCGCCTCGCCGTTCGCCCGGCAGCCAGATCGCCCGATCGCTCGCCGACGCCGAGAGTCCTCGCCAGCGCCACAAAGCGCGTCCATGCGTCGCTCGCCGCGCCCTCGCCGTGTCCGCTTGCCGAAGCTGCTGCTCGCCGCGCCGCCGCTCGAGCGTTCGCCGCGCGCGCGCATCCTGCCGAAGTTGCTCGCCTGTCCGCGCGCGCACGCCGCCAGCGCCGCGCGCCTTCGCCCGACGCTTCGCCGCGCGCCTTCCGACGCGCAGCGCCGCGCGCCGCCGCCGAGCCTTTCGCCGCGCGCGCGCGTGTCCACTGCTTGTCATGCCCGTAGCGCGGCAGGTAGCGTGTCCGTCTGCGTGCCCAGCGCAACAACGGTAGCGTGTCCTGCCGTGCCCGGTAGCGCGGCCAGCGCCTTGCCTTGCCGAGCGGCTTGCGGCGGCCCCAAGCTCGTGTCGTCGCGCGCGTGAGTTCCCGAGCGAGCTTGCTGTTCTATTGTTGTTTAGATATTTTAGATGCTGATTATTGTTGGTTTGCTAGGTTCCCGCTCGCTAGCTCGGGATTGTTCCGCAGACTTAGGATTTGTGTGTAAAGTCTTCCGACCAAGGTAAGGATTTCTTCTTGCAGGGGTTGTGTGGACCTACGCGGTATATTTGTGATTGTTGTTTTGTATGCTGTGTATGTTTACTAGCATGTTTAGCCTAGGTGCTCTGTTCTGCAATTCTGATGGCATGAACTCTTGTATTGTTTCTCATGTTAGCCCATGCTAGGTTGTTCTATTCTAGCATGTTCGATATCTGCTTCTTGCTTCGTAGTATCATGCTAGGTTCTTTGTATCCGATGAGCACGTATTGGACCGCATTGATTGAATCGTTATTATTGTTAAGGTTTAGAATTGAGGTAGATAGAATCATCCGGGCCCGATGCATAAAGTATCTTGCATCTATGGCAAGGACGTTCGAGACAGATTCTCGTCCTTGGACCCCGTGAGGATTAGCTATCCCAACCGGTAGGCCCCGCAATCTTGGGTGAGGGTGGCGGGCGTTAAATGCCCCAACGGTCGGGATGATGACTTGGCATTGCCTCGTCCCGGCCGATCGACACGTCCTCGGCGTGTTCGTAGTAGCCCTTGATTGCCACTGTTAGGGCAGGGACGCTTCTGGTGTAAGCCTACCACGGCCGGTTCCTTAGCCTCGGTGCGGTGAGTACAGTGACATAGTTCACGTGTCCGGTCTCACACCCCTATGTCGGTGACACCGATCCGTCCAGATTTAGTTAGGCATGGTGGTGAACACAGGCGGCTTGCCACTGGACCGGCACCCCCGAGTTTGCGGTAGCATGCGGTGCGCGCTTACGCTCATTACAGCCGCCCGGCCGAGAGCTCCTCGGGATCTTGAGCCGATGCACCTTTCGTATCGGCGAGTGAGACGGTGAGGCCGGACTTGTTCCGTATAGTGCGTTTAGTGTGTTGTGGTTTTTCCGGACTAAGACCACGAGATGGCATCCGAGGTCCAAGTGTGGACTTAGCTATGTGCTCGCTCTGTGTTTGTACTCATAGCTTGCATACATTCTTCTAGATGATCATGTATATCGTATTGTACCGGTTGGGGATTCTTCTTGGGTAATTCGTTACTCACCCTTATTCGTGGTTTTCCACGGGTAATCAAGCGGGAGACAGGGATGGTGAAGGAGGAGCTATGATCATGGAACTCTTTGTCATCTCTGATTATTTATTTTAATTATCATGACTCTTCACTTTTTATTATTTCCCTGAATGCATGTAGGCGGGCACAGAGCCCGGGATGTTTTCTTACGTTTTATGGATTCCAGCATATTGGTACTTGTGGATTGTTTTGATGGTTTAAATAAATCTACGATCAGTGTGCTTTTAGAAATGTATGTTTTGGTTGTTGTATGTTTCTGTTTTTACTTGGAATCAAAATGTATTTTTCTTAATGTCTTTTATTTTCACTACATGCATTGGGGTAAAGGCCCATTTAGAGCCCCTTTTGGGTCGGGTCTTTACACCAATGTTGCTTCCCACAAGGTTTACAATACGGTGGCGGCCTCCCTACCCCTGTGTTGGCGAGGCCGATCAAGGTTACGGTCCGACTTCGGTCTCTACCCCGATAAGAACCACGAGGCGCCGACCGCCCCACGACCATTATATCCTGAGTCAAACTTAAGCTTACGGCCCAAGTACATCAGTAAAGACCCGACCCAAAAGGGGCTCTAAATGGGCCTTTACCCCAATGCATGTAGTGAAAATAAAGACATTAAGAAAAATACATTTCGGATTCCAAGTAAAAATGAGAAACATACAACAACCAAAACATACATTTCTAAAAGCACACTCGATCGAAGATTTATTTAAACCATCAAAACAATCCACAAGTACCAATATGTTGGAATCCATAAAACGTAAGAAAACATCCCGGGGGCTCTGTCTGCCTACATGCATTCAGGGAAATAATAAAAGTGAAGAGTCATGATAATTAAAATAAATAATCGAGATGACAAAGAGGTTCCATGATCATAGCTCCTCCTTCACCATCCTGTCTCCCGCTTGATTACCTGTGGAAAACCACGAGAATAAGGGGTGAGTAACGAATTACCCGATAAGAATCCCCAACCGGGGTACAATACGATATACATGATCATCTAGAAGAATGTATGCAAGCTATGAGTACACAAACACGAGCGCGAGCACATAGCTAAGTTCACACTTGGACCTCGGATGCCATCTCGTGGTCTTAGTCCGAAAAACCACAACACACTAAACGCACTATACGGGAACAAGTCCGGCCTCGCCGGCCGTCTGCTCGTCGATACGAAAGGTGCACTCGCTCAAGATCCCGAGGAGCTCTCGATCGGCGCTGTAATGAGCGTAAGCGCGCACCGCATGCTACCGCAAACTCGGGTGCTGCGGGTCTGGTGGCAAGCTGCCCGAGTGTTCGATCACCATGCCTAACTAAATCTCTCGGATCGGTGTCACCGACATAGGGTGTGAGACCGGACACGTGAACTATGTCACTGTACCACCGCACTTGAGGCTAAGGAACCGGCCGTGGTAGGCTTACACCGAAGCGGTCCTTGCCCTAACAGTGGCAATCAAGGGCTACGGCCGAACACGCCGAGGACGTGTCGATCGCCGGGGCGAGGCAATGCCAAGTCATCATCCCGACCGCTGGGGCATTTAACACCGCCACCTCACCCAAGATTGCGGGGCCTACCGGTTGGGATAGCTAATCCTCACGGGGTCCAAGGACGGAGAACTGTCTCGAACGTCCTTGCCATAGATGCAAGATACTTTATGCATCGGGCCCTGATGATTCTATCTACCTCAATTCTAAACCTTAACAATAATAACGATTCAATCAATGCACCCAATACGTGCTCATCGATACAAAGAACCTAGCATGATACTACGAAGCAAGAACAGATATCGAACATGCTAGAATAGAACAACCTAGCATGGGCTAACATGAGAAACAATACAAGAGTTCATGCCACTCAGAAATTCGAACGAGCACCTAGGCTAAACATGCTAGTAAACATACACACAGCATACAAAACAACAATCACAAATATACCGCAGGTCCACACAACCCCTGTAAGAAATCCTTACCTTGGTCGGAAGACTTTTACACACAAATCTAAAGTCATGAACAATCCCGAGCTAGCGAGCGGAACCTAGCAAACCAACAATAATCGGCATCTAAAATATCTAAACAACAATAGAACAGACAAGCTCGGCTCGGGAACTCACGCGCGCGACGACACGAGCTTTGGGGCTGCAACAAGCCGCTCTCGCAAGGCTGGCGCTGGCCGCTGTGCTGGCACGGCAGTGGACACGCTGCCGTTGCGCTACCGGCACGCAGACGGACACGCTACTGCTGCCGCGCGCTACCGCACGGCACTAGCGTGGACACGCGCGCGCGGCGCAGCGCTCTCGACGAAGGCGCGCGCGCGCGCGGCGTCGGGCGCGCGCGGCGAAGCGCTCGAGCGCGCGCGCGGCAACTCTCGGCAAGCGGACACGCGCGAGGGCGTGCGAGCGATCGGCCGACGCGCTGGCGCCGGGCGAGACCTCTCGGCGTCGCGAGCGATCGGGCGATCTTTCGGCTGGGCGAACGCGCGAGGCTTCTTGGGGACAGTCTGGGCGTCGGCGGGGCTGGTTCGACCGATCCGGGCGTCGACAGGCGGGTGGCTCGACCGATCTGGGCGTCAGCGACAGGGCGGCTCGACCGATCTGGGCGTCTGGTGAGCTGGTCGGGATGATGGTGCTCCTCTCTTTGTTTGCACACACACACACACACACAACCCCTTTTTCTTACATTCGGCCAACAAACACCCAAATGAGAAGATGAAGAAGACGAAGACTTACCCGGAATGATGATGATCGAACCCAAGGGGATGCAAGGATGAAGAACTCGGCAAGGCTATGGAGATGGAGAGCTTGGGCGGCCAAGAGGTGTTTTTGGAGAATAAGATGGAATAACCTAATTCTATTTCATTTAACCAAATGCACCAAAACTCCAAAATCCAAGGTTAACTAAGATGAGATGCAGAAAGAGCAACAAGAGCACCTAATGGCTCAATTGGCACACCTCTCTACAAGCTTCCCAGGAGACCCGGGTTCAAACCCCTTGCTGCACACAATTTCCTTTATTTTTACTTTTGCAACAAACCTTGCTCAAACCAAACCACAAACCCCTCCAAAACCTACAAAAAACCATCCAATAATTTTAGTAGCCGGAAAAGACACAAACGCGACCATGACGGCCCGACCAAATTACCAAATTACCCCTAGGGCATACCGGAAGACCGGAAGAAAAACACCGGTCGTTACAATATTCCCTCCTTTTTATGACTTTCGTCCTCGAAAGTCCTTAAGACAAAATGACTCGGGTAATGCAACCTCATCTCGTCTTCCCGCTCCCAAGTGGCTTCCTCGTAACCCCGATTCTTCCAGACCCTTTACCAAACGAATCTCGCGATTACGCAACGTCTTGGTCTCAAAGGCAAGGATCCTCACCGGCTTCTCCTCGAAGTTCAAATCCTCATTCACCGCAAAGGCTCAAAGTCCACAATGTGCGACGGTCCGGCACATCTTGCCTCAAAGATCGATACATGGAAAACACTATGCACCTGCGATAGTGACGGAGGTAGGGCTAACCGGTAAGCAACTCGCCAATCCTCTCTAGGATCTCGAACGGACCAACAAAACGGGGACTCAACTTCCCTCGCTTACCAAACCTCAAAACACCTCGCATCGGAGCAACCTTAAGGAACACATGCGACCAACCTCAAACTCCAAATCTCGGCGCCGAACATCGGCGTAACTCTTCTGCTGCTCGCCTGAGCTATCAACATACGAGCTCTAATCTTACGACTTGCACCATTGGTCAAGCTGCGAAACTCGGGACCCAAAACTGTCTATCACCAACCTCTTCCCGAAACACGGGGGACCAGACAACGCTTACCATACAATGCCTCGAATGGAGCCATCCGAATCGCCGACCGGTAACTATTGTTATAGGCAAACTCCATCAAGTCTGAATCTTTGGTCCCAATCGCACGGAAATCCAACACACAAGCCCTCAACATATCCTCGAGAATCTGATTCACTCTCTCGATCGACCATCCGTCTGAGGGTGAAAGGTCATCTTTGAAATCGCACTCTGTGCCCAAACCCTACCGGCGCTCTCGGAAACGAGAAGTGAACCGCGAGTCACGATCGGACACAATCCTCACCGGCACACCATGATAACGGATAATCTGCTCCAAAAAGCTGATTTCGCCTTTGTTCCACGGTATAAGTGTCTCTCACCGGAATGAAGTGTGCGCTCTTGGTCAAACGGTCGACTATCACCCAAATCTGAGAGAACTTCCTCGAGTCCTTGGCAAACCAGATATAAAGTCCATAGAGATCTCTTCCCATTTCCACTGGGTACACTCGATGGTGCGCACAACAAACTCGCTGGCCTCTGCACAGGTGCCTTCACTTGGCGACAAGTGAGACACCGGTGACAAACTCTGCCACATCTCTCTTCATCCCCATCCACCGAAAGTCTCGCTTAAGGTCTGATACATCTTGGTACCCCGGGTGCCAAGCAAAAGGGGGAACAGTGGGCCTCAGAGCAACTCTCGGCTCATGCAAACTGCAATGTCCGAACACACAACCGGCCTCTATAAGTCAACCCACTGTGCAGGGAATACACAAAGTCAAAGTCACCGTCGGCACTAACTCATCAACCAATCTCTTAAGTGCGGGTCACCCAACCGTGGCCATCTATAATCCATTTGCCGAATCGACGGTGAGCAGTCAATCGAGCTACCACGGCGGTAACCTCTCCCAACAACATCGCAACCTCGGCCGCTCGAACTCTCTCTCGCAAACCGGTGCGGGAACTCAACAACGCCAGCAGAGTGCGACGTCTTTACGCTCAAAGCATCGGCCACTACGTTGGCTTTACCGGATGGTACAAAATCTCGCAGATCATAATCCTTTACCAACTCTAACCATCTCCTCTGCCTCATATTCAACTCCTTACGAGTAAACGAGATACTTGAGGCTCGGTGATCGGTAAACATCTCGAATCCGCTCACCATACGGTAATGCCTCCAAATCTTCGTTACAAACACCACTGCGCCAACTCCATATCATGAGTCGGGTAGTTCTGCTCATACGGCTTCAAATGACGGGAAGCATAGGCAATGACCTTTCGTCTTTGCATCAACACACAACTGATCCAAACTTGGAAGCATCATCAGAGACCACGAAACCACTGTCCCCTCCGGATCGCCAACACTGTCTTTGAAGTCAAACTACGCTTGAGCACAGCAAAGCTCTCATCACACTGTTGTCCCAAACAAACTCGACACCCTTCCTCGTCCGACGAGTGAGAGGCGAGGCTAAAGCGAAAAAGTCCTTGACGAACCGACGGTAGTAACTCGCCAAACCAGAAAAGCCGCAAATCTCGGCAATCGGTTTCGGCTTGGCCCATGAACTCACGGCCTCAATCTTCGCGGGGTCCACGGCTATACCATCTCTCGAAACCACGTGGCCTAGGAAGGCCACCGCTCCAACCAAATCACATTTGGAAAACTTCGCATAAAGCCGGTTTTCCTCAAAGCCGCCAATACTCGCCTCAAAAGCTCTGCATGGTCTTCTTTAGACCTCGAATAAATCGAGAATATCGTCAATGAACACGATGAAGGCTGTCCAAAAATGATTTGAACACCCTATCCATCATGTCCATGAACGCACTGGGGCATTGGTCAATCCAAACGACATGACCACAAACTCATAGTGACCATATCTAGACACGAAAGTCGTCTTAGGAATGTCGGCATCCCCGATCCGCAATCGATGGTAACCGGATCTCGAGATCTATCTTGGAGAACACGAAGCTCCACTGAAGGTGATCGAACAAATCATCGATACGGGGCAACGGATACTTATTCTTCACTGTCACCTTATTAAGCTCGCGGTAATCAATACATAAGCGCATAGAACCATCCTTCTTTTTCACAAAGCAATCGGTGCTCCCACGGGGACACACTTGGACGGATGAACCCTCGGTCTAACATCTCCTGGCCCGAATCTTGATTCCTTTAACTCACGTGGCGCCATGCGATCACGGAGCCTTCGAGATAGGGAGGGTCCCCGGCTCGAGCTCAATAATGAAGTCAACCTCTCTCTTTGGGGGCAACCCCGGTAACTCCTCGGAAACACGTCCGCAAACTCCTCCTGCACAACCTGCACTGATCAACGCAGACGAGGCGGCTCTTCCCGAACAACTTGGCTAGATAGCCCCAAGCTCCATGAGCTAGCAAGCGACGAGCTTTCACGGTGACACCATCGGCGGGCAAACTCCACCTGGACTCCACGAAACTTAAAGCTAGGTCGACTGGCGGCACGAACACTACTTCTTTCCGGTGGCGGTCAATCAACGCGTGGTTAGCGACTAACCACTCCATACCAAGAATCACATCAAAACGCTCATAGGCGGAACTATGAGCGTGGCCTAAGCAACTCTCCTGGATATCTCGATCCGGCCATCCTTAATCTTATCTCTAGCCAACATACTAACTCCCGAAGGAGTTGCAACAGATAACTCAAAACCTAGAGGCTCTAGTCTTAACTTAGCATGCTCAAAGAAACAACACGATACAAATGAATGCGTGGAACCGAGAATCAAACAAGACAAATGCGCGATGATCTAAAACAAGAAGCGTACTGCGCCACGGCGGCATCCGTGACGCTCGGCCTCTGACCGGACGGTCGTAGCAAACACTCGACCTGTGCTGCTACGGGCCGAGCTACCATAGCCGGTGATCACAAAAAGCGGGCCATGTGCCCCTCTCTACCACAACGGAAGCACAATCTAGGTCGGTGACAAGCTCGCGTGGACTTTCCCACAAGTAGCACAAGCGGAAATCGCACAGGTCCTCCTCATTGTCTGAGTGGAAACGGATGGAGCTCTCCGATCTCTGATGCTGCGAATCGCCCTTGGCGGCGCGCCGCCTCCCCGAAAGTCAAACTTCCTCTTACGCCCCACAGTTTCTTTGGGACGGAGGCGCCTGAACAGAGCGGCAACAACCCGCTCGGCGGGATACTTCCCATTATAGATCGTGGCTAATCGGGATGCCCTAGCATAAGTGTCGGGGCACGAGCCACGACATCTGGGAAACACCTGCCTCAATCCGGATATGAACTTCCGAATCTTGACTCTGGGGTGGCAATCAAGCGAGGAGCAAAATATCCATACTCTCGAGAACTTGCGCTCATATTCCTCAATGGAATCGAACCTGCGCCGAGTTCCGGAAGAGCTCCACCATCTTCTCCCGAGCCTCATCAGCGATGAACTTTACCTTGAACTCGGCCTTGAAGAACTCCCAAGTAGCGGGTGGAGACCCAGTGGTCTCTCGCTCAAGGTGGACTCCCACCACCATCTCATTGTGCCTCCTAGCACATGAGCCGCACATCTCGGCCTCTGAATATCGGGGCACACCATGATCGGGAAGGTGTACTCTAAATGGGCAATCCACTGGCCGCCGCTAACGCATCACCGGTGGCATCAAACTTCTCGAGCTTCCACTTCACAAAATCCTTGACCACCTACCCAATTCCTCGGCACCTCTGCCATATCCGCCTCTGGGGCTACTTGCTCTGTGGAGTGGAGGTGCTCTTGAGCTCTCTTGAACCAATCGAGTCACCGCTCGATCTGGGCTCGGGACTCTTCCCGCCGCGCGCGCCCAACAAGGCACAGGTCTCTGCCCTCTGGTCACTCAACATGCTGACCATAAAAGCCCTCATAGACTCAAAGAAACTCTGCTCCGGGAGAGCGATCTCACGGCCTTCGCGATCGCCTCAACGCCCGCTCTAGGCGTAACGAGGAGTCTTTGGTGGAATGCCATCGATGTCGGCTTGGGGCGATGTCCTGCGCAGATGTCGATCCGATCCCGATACCTCGACACGCTCTCGAACCTCCTCTCCGATGCGGGTGGTAGCATCTTTGGCGATCTACATCCAAACCAACAACGAATCAAAACACGCTTTGTCACCATTCCACAACACCAAACAAGGCATACACTAGATGATAGGTATTGTAAATTCTTAACCCTTTTCCTTTCTAAAACAATAAATCTAGGCGTACACGATGACCGCCAGATCTTGATGATCATGGAAAACGACCTACAACAAAAGGTCGATCTCTCAGAATCTATGACTCGAGAGCTCGATACCAATGTAAGACCCGACCCAAAAGGGGCTCTAAATGGGCCTTTACCCCAATGCATGTAGTGAAAATAAAAGACATTAAGAAAAATACATTTCGGATTCCAAGTAAAAAGAAAACATACAACAACCAAAACATACATTTCTAAAAGCACACTCGATCGAGATTTATTTAAACCATCAAAACAATCCACAAGTACCAATATCTTTGGAAATCCATAAAACGTAAGAAAACATCCTCGGGGCTCTGTGCCCGTCTACATGCATTCAGGGAAATAATAAAAAGTGAAGAGTCATGATAATTAAAATAAATAATCGGAGATGACAAAGAGTTCCATGATCATAGCTCCTCCTTCACCATCCCGTCTCCCGCTTGATTACACGTGGAAAACCACGAGAATAAGGGTGAGTAACGAATTACCCAGTAAGAATCCCCAACCGGGGTACAATACGATATACATGATCATCTAGAAGAATGTATGCAAGCTATGAGTACAAACACGGCGGAGCACACATAGCTAAGTCCACACTTGGACCTCGGATGCCATCTCGTGGTCTTAGTCCTAAAAACCACAACACACTAAACGCACTATACGGGAACAAGTCCCGCCTCGGCTGCTCTCTCTCGCCGATCTGAAAGGTGCACTCGCTCAAGATCCCGAGGAGCTCTCCGATCGGCGCTGTAATGAGCGTAAGCGCGCACCGCATGCTCTTTGCAAACTCGGGGTGCCGGGTCTAGTGGCAAGCCGCCCGAGTTGATCCACCATGCCTAACTAAATCTCGGATCGGTGTCACCGACATAGGGTGTGAGACACGGACACGTGAACTATGTCGGCTGTACCATCAGAAAGACCCGACCCAAAAGAGGCTCTAAATGGGCCTTTACCCCAATGCATGTAGTGAAAATAAAAGACATTATGAAAAATACATTTGGATTCCAAGTAAAAACAGAAACATTCAACAACCAAAACATACATTTCTAAAAGCACACTCGATCGTAGATTTATTTAAACCATTAAAACAATCCACAAGTACCAATATCTTTGGAATCCATAAAACGTAAGAAAACATCCCGGGGCTGTGTGCCCGTCTACATGCATTCGGGGGAAATAACAAAAAGTCAAGAGTCATGATAAAATAAAATAGTCGGAGATGACAAAGAGATTCCATGATCACGGCTCCTCCTTGACCATCCCGCCTCGCGCCATGGTTACTGAAAGATAAGTAAGGGTGAGTAACGAATTACTCAAGTAAGAATCCCCAACCGGGTACAATACGATATACATGATCATCTAGAAGATTGTATGCAAGCTATGAGTACAAACACGAATGAGCACATAGCTTAAGTCCACACTTGGACCTCGGATGCCATCTCGGGGTCTTAGTCCGGAAAATACCACAACACACTAAACGCACTATACGGGAACAAGTCCCGGCCTCGGCTGTCTCCGCCGTCACGAAAGGTGCACTGCTCAAGATCCCGAGGAGCTCTCCGATCGCGTTGTAATGAGCGTAAGCGCGCACCGCATGCTCACCGCAAACTCGGGGGTGCCGGGTCTAGTGGCAAGTCGCCCGAGTTCGATCACCATGCCTAACTAAATCTCTGGATCGGTGTCACCGACATAGGGTGTGAGACACGGACACGTGAACTATGTCGGCTGTACCACCGCACTTTGAGGCTAAGGAACCGGTCGTGGTAGGCTTACACCGAGAAGCGGTCCTTGCCCTAACAGTGGCAATCAAGGGCTACGGCCGAACACGCCGAGGACGTGTCGATTGCCGGGGCGAGGCAATGCCAAGTCATCATCCCGACCGTTGGGGCATTTAACGATCTGCCACCCTCACCCAAGATTGCGGGGCCTACCGGTTGGGATAGCTAATCCCTCACGGGGTCCAAGGACGGAGAAGCGTCTCGAACGTCCTTGCCATAGATGCAAGATACTTTATGCATCGGGCCGGATGATTCTATCTACCTCAATTCTAAACCTTAACAATAATAATAATAACAATTCAATCAATGCGATCCAATACGTGCTCAATGAGATACAAGGAGCCTAGCATGATACTACGAAGCAAGAACAGATATCGAACATGCTAGAATAGAACAACCTAGCATGGGCTAACATGAGAAACAATACAAGAGTTCATGCCATCGAGAATTGAGCAGAGCACCTAGGCTAAACATGCTAGTAAACATACACAGGCATACAAAACAACAATCACAAATATACCGCAGGTCCACACAACCTCGGTAAGAGATCCTTACCTTGGTCGGAAGACTTCTACACACAAATCCTAAGGCTGCGGAACAATCCCGAGCTAGCGAACGGGAACCTAGCAAACCAACAATAATCGGCATCTAAAATATCTAAACAACAATAGAACAGACAAAGCTCGGCTCGGGGAACTCACGCGGCACGACGACACACACGAGCTTGGGGTCAGCGGCAAGCCGGCTCGGCAAGGCTGGGCGCCGGCGCGCTACCGCACGCAGCGAGGACACGCGCCAGTTGCTTGCGTTGGCCGCACGCACGACGGACACGCTACTGCCGCTTGTATTTGGCACGGCAGCAGGAGGACACGCGCTGTGCGAGCGCTCTGGCGAAAGCGCGGCGCGCGCCGCGCGTGCGATCGCGGACTCGGCGAGCGGCTTCGGCGAGGACGCGCGCGCGGCGTCGTCTGCGGCGCGCGCGCGCGGCGAGCGGTCGGCAGAACACGGCGAGGGCGTGCGATGGGCGACGCGGACGTGGCTGGGCGCGCGCGGCGCCGGCGAGGACCTCTGGCGTCGGCGAGCGATCGGGCGATCTTTTCTTCTGGCGGGCGAACGGCGAGGCTCTTGGGACAGATGGGCGTCGGGCGGGCTGGTTCGACCGATCTGGCGTCTGGAGCTGGTGGCGATGATGGTCGCTTCTCCTCTCGGTGGGCCGCACAACACACACACACACAACCCCTTTTTCTTACATTCGGCCAACAAACACCCAAATGAGAAGATGAAGAAGACGAAGACTTACCCTAATGATGATGATCGAACCCAAGGAGATGCAAGGATGAAGAACTCGGCAAGGCTATGGAGATGGAGAGCTTGGGCGGCCAAGAGGTGCTTTTGGAGAATAAGATGGAATAACCTAATTCTATTTCATTTAACCAAATGCACCAAAACTCCAAAATCCAAGGTTAACTAAGATGTGATGCGAGAAGAGCAACAAGAGCTCTCAATAGCTCAATCTGCCACACCACCCACCTGACTTCTCAGACCACCTGGGTTCGAAACCCACCAAACACACTTTTAACACACAATTTTCCTTTTGCATCTCCCCATGCCCAAACACACCCACAAAGCCTCAAAACTCACATAAAACCATCCAATAATTTTAGCAACTGGAAAAAGATATAAACGGTCCCGACGGCCCACCAAATTACTAAAATACCCCTAGGGCATACACGAAGACCGGGATGAAAACTCGGGTCGTTACAATATTCCCTCCTTTTTATGACTTTCGTCCTCGAAAGTCCTTAAGACTCTGAAACAACACAGATATCTTTGCAATCTCATCCCGTTCTTCCCGCTCACGAGCGGCCCTCCAAACTCGGACTCCTTCACTAAACTTTTACCAACGGATCTCACTTCTACGCAACGTCTTCGACTCAAGACCAGAATACTCACAGGCTTCTCCTCGAAGCCCTAAACCCTTCAATCACCGCAAGGGCTCAAAGTCCACAATGAGCAATGGGTCCGGCACATCTTGCCCCAACATCGATACATAAAAACAACGTACACAAATTGTCAACAAACAAACTCAACCCTACAACAAATCAAGCAAACAACCCGAACCTTCCAGATTCCAAAACTAAACGGCCTACTCTTACTTCACAAGAGACCAACAAACCTCAAACCTTGACTACATCCTTAACGAGATACAAACGAACCACCAATGGCGGATGATCCAAAAGACAAACTTCTCCAACTAGAACACGTCCACAACACTTAAGCAACCATCTTAAGGAGAAAATCGCCAGGCAAGGAACATCCAACATTCCTCTCAAGGAAAACTCGGGAAGCAAGGACTAAACCATCACGCAGCTATCTGCGACACAACACCTTGAGGAAAATAGCTCAACGACACCCAACCAATGCCACGGCACCTCTGTGCCAACTCACTCAAACGCGGCTCTACTAACGCCAACCGGGAACTCACAACAACTAGGAACAAAGCCCGAGAAGGGCTTGCTCAGTGAGAACTCAACCCAAACTTATAACGAGCAACGCTGCCTCAAAGCTACTACTCAACTCTTAAAATCCAGCTGGCTACTCAAAGGACTTCCCTTTAAGCCTAAGCCTAACTCATCTTCCAACCAGAAGCTCCACTCCCAAAACCTCACAAGGAAAACGGATAACGACAACCTCAAAGCTTACGGATCCTGAGCCACACAAATCCGCAAGACTACCTCGCAAGCTATCACTCGAGGCTGGCATCCAAGGAGCAACTCAACCACCACAGAGGCTAGAGGGAAAGGAAATCTTCAATCCCCAAAGAACCAACAACTTGCCAGAACAACTCAACTCTTACTGGCTGGCCTCCGCCCTTGCGGGAACAAACAACCCTTGCTTGCTAACAACACAAAGCAGGAACCCTCTCGCTGGGCTGACCGCTGCGCTACTCTGATCGACTACACAACTCAGGAGCTAAGCTGACTCACCCAAACGGAAAACGACTTCCCGGCAAGCAAATTCTGAAGGGCGCGAACTCCACACACGTTCGACTTGCTCAAACCCAAGGCAACAACAACCAACTCTCTTGGAAGCAACACCCAAGAGAAAACTCAACCAATCGGACCACCAAACCAAAACAAACGGCGGACTTGCTCTCATCACGAGGGAGGGGTCAACTCCCAAAACTTACGACTAGGAACAAGACCTCGGGGCAACGCCCTCCAGGCTAGAACCGAACTAGCTCTCGAAACAACAAGCGAACCAAATCTTGGCCAAACACTCACAAGAGGAGAACAACCTTTACTGCGGCCTCTAGAACACCATCCAAGAATCCGCTTAATCGGACAACGACTACTTCCAAGCGACCAACAAACTTTTCCTTCAAGCTAGCGCTTCCACCATTAACTCCAAGACCAAGGAGTAACGACAACTCCCGAAGGAAACGGCTCATACAAGCGGACAACCAACGGACAGAGAACTCCACATACGCTCACCGTCTTGCTCCACCGAGCAACAACACCTAATCTCACGGGGCACAACAAGGGTCCATCTCGGTCAACCTCCAAATGCCAAACGGGGCAACTCAACATCCCGGAAACAGAAAAACAACCAACATGGCACAAACCATTCGCCCCCACGAGCAAAACTAAACTCTAACAACTCCAATCCACACCTTGGTCAACACCAAGCATCAACTTGCCACCACACCAAAACCACTCCGGACTTTACTCCAAATAAACACTAGCTTGCTAGTCTACCAAGATCGCTAGCAACTCCACCGAGGCTACAAACTACACGCCTCCAGCTAGCCAATGAAACTCACTAGCTGGGCTCGATGAACTCGGAGAGGCTCTCCACAACCTAGGGTTCTTCGGCAACCCTCGACACCCACACTACCAAGATACGATCTATCGGACAACCGCTGAACAAACAACTCCAATTTCCAAGATCCCAACCATGCTTTGGCCAACTCCAACTCCTTGGGAACCTAGAGGACCCGAAACGCTACTGAGACGCGTCATCCTCCTACTCAAAACATCGGCCACAACATAACTTCTACCCAAGGAAGGATCCGAACAACTCTCTTAGCCATGACGATCGAAACCACGCGCTTAGCTACCATCGCTCTTGTTCGGTTTCCAATCGAACTCCAACCAACGATCAACAAGAAGATCCGCCAACCAAGCTTAGGCCCAACTTAACAAATCTTGCCTAAGCAACAACTTGATACCACGAGCACGGTATCCTTACCACCTCAACCAAAGCCTTACAACACCACACGAGTCCAACTTCTCAAGGAACCGAGCACGAGATCTCCAAAGAAAACCCTACATGGATCGACACTCTCGCCACGTAAGCAGACCACACAAAACACACTTGTGTGCACAACTCCCAACCTTCCTTTAGAGATCCAAGACTAACAAGCGCTTTTCCACAAAGCAACGATAACTCCCGGCAATGATACAAACAATCCAAGGAACACCAAAAGTTCCATCTCCGCACGATGCTCAAATCGAGGCAACCTTGCTTTACCAAAGCATAATCATGCCAAACCAAACTTACTTTGTACCAAGCCTCTACCAAGGGTGCTTACCCCTAAGGCATCCAAAACCTCTCGCAAGGCATCGGCTCATCTCGCCTCAAAAGCATCCAACTCGCCTCATAGGCATCCAAATCATCCGATAAGCATCCAACTCCCGGTCCTCACTGGACCAAATTCGCATCTACAATGCTCAACTCTCCTCAGATTTAGGCACTCGAAGGTAGTTGACCGCACTACCAACCACAAAGAAAATCTCTTGGCCTTAACACTAGCGCGAGACTCACGCGCACCAACATTTACCAACCGGTAACTCACCGACTTACTCAACCTCCAAAAACATCGGGAAGAGGCTCCGGCTCCTCTCGAGCATCCTTTCGCTTGTAGTCCATTGACTACCACCGAACTAGCCCTGCAGTACGACCTAAACGGGTGCAACCGCCATAAATGTATCCAAGGCTAAAGGAGTACGCTGAACTCGAACGGCATAGAACCATCTGCTATGCCCAAGCCAAACTCAAGCTGAACTGGACTTAGTGCCAAAGTGGCACACCAACCAATGCACCTCAAGTGCTACTACTACCAAATCCACATCCGAGGAAGCTGGGTCATTAAACAACAAAGAGGGCTCGCAAGGGGCAAAAGATGACCCTTCATCCGCCTCCGACCACTAACACGGCAACTTGCCAAACAATCAGGCGATGGTGGAGACTCGCTAGTCCACCTCTCACAAGGGACTTCCACCACCATCTAATGAACCAAATAAAGACAGAACGGCACACCTCGGCCTCGAGCAGCGGGGCATCCCACACACGGATGCTAAACTCAAACTGGCCAACTACTTTACTACTAGCGGTAGGACTTACTAAAACATCGAGCTCTGAGGCATCCATTTGCCAACACAGGCGTCTCCATCAACGCCAACAAACCGATCTGAATAAACCTGCTGATCATGCCCTCCCGGGAACCTCCGGGGCTACAAGAGCTACTTGGGGGAAAAATCTTTGAAACAAACTCATCACCGGGCTATCTGTGCCGGGACTCCTCACTACGCACTACAAATCTGCGTGCTGGTCTCCGCTCTCTGTTAGCTAAAGACACGCCATCAAATCTCTCATGGTTTGGAGCACATTCGCTCAAGGAGTCTCACTCTGGCGTTGCTAGCCTCTACCCCCTCCTCTAGGCAACTCAATCTGCCGGGGCCAAATCGGCATGCGGGCCTAACAACCTGGGACGCGGCCTCAACATCAACACGATCGGTCCAACTTCTCGGTCCGGACATGCCAAGCGCCACTGCTCCTGCAGGTGCGATCAACATATTGGCGATCGCACGGCAGCACCACCACCCTCTCACTAGGGAAAAGACAAGCCCCGGGCCACAAATGGCCAACGGGAGTCTAAGCTCGCCTCCCTGCGAAGCGATGTCCCAAGGGCATCCGAATCTATCTGGATACCTCAACAAATCGCTAAACAAATCGCCTTTCGCGATCGCGAAAAGTTGGCATGATGGCTCACAAAGCCCAAACCAACAACGTCGAAACTCGCTTCGTCTCGCTCCACAACACTACACAAGGCATACACAAGATGACAGTATTGTAAATTCTTAACCCTTTTTCAACAATAAATAGTAAACCTAGGCGTGCTGATGACCGTCGGAGTCTTGATGATCATGGAAAAACGACCTACAACAAAGGTCGGGCCTCTGAGAATCTATGACTCGAGCTCGATACCAATCAGAAGACCCACCCAAAAGAGGCTCTAAATGGGCCTTTACCCCAATGCATGTAGTGAAAATAAAAGACATTATGAAAAATACATTTGATTTCCAAGTAAAAACGAAACATTCAACAACCAAAACATACATTTCTAAAAGCACACTCGATCGTGAGATTTATTTAAACCATTAAAACAATCCACAAGTACCAATATCTTGGAATCCATAAAACGTAAGAAAACATCCCGGGCTCTGTGCCGTCTACATGCATTCGGGGGAAATAACAAAAAGTCAAGAGTCATGATAAAATAAAATAGTCGAGAGATGACAAGCAGATTCCATGATCACGGCTCCTCCTTGACCATCCCGCCTCGCGCCATGGTTACCTGAAAGATAAGTAAGGGTGAGTAACGAATTACTCAAGAAGAATCCCCAACCGGTACAATACGATATACATGATCATCTAGAAGATTGTATGCAAGCTATGAGTACAAACACGAGCAGAGCACATAGCTTAAGTCCACACTTGGACCTCGGATGCCATCTCGTGGTCTTAGTCCGGAAAATACCACAACACACTAAACGCACTATACGGGAACAAGTCCCGGCCTCGGCTGTCTCTCGTCGATACGAAAGGTGCACTGCTCAAGATCCCGAGGAGCTCTCCGGTCGTGGCCAGTAATGAGCGTAGCGCGCACCGCATGCTACCGCAAACTCGGGGGTGTGCGGGTCTAGTGGCAAGTCGCCCGTGTTCATCCACCATGCCTAACTAAATCTCTGGATCGGTGTCACCGACATAGGGGTGTGAGACTCGACACGTGTGAACTATGTCGGCTGTACCACCGCACTGAGGCTAAGGAACCGGGTCGTGGTAGGCTTACACCGAGAAGCGGTCCTTGCCCTAACAGTGGCAATCAAGGGCTACGGCCGAACACGCCGAGGACGTGTCGATCGCCGGGGCGAGGCAATGCCAAGTCATCATCCCGACCGTTGGGGCATTTAACGATCCGCCACCCTCACCCAAGATTGCGGGGCCTCACCGGTTGGGATAGCTAATCCCTCACGGGGTCCAAGGACGGAGAACTGTCTCGAACGTCCTTGCCATAGATGCAAGATACTTTATGCATCGGGCCCTGATGATTCTATCTACCTCAATTCTAAACCTTAACAATAATAATAATAACAATTCAATCAATGCACCCAATACGTGCTCAATGGATACAAGGAGCCTAGCATGATACTACGAAGCAAGAACAGATATCGAACATGCTAGAATAGAACAACCTAGCATGGGCTAACATGAGAAACAATACAAGAGTTCATGCGATCGAGAATTGAATGCGAGCACCTAGGCTAAACATGCTAGTAAACATACACAGCATACAAAACAACAATCACAAATATACCGCAGGTCCACACAACCTCGGTAAGAGATCCTTACCTTGGTCGGAAGACTTCTACACACAAATCCTAAGTCTGCGGAACAATCCCGAGCTAGCGAACGGAACCTAGCAAACCAACAATAATCAAGATCTAAAATATCTAAACAACAATAGAACAGCAAGCTCGGCTCAAAGGAACTCACGCGCACGACGACGACACGAGCTTGGGGCATTCAGCAAGCGGCTGGCTCGGCAAAGGTGGGCGCTGGCCGCGCTACCGCACGGCAGGACACGCTACCGGCGTTGCTACCGCACGGCAGCGGACACGCTGCCATTGCGCTGCTGCACACGCACGCAAGCAGCGACACGCGCGCGCGGGCGCGTCGGGCGGCGCGCGTGGCGCGGCGGCGCGCGTCGATCGCGGACTCGGCGAGCGGCTTCGGCGAGATCTGCGCGCGCGGCGAACGTTTGGGCGGCGCGCGCGCGGCGGCGCCGGCAAGGACACGGCGCGGCGCGTGCGATGGCGGCGGACGCGGCGTGGGCGCGGGCGGGCGGCTGGCGAGACCTCTCGGCGTCTGAGCGATCGGGCGATCTTCTTTGCTGGGCGAACGGCGAGAGGCTCTTTGGGACAGATCTGGGCGTCGCGGCGCGGGCTGTTCGACCGATCTGGGCGCGTCTGAGTGGGCCGGCGATGATGGTCGCTCCTCTCGGTGGGCCGCACAACACACACACACACAACCCTTTTTCTTACATTCGGCCAACAAACACCCAAATGAGAAGATGAAGAAGACGAAGACTTACCCTAATGATGATGATCGAACCCAAGGAGATGCAAGGATGAAGAACTCGGCAAGGCTATGGAGATGGAGAGCTTGGGCGGCAAGAGGTGCCTTTGGAGAATAAGATGGAATAACCTAATTCTATTTCATTTAACCAAATGCACCAAAACTCCAAAATCCAAGGTTAACTAAGATGTGATGCGAGAAAGAGCAACAAGAGCTCTCAATAGCTCAACTGCCACACCACCCACGACTTCTCGGACCACCCGGGTTCAAACCCACCAAACACACTTTTAACACACAATTTTCCTTTTGCATCTCCCCATGCCCAAACACACCCACAAAGCCTCAAAACTCACATAAAACCATCCAATAATTTTAGCAACTGGAAAAAGACATAAACGGTCCTGACGGCCCGACCAAATTACTAAAATACCCCTAGGGCATACCGGAAGACCGGGATGAAAACACAGTCGTTACAACCACCGCACTGAGGCTAAGGAACCGGTCGTGGTAGGCTTACACCGAGAAGCGGTCCTTGCCCTAACAGTGGCAATCAAGGGCTACTGGCCGAACACGCCGAGGACGTGTCGATCAGGGGACGAGGCAATGCCAAGTCATCATCCCGACCGTTGGGGCATTTAACGATCGCCACCCTCACCCAAGATTGCGGGGCCTACCGGTTGGGATAGCTAATCCCTCACGGGGTCCAAGGATCTGAGAATCGTCTCGAACGTCCTTGCCATAGATGCAAGATACTTTATGCATCGGGCCTGATGATTCTATCTACCTCAATTCTAAACCTTAACAATAATAACGATTCAATCAATGCGACCCAATACGTGCTCATCGGATACAAAGAACCTAGCATGATACTACGAAGCAAGAATGATATCGAACATGCTAGAATAGAACAACCTAGCATGGGCTAACATGAGAAACAATACAAGAGTTCATGCCATCGAGAATTGAGCGAGCACCTAGGCTAAACATGCTAGTAAACATACACAGCATACAAAACAACAATCACAAATATACCGCAGGAGTCCACACAACCCGGTAAGAAATCCTTACCTTGGTCGGAGACTTTTACACACAAATCCTAAGGCTGCGAACAATCCCGAGCTAGCGGCGGGAACCTAGCAAACCAACAATAATCGGCATCTAAAATATCTAAACAACAATAGAACACGACAAGCTCGGCTCAAAGGGAACTCACGCGCGCGGCGACACGAGCTTGGGGCTGCCGGCAAGCCGCTCTCGGCAAGGCGGCGCGCCGCTACTGCACGGCACAACGACAACGACACGCGCCGTTTGGCGCTTCCGCAGCACGCACGGCACGGACACCTGCCGCTGCGCTGCACGGCAGCAGCGACACGCGGACACGCCGGGCGAGGCTCGAACGAAGCGCGCGCGCGCGCGGGCGTCGAAGCGGCGCGCGGAAGCGTCTGGCTGGCGCGCGCGCAAGCGGCTCGGCAAGCGGACACGGCGCGAGCGCGTCGGCGAGCGATCGGCCGGACGCGCCGGCGCTGGCGAGGACCTCTCGGCGTCGTCGAGCGATCGGGCGATCTGGCTTCTTGGGCGAACAGCGAGGCCTTTGGGACAGTCTGGCGTCTGGCGGGGGTCTGGTTCGACCGATCCGGGCGTCGCGACAGGTGCTCGACCGATCTGGGCGTCGCGACGAGTGGCTCGCTCCGACTGACGTCTGGCGGCGAAGTGGGCCGGGATGATGGTCGCTCCTCTCGGTGGGCCGCACAACACACACACACACACAACCCCTTTTTCTTACATTCGGCCAACAAACACCCAAATGAGAAGATGAAGAAGACGAAGACTTACCCGGAATGATGATGATCGAACCCAAGGGGATGCAAGGATGAAGAACTCGGCAAGGCTATGGAGATGGAGAGCTTGGGCGGCCAAGAGGTGTTTTTGGAGAATAAGATGGAATAACCTAATTCTATTTCATTTAACCAAATGCACCAAAACTCCAAAATCCAAGGTTAACTAAGATGAGATGCAGAAAGAGCAACAAGAGCACCTAATGGCTCAATTGGCACACCTCTCTACAAGCTTCCCGGAGACCCGGGTTCAAACCCCACAAAAAGACAATTTCCTTTATTTTTACTTTTGCAACAAACCTTGCTCAAACCAAACCACAAACCCCTCCAAAAACCTACAAAAAACCATCCAATAATTTTAGTAGCTGGAAAAGACACAAACGACCATGACGGCCCGACCAAATTACCAAATTACCCCTAGGGCATACCTGGAAGACCGGGAAGAAAAACCTGGGTCGTTACATACACTGGGGCCTTCTGCACAACGGCACTAGCAACCTGCTCTGGAGGATACTTTCCATCATAAATCGTTGCCAACTGCACCGCCTTGGCAAAAGTCTCTAGGGCCTATGCCCTAACATCCTGAGACACTCCCTGTCTCAAACCCGCAATAAACTTCCTGATCTTCAGCTCAGGGGTAGCAATCAACTACGGCTCGAAGTACCCATACTCCGAAAACTTTTTCTCGAACACCTCGACCGAGTCAGACTCCTTCTTAAGGTTTGAAAATAGCTCAATCATCTTTTCTTGGGCTTCTTCACTGATAAATTTTGCCTTGAACTCAGCCTTGAAGAATTCCCAGGTGGCAGGTGGAGACCCAGCCGGTCTCTCACTCAAAGTGGAATCCCACCACCACTTAGTTGTACCAGCTAACACATGAGCTGCACATCGAGCTCGCTGCACCTAAGGATAAGCCATCACCATGAATGTGTACTCTAACTCAGCAATCCACCTGGCTGCTACCAATGGTTCTCCAGCGGCACTAAATTTCTCGGGCTTTCATTTGACAAAATCCTTCAGCCACTTGCCCAGATCCTCAGCCCCTTCCGCCACAATGGCCTCATTAACATTCAACTCCTACGAAGCTGGCGATACAGGTGGCACTGCAGTCCTCTGCTGAACCAACTCAGTCAGCTGCTCTATCTGAACTCGGGACTCTTCCCTCTGTGCAGCTAACATAGCCTGCGTTTCAGCTCTTTGCTCGGCCCTCTCGTCCGCTAGCAACCCAACCATAAGAGCCCTCATGGACTCCACAAAAGCTACTCCCGGTGCAGCCTCTCGAGGCTCAGATGCCTCCACACCCTCTTCGGGCAACACAACAGAAGGGCCTGCAGGTGGCCTAACATCTGCTTCAGCTTGGGACGACGTCCCTCCAGTGTCAGAATCAATACGAATTCCCTGAGTGGTCGGCCTCGAGCCTCCCTGCCCTCTACGGGTAACTGGCATGCTGACAATCTACACCCAAACCAACGATGAGTCAGAACAAGTTTTCCTGCCCTACAACAACAAGTCATGTACATGCAAAGTGCAAATAGTATTGTAATTCTTAACCCTTAACCTTAAACTTACGGACATACCTGATGGCTGTCGGAGCGCTGATGATCATGGAAAACAACCTACAAGCTGCAGTCGATCTCATCAACCTATAACTCTGAGCTCTGATACCAACTGTAAGGACCCGACCCGAAAAACGGTCTCTAACCTAGATCCTTACTTAGCATGCATGATTAAGAATTTAAAACACCATTCATAATAACAATTTAAAACCTTTCAAACCACACCATTAAAACAAATCCAGAAAGCCATTAAATAAAACTAGCAATTAAAGTAACTGATCAGTACTTCCTTGAAAACAGAGAAAACGGTTCGAGAGAATAATAAATAGTTTTGTGTGCTTCTCTAGGGACTCAAGTCCCACTACATGCTAAATCAAAACAATAAATAAAATAACGTGCATCTCAGAGTTCGCCCATCCATGATCATCCAGCAGCCTCCTCCTAGCCATCCAGCCTCTGTCTCAAGTTACCTGGTGGAAAGCCACAGAAAAATAAGGGTGAGCAACGAGTTACTCAGTATGAATCCCCAACCGGGGTACAATACGAAAACATCTCATTTAGCACACCGACATGCAACCATACAATGACTTAGAGCAAACGGTTGGTTTGGGCTATGAGCTACTCTTAGAGCGAGCCTATTCAAGGGCTTACATCTACAACCTATCCTAGGTTCTACACCTGGATGCCCTTCGGGGTCTTACACAACCTAGGACTCAGTGATGCCCATCGGGGACTTATACACCAGGATGCCCATCGGGGTCTTACACCTGCAGTCAATGATGCCCATCGGGGTCTTACACATCTAGGATGCCCATCGGGGTCTTACACCTCCAAATCAATGATGCCCATCGGGGTCTTACACCTCCAAATCAATGATGCCCATCAGGGTCTTACACATCTAGGATGCCCATCGGGGTCTTACACTTCTAAATCAATGATGCCCATCAGGGTCTTACACATCTATGATGCCCATCGAGGTCTTACACCTCCAAATCAATGATGCCCATCGAGGTCTTACACATCTAGGATGCCCATCGGGGTCTTACACCTCCAAATCAATGATGCCCATCGGGGTCTTACACATACGGATGTCCATCGGGGTCTTACCCGAGCGGGACCTAAACTAGTTACCCCTACAGTCTTCTACACTATACATCACCTGCCTATCCCTAGCATGGAACTAACAATATAAAATAGGACAAGGTTATGCCAAGTTAAGGAAACCCCTAGCATGGACCTAATAGAATATAACAGGAATACAAGCACAACACCATCTGGTAGCAAGAGAAAACATGTAACCTATCCACTAGAAATATCATACAATCACAAGTTATGGCATGCTATCACGTATTCGCAGGGTCCACACAACCCCGGTAAGAAATCCTTACCTGGAGGCAAGCAGAAATAACCAATCAACAGGTGACCCTCGAGCTTCTAAGTGAACCCGAGCAACCAAACGAGAAGGCACTAGGCTCGGTTCCAAGCTGTCTCTACCAGGCAGGCTCACAGCAAGGTTGCGGGCGGTAGAGAAGTGCAGACGGGCTCTGCTGGGCGCGCTGGGACGCTGGCGCTGGACACTAGGCGCTGGCGCGGACTCTAGCGCTGGACACTGGGCGCTGGAGCGGACTATGGGACAGCGCGCGGGAGGGCGGAGCGACGCGGAGGGTGCGCTAGGGAGCACGGTGCAGGCGCGGATGGCGCTGGGGAACAAGGTGAAGGCGCCGACGGCGCTGCGGTGGGGCTGCTGCAGGGCGACACGGCGAGGGCGTGGGGAGAGGGTGAGGGTTTGCGTGAGGGAAGTTTCTTTTTTTCTTTTTCTTTTTTCTTTTTCCCTAAAATAAATAGGCTTGGTGGTCCAAACCCCTTCCCAAGGCCTTCCTCCTTCAAATCCTAGCCGGCGCATCTATTTTCCTTAATTAATTCCAAACTCCCAACCCTCTTTGAGGCCAAGGGTTCGAGCCCTCCAATTCACATCTTTGTTTTTTAACTTATTTTTCATTTAACTGAAATCCGGGCTGTTACAAGTGCATTCGGTTATGTGACAAGTTACGTGTAGCTAGGCTTGGTCTTCTGCAGCTCTATGAGCAACTTGTTGTGATTGTCTGCTTGCTTTCAGGATCGGATTCCTTATCGAGGGTTGTGTGGGCCCTGCGTTCATCTTGACTGCTGCTTTATATATATATGACTGTTATGAGCATGTTAGTGGATAGGTTGCTTGTTTGTGATTGAGCATGCATGATTACTTTCCTGTCCTATTCTGCTAGCATGTATGATTTTCCCATGACATGTTAGTACCATGCTAGGTTGTTCTCTGGCATGCATTCTTTTGTATCTGTTGAGCATGTTTGGCCTGATAAGGCACGGGGCGGGACTCTTAGATAGACTTGTTAGGGATGTCTTCATCTAGAGGCTGAGAGTGGACATAAAGTAATTTGTCCCCACGGGCTGAGATTGCCAGTTGCACGACGTATGATGCTTCTGCCCCTGTAGCTTACATGGATTAGCTCCCGTATCGGCATAAGCCTAGTTTGTAGCCTGCTAGAGAGGAACCCAGCAGACGATGTAAGCCTACCGTGGCCGATTCTTAGCTTCAGGTGTGCGGTGGTCTTATGCTGCTTACAGTCGAGTGTCGAGGACCTCGCATTACTGTTCGTTCAGTGACACTGCTTCAAGTCGTAGGCATGCGTACCTGGACTAGTGTAGCATGTTTAGGTCCCACATCCTTACACGATTTGCAGCAGCATGCGGTGTGCGCGCACGGGCATTAGGCACCTGGAGGAGAGCTCCCCTAGGATAATGCTTTTAGTACACCATTCCTTTCTGAGTCTAGAGCCAGACACTGGGTACTCTCCTGAGTCTCTACGACCAGTTAGAAGAGTTGGTCACCAATTGATTGGACTTATGAGTCCCAGCTGATTGGACATTCGTGTCTCAGATGTTTGGACCTTTAGGTCCCAGTTATTGGACAAGTGTTGCGCCAGTTTCAGGATCTGTTGTTGAGCTAATCATAGGCCTGTGGTAAGAGGCCCCGATGATTCAGGAGTCGCTTGGTTGACTCAAGGACTTTATCTGTGTTGGTAGCAGTTTTATGTATACTAGTATGTTGTATGATTGATGTTCGTACTGTACCCTGGTTGGGGATTCTTACTGAGTATGTTTATACTCACCCTTATTTATGTGGTTTCCACCAGGTAACATGGGACAACGGCTGGACGGCTAGAGGAGTGGCTGCACGATCATGAGACCCCGCCGGCATCTCTGCTACTTTATTTCATTTATTGTTTCAACATGTTCAGGGCATAGAGCCCTAGGATTTCATTTATTTGGAACCTGTTAATTTGTTGCTGAATTTTCTGGTGTTTAAATTGTGGATGTTTATGTTTGAAATTATCTGGACTTGTATTGTTAAATGGGTTGTGTTTATGTTTTTTAAATGGTTTAGATTTGAAATAAGACTCTGGCCAGGGTTGTAACGGCCCAGTTTTCTATTCCGGTTTCTCAGGTGTTTTCGATTCAATATTTGTTTGTCGGTTGGGCCGTTAAAGCTATTTTAACCCTTAGGGGTATTTTGGTCTTTTTGCTCCCCGGTCAGGGTTTGTGGATTTTCAGGATTCCAGGGTCATTCCTGCCCATTATCGAGGCTTGATTGTTGTTGGTTGCAAGACCCAAGAAGTTTGTGCTAGTTGTTTGGAAGTTTGGAGGTGATTTGGTTATTAGCAAAATTAATGTTAATTTAGTGCCTCCAATGGGATTTGAACCTTTGACCTAATGGTGAGTTGGAAGCTTGATTTAAATGAGTTTTATTAAAAAAGAAAAGTTTGTCTCAACGGGGACTCGAAGGAGGAAAGCCCTGGGAAGGGATTTTAGATCACCTAGGCTTATTTAAAATTAGGAAAAAGGAAAAGAAGGGAAGGAGCCCTATTTCTCAACTTGTCGTCCTCCAAGAATCAAGAATCGAGAGCCAAGACCAGCAGCAGGCCGTCGCACCAGCAGAGCCGCACCAGCGCATTGGACCCGGCCGCTCGCCCGTGCACCAGCCCCAGCGCCGCACGCTGCTGCCCAGCCAGCGCTCCCAGCCCTCGCGCCCAGTCCGTGTCGCCGTGCCGCGCCCGTGTCGCCGTGTCGCCGTGCCAACACCCATCCGCACACGCCCAGCAGTGCCCAGCCTGCTCGCCTCTGCCGCCCAACCTGTCTGCCCCTTGCTGCCAAGAGCCTGATTTTTCCAAGAGAGTTGGGTCGAGACCTTGTGCCTTCTCGGTTGGTAATTCCCGAGCCTCCACTCTTTTGAACCTTAAGATGTTAGTTGTTGTTTGCTTAATTAGGATGATTTTTATTGTTTGCTTAGGTTGCTCGGGTTCACTTAGAGGCTCGAGGATCGCTTGTTGGTTGTGGTAGTTATTCTCTGCTTGTTTCCAGGTAAGGATTTCTTACCGTGGTTGTGTGGACCCTGCGATGCTTTCAGGATTGTGCCTTGTATGCTTGGTTACTGTTATGAGCATGTTAGCTATAGGACAGCTTGTGTTTGAAATCATGCTAGCTTGTTTGCTTGTTGTTCATGTTAGTGCCATGCTAGGTTTGTTCTTCCAGCATGCTTTTGATTCCTGCTTGAGTTCGTAGTATCATGCTAGGGACTTTCCTTACCCTGGAATATCCATGTTTCCTGCTCGTATTCTGTTGGTTTCTTGCTAGGGTTAGATAGGTAATGTTGATTGTCTGATTGTTAGGCTAGTTTGTGTCCCTGTACTTAGGAGACCGTTAGGGGTTGTAAGTTTAGGTTTCGCTTGGGTAAGTCCCCGATGGGCACCAATGCGTTGCTAGTGTATGTAAGTCCCCGATGGGCACTACACTGTTGGCTTATGTGTAAGTCCCTGATGGGCGTCATAAGGTTGCTAGGGAGTGTAAGACCCCGATGGGCATCTCCGTGATCCTAGCCGGAGTAAGTCCCCGATGGGCATCATTGATTTGAGGTGTAAGACCCAGATGGGCATCCGTATGTGTAAGACCCCGATGGGCATCATTGATTTGCGGTGTAAGACCCCGATGGGCATCCGTATGTGTAAGACCTCGATGGGCATCATTGTTAGCTGGAGTAAGACCCCGATGGGCATCCTAGATGTGTAAGACCCCGTTGGGCAGCATTGATAGCTAGAGGTGTAAGACCCCGATGGGCATCCGTATGTGTAAGACCCCGATGGGCATCATTGATTTGTGGAAGTAAGACCCCGATGGGCATCCTTGTGTGTAAGTCCCCGATGGGCATCACTGAGTCTAGCAGGTGTAAGACCCCGATGGGCATCCTTATGTGTAAGACCCCGATGGGCATCACTGCGTCCTAGGTTGTGTAAGACCCTGATGGGCATCAAGGTGTAGAACCTAGTGTAGGTTGTGGTTGTAAGTCCTTGAGTAGGCAATTTCTAGATCGGCGATTAGCCTGAGACAACTTGTTGCTTCTGAGCTCGTTTTGTTTGCATGTATACTAGGGTGCTAGATGACTCATGTATCGTATTGTACCCTGGTTGGGGATTCTTACTGAGTATGTTTATACTCACCCTTATTTCTGTGGTTTTTCCACCAGGTAACTTGGGACAGCACCGGGATGGCTAGCGGAGGGAGCTGATTGATCATGGGAACTGCCGGCACTTTGTCGTTTATTATTTGCATTATTTGTTCAGTATGTAGATGGACAGGAGTCCTAGGGGAATGTTGTTAAAGTTGTTTAAACTGTTTGAGTGTTTTTATAAATACTGGTCAGGCTTGTTTTTACTTTGTTGGATTTGCTTAATGAAAATTGTTGGTTATGTTTTAAGTGTTCCCCGTTCTCAAATGTTTTGAAAAGTTTTAAATATGAGCACTAAACCGCTTGTTGAAATATTTAACTTGCATGTTGAGTGAGGACCTAGGTTTAGGACCGTATTTCGGGTCGGGTCCTTACAAGGGTTGCTTTGTTACAGGTTGAAATAAATGGTTTGAACAGGTTCCAGGTTTTGACAGGTTTTAAATAGGAAACTGTATTGTTTATTTTAATTCTTTACTGTTTAAACCTGCATGCTGAAGTGAGGATCCATTTAGTACCATGTTTTGGGTCGGGTCCTTACAGTTGGTATCAGAGCGCAGAGTCATAGATTCTGTAGACTAACCGATTTTTGTAGGTTATTTGTCCCATGATCATCAGCACTTCAACGGGCGTCAGGTTTGTCTCAGTTGTAGTTAAGGGTTTTAGATACAGTACTGCATCTAGTATACATATATATCTGATGTTGGCTTGAGAGTCCTAGAGTGGACTGATTTTGTGATATTGTTTACAGATTGTCAGTATGCCAGTGACTCGTAGTGGAGAGGGTGTTTCGGGTACTGCTAATCATGTTGGTGACGATACTTCATTCAGGATTGACCCAACCCGCCGGCCGCTAGTGGCCCCGGTAGTTGACCTGCCCAGAGTAGGAGTAGATGCAGCTACGCCTCAAGAGGCGACTCTAGGAGCAGAGTTTGCAGCTGCCATCTGGGATATGATGTCCGATTTCATGGCTGAGCAGAGGGTAGACACCCAGGCGCAGCCTACTGCGTAGAGAGAGGAGTCCTGGGCACAGATAGCCCAGCTGACTCAACTGTACCAGCAGACGCCGCAGGCAGCCCCAAAAGGTGGGCAAGATCTGCATGAAGTCGCCGACGAGACAGGTGTCGTCGAAGGAGCCACAAAGTTCGGCAAGTGGTTGAAAGACTTCACTAAGTGGAAGCCTGCTGAGTTTGATGCTTCTAAGAACCTGCTGGTAGTCATTAAGTGGCTAGCCCGCATGGAGTATATCTTCATGGTGATGGGCTGTCCTGATGTTTAGAGGTCGAGATGTGCGGCCCATGTTCTGACTGATACTGTTGTGTGGTGGTGGGAGTCTACAGACAGAGCTAGACCAGCTGGATCCCCACCAGCCACCTGGGAGTTCTTTAGGACCAAGTTCCGAGCCAAGTACGCCAGCGATGAAGCTCAGCAGGAGATGGCAGAGGCCTTCTCAAATATGAAGCAAGGCACTGACAGCATAGCGACGTACGAGAAGAAGTTTTTAGAGTATAGCTACTTTTCCCCGAAGCTCCTTGCTACGGAAGAGCTCAAGATCAAGAATTTTGTCAATGGGTTGAGGAAAGAGGTGGCTCAGGACGTTCTAGCACTTGCTCAAAAGTCCTATGATAGAGCGGTGGAGCTAGCCACCATCTACAACCCCAAGTATCCTCCTATGCAGCCAGATGATGCACCAGCTCAGTTTCAGACAAGTCAGAATAGGAAGTACGAGGCTTCTGGCAGTTTATGTCCAGCCAGACAGCAAGGTCGCCGACCAGAATAGTTTAGAGGCCGGGATCAGTGCCAACCTCAGCAGCACCGACCCCAGCAGCATAGACCCCAGGGTGGAGCCATGCAGCCGCCTCAGTGCAACACCTGTGGTATAGCTCATTTCGGGTTGTGTGGAGCATCTTCCTGTGCATGCTATAAGTGTGGTAAGGAGGGACATTATGCCAGATTTTGCACCCAAGTTGAAGCAGCAGCCAAGCTGGCCCAGCAGAAGGGTCGGGTTTCACGACGACCCGTCAAGAGGCAGATCACACAGATGCCGCTGTAGCAGGTACACTACTTGTTTTAGATCACTGTGCCTTTGTATTTTTTTATTCGGGCTCGACCCACTCTTTTGTGTATGATGACTTTGTTAGGCTAGCTAGTCTGGAACTTGAACCGTTAATGTTTGAGCTGTGTGTTGCGACTCCTTTGGGAGTGAGTATCCTAGCTAGTATGAGAGTTAGGAGTGGTCGGATCGAGGTATCCGGAGAGTCTTTAGCAGCTAACCTTTTAGTGCTACCGATGAGTGGATTCGATGTAATCCTTGATATGGAGTGGTTGGCAGAGAACCACACTTTTATAGACTGCCACTGGAAAGTAGTAGTGTTTAGGCCACCCAACAAGCCCAGTTTAAAGTTTCAAGGTGTCTAGAGCAGAGTGTGTCCGCCTTTGATTTTAGCTTTGAAAGCTCAGCGTTTTTTAGCTCGAGGAGCTTGGGGTTACCGAGCTAAGTTGTCAGGTGAGAGTTGTAACGACCCGACCTGAAAGGGGTTCTAAAATAGGCCGTTACCTCAATGCATGCATTCAAATCTACAGAAAATTTGCAAAATGGTGTTCGGATTCTAAGTAAAAACTAAAACATAAAACATCCATTTAAAAAGTTAACATAATTTCCTGAAACCTGTCCCTGTTTCCAAGCACCTGTTCCAAGACAAATACATTTACAAAACTCACTATGATCAGAGATTTATTTAAAACATACAAGCTTTGCAATAGTTACAACAATGCTAGAATCCGGAAATACATTCAGAAAACACCCTAGGGCTCCGTGTCCAACTACATGCATTCAGAGGACATTTAAATCATAAAACATAAACAAGACTCAGAGTTGAACAACGGGTTTTCCATGATCACAGCTCCTCCTCCAGCCATCCTGTCTCGCACCATGGTTACCTGTGGAAAAACCACAAAAATAAGGGTTAGTAACGAATTACTCAGTAAGAATCCCCAACCGGGGTACAATACGATACAATCAATCATCTAGCAACCTAGCATGCAAGCAAACAACTACCAACACAGATCATAGCTCAACGAGCTTACAATGAAAGATCTGGAATCATCGAAAGTCTCCTACTTCCGGCCTAATGATTGGTTATCCTAACCAATCCCGGGACATCACCCAGGTCTCTTTCACTCGGGGCATTGATCAGCTCAAAAACTGATCCCAAGGATGTCTTCAAGGGCCTCTTGCCCTTGCTGCAATCTGGACTTACGGGAGAGTACCCGAAGTCTGGCACTAAACTGGAAGGAATGGTGTACTCACGAACATTAGCCCGGGGGAGCTCTCCGAACCGGCAACTAACGCGTGTGCGCGCACACCGCATGCTGCTGCAACCGGCGAAAATGTGGGGGCCTAAGGACAAACTACGCGGGCCAGGTGTGCATGCCTAAGACTCGGAAGCGGTGTCACTGATCACAGTAGTGCGAGGCCCTCGGCACTCATCTGTGCAGCCTGAGCCACCGACCTGAAGCTAAGAATCGGCCAAGGTAGGCTTACACCGTTGGCAGGGTTCCGCTCTAGCAGGCTACAAACTAGGCTTACGCCAATAAGGTAGCTAATTCTCATTGGCTGCCGGAAGGGGAAGCAATGTACGTTATGCCTCGCTCTACTCCCGACCGGTGGGGACAAAGTACGTTGTGTCCGCTCTCAGCCTCTGGATGATGACAAACCCTACAACACTAGCTAAGAGTACAGAGCAAAATGATTCCTGGCTAGCAAACAATGACCGACATCAATCACATTTACCTAGCATGAATCTACGAACTTAAGCAGGAATCATAAGCATGCTGGAAGAACAATCCTAGCATGGCACTAACATGTACAATCAGGCAAACATGCTAGCAAGAAATCAATCAAAGCTGCTCTATCACTATCATGCTCATAATAACAAAGAAACAACATACAAGGCATATCATGAAAATATCGCAGGGCCCACACAACTCCGGTAAGAGATCCTTACCTGGTCGGACGGCAACAACACACAATAAACCTAAGCTGCGATCGAACCCGAGCAACCTAAAGCAAACCAAACAAACACATCAATAATCACAAACCAAGCCTAAATACAATAAAATAACAGGGCTCGGCTTAGAAGCAACTCACGAGGCGCTGCTGACACGCGAACGAGCCGGCTACACGGGCGAGGCAGCAGCTGGGAGCTGATGGGCAGAGATGGGCACAGGGGCTGGGCGCTGGGGCGCTGGGCTACGCGCGGATGAGCACCGGGGTGACACAAGGGCGCGCGGGCACGGACGTGAGCTCGGCTGGGCGATGGCTCGCGGCGCGGCTCAGCATAGGGAACGGCACGCGGGCGCGAGCTCGGCTGGGCGATGGCGCACGGCGCGGCTTGGCACAGGGAACGGCGCGCGGGCGCGAGCTCGGCGAGCTACAGGGACGCGCGCGTGGGGCGACGCGACGCGATGGCTACAGGCGCACGATGTGGCACTGTGCGGGGCGACTCGGGCGCGGATGGGACGGGCGATGCGAGGGCTGGGCGGCCTGGCACTGTGCGTGGCTAGAAATCAGAACGCCCCGCTTTCCTTCCCTGTTAATAACAAAATTAATTGGAAAATTAATTTAATCTTTTGGGATTTGAGCCTTGCCTAAATGGTGAATGTGGAGTTTTAAGAAAAGAGTCTTAATTAAAAGAAAAAGAGAAAAGAATTTCTTTGACCAAGGACCCGTAAGAGAAAAGCCTTGGGAAAGGAACTTAGGGCTCCTAACCTATTTAAAAATAAGGAAAAGAAGGAAAATCAAGAAACTCCTAATTTTTCCCCTTAGAGCCGCATTCTCTCTCTCTCTCTCTCCTAAAACCCTAGCCGAGCAAAATTTCTAGCCACACCATCGAGCCACCCCGAGCCACCCGCACCCTAGCCGCACGCACCACCCCCGCCACGATTACCGCTGCACACAATTTCCGCTGCACCACCGCACGACGACCACCCACCGCTTGGCCCACCCCGCCCGCGCGCTGCTGCTGCTGAACCAGCCCACCGCCGCACTCCCATCCGCCGCCGACGTCGCGTGGCGCCAAAGACCGCCCGGCGTCGCTCGTGGTCGCCGCAGGCCGCAACGCAGCTCGACGCGCGCCGCCGCGCCGCCGCGCGCCCCGCTCAGCGCGACCGACAGCAGCGCCCACTCCAGCCGCGACCCCTCGCGCGCGCGCCCGGCCAGCGAGCCGCTTCGCTTCGCGCGTCGCCTTGCGGCCGCACCACTGCTACTGGCGCGTGCCCGCCGCCGTGTGTGCAAGGCGCCTCAGCGCCCAGCGCCAGCCCAGCCACAGCGCCCAGCGCCCAGCCCTGCCACTGCACCAATGCCAAGCCACCCTCCTTGCTGCGAGGCCCGTGTCTTCTGGTGGTAATTCCCGAACCAATCCCTTTGTGTTTTCTAAGCTTCGGTCTGTGTATGTATTTACTTAGGATGCTTTATTTATGCCTAGGTTGCTCGAGTTCGTATTAAGCTCGAGGGTCTTTTTGGTTGTGATAGCTATTCTCCACTTGTTTCCGTGTAAGGACTTCCTACCGTGGTTGTGTGGACCTCGCTATGCTTTCTTAATTGTGCCTTGTATGCTTGTTTACCTTTATGAGCATGTTAGTGGATAGGATAGCTAGTGATTGAATTCTTGCTAGCATGTTTTGCCTTTTTGTACATGTTAGTGCCATGCTAGGTTTGTTCTTCCAAAGATGCTTGAGATTCCCGCTTTAAGCTCGTAGTATCATGCTAGGCTATGTATGACGATGTCTTTGTGGATGTTAGCCAGAATCACGTGCTTGGTAGTCTAAGCTAGTATGATAGGGTTTGTCTTCATCTAGAGGTGAGAGCGGACATAACGTACCTTGTCCCCACCGGTCGGGAGTAGAGCGAAGCATAACGTACCTTTGCTTCCCCGGCAGCCCACGGTGAGGATTAGCTACCTCATTGGCATAAGCCTAGTTTGTAGCTCGCTAGAGCGGAACCACCAAGCGGTGCAAGCCTACCTTGGCCGGTTCTTAGCTTCGTGTCGGTGGTACAGTCGCACAGATGAGTGCCGAGGGCCTCGCACTCACCGTGATCGGTGACACCGTTTCCGAGTCTTAGGCATGCGTGCTGCCCGCGTAGTTTGCCCTTAGGCCCCGCATTTACGCCCGGTTGCGGAAGAGCATGCGGTGTGCGCGCACACGCGCGCTAGTAGCCGGTTCGAGAGCTCCCCGGGCAATGTTCGTGAGTACACCGCCCTTCTTGTTTAGAGCCGACTTCGGGTACTCTCCGATAGTCCAGATTTATAGCGAGGGTAAGAGACCCTTGAGGACACCCATTGGGATTGACTTTAGAGTTAATCAATTGGTCGAGGAGAAAGACCTCGAGGGTGTCGGACATCTTGGGATCGGTTTTTGAGCTGATCAATTGGCCAAGGGAGAAAGACCCTTGGAGATGTCCCGGGATTGGTTTGAGAGCCAATCATTAGGCCTAAGTAGGAGACTTCCGTGGATTCCGGATTTGCCTTGTGAGCTCATTGAGCTAAGATCCGTGTTGATATTTGTGGCATGTGTACTAGGTGCTAGATGATAGATTGCATCGTATCGCACTCCGGTCGGGGTTCTTCTTGAGTATGTTTATACTCACCCTTATCGTGGTTTCTTCCACGGTAACTTGGGACAAAGACCGAGGTGGCTAGCGGAGAGAGCCGGGAGATCATGGATGCTTCTTGACACTCTGTCCGTGTCTTATTTTACTGCTTTTTGGATTTCAAAGATGTAGTTGGACTTAGATCCGTAGGGAAAACTATGATTTGAACTATTTTATGTTTTTAAGTAAAGTAATGATCGATCCAACGCTTTAATTTGAATGGTCCGTTTTTGCCTAATGAATGTTTACTTTGTTTTGATTGTTTTCCGTTCATGTGTTTGAAAAACTTTTAATCCGACCACAGGCCGGGTCCTTTTATGTTTTAAATTTGCATCTTGAGTAAAGACCTAGATTTAGTTCCATTTTCGGGTTGGGTCTTTACAGCTTGGTATCGAGCACGAGTCATAGATTCGTAGAGACTAACCTGTTTGTAGGTTGTGTTCCCATGATCTCCAAAGACTCCAAGGCCGCCAGTTTGTCTAAGTTCAATAAGCTAAGGGTTTTGTTTATGATACGATATGCGATACACATGTGTTATCTTTGTTGACAGAGAAAGTCCGAGCGTGGACTAACCTGTTGTGGTTTCGTGTAGATCGCCAAGATGCTCTGCGGTTACACGTAGTGGAGCAGTCCGTCTGGAATCGCAAATAGAGATGCCGCAGAGCCGCCAGCCGGGGGTATATCGAGCTCGTAGGCGCCTGCGTGCACCAGAGGTTAACTTGCCCGAGAAGGGGCGGAGGCCGCTATGCCTCAAGGTGCAGCCTCGGGAGGAGATATTTCTCGCTATGAGAGACATGATGATGGGCCTAATGGCCGAGCAGAGAGCTGAGACTCAGCGCAGACTAGCAGCGCAGAGAGAGGAGTCTAGGGCACAGATAGCCCGGGCTTGACACACAGCTCATGCAAAGAGCACCCCCAGCGACTCCAAAGAGCCCGTAGCTCCCGTAGCTCAACCGGAGGGGCGAGGTCATCGGGACCACCGACTCACTTGATAGTGCAGAGGGAGTCTGCTGAGTTTGGCAAGTGGTTGAAAGATTTCACCAAGTGGAAGCCAAGAGAATTTGACGCTTGAGAGAACCCACTTGTGGCGATCAGTGGTTGGCAAGAATGGAGTACATCTTTAGAGTTATGGGATGCCCAGATGTACAGAGGCCGAGATGTGCGGCCCATGTTCTCTCCGACACACGGTGAGTGGTGGTGGGAGTCCACAGATAGAGCTAGACCACCTGGTCTTCTCCACCACACAGGAGTTCTTTAGAACGAAGTTCAGAGCTAAGTATGTTAATGACGAGGCTCGGCAGAGGAGATGGCAGAGGCCTTCTCAAATCAAACAGGGATCGAGATAGTATTGCCGCCTATGAGAAGAAGTTCTCTGAGTATAGCTATTTCGCACCGGAGCTCATTGCCACCGAGGAGCTCAAGACTAAGAAGTTCATTTGTGGGTGAGAGGAAGGAGGTTGCTCGGGATGTTCGAGCACTCGCTCCCCGAGAGTTATGATCGAGCAATAGAGTTGGCCACACGATTTATAACCCGAAGTATCCGCCATCACGAGGACCACTGCGCCACGCCCGGCTCGATCGATTCGCCAAAGCAAGATTCTCGGGCGTAAGAGGAAGTCCGGGACTTCTAGTGGTTTCCGCTCAACTGGTCAGCAGACTTCGCCGCGGCGGGCGATCCGATGGTCGAGATCGGCCGACCACGGTAGTAGAGCCCGAGATCGCGCAAAGCGGGCGACCAGCAACCACTCATTGCAACAAGTGCGGAAAGGCACATTATGGTCTCATGTGGAGCATCGCCCGTGCTTGCTTGCGAGATGTGGCAAGGAGGGGCACTTGGCCGATTCTCGCACTCGAGAATTAGCAAGCAGCGGGACCGGCCAAAGAAAGCAGGCCGAGTGTTTGCCACTACTCGCCAGGAGGCGGAGCGCATCGATGATGCGATTCTGCAGTCTGCTGCTTGTCTTACAAAGACTATGCATTTGTATTGTTTGATTCGGTTTCGACCATTCCTTTGTTTCGATGCATTCGTTAGACAAGCTTGTGTGGAGCTCGAACCTCTAGGGTTTGAGTGTGTGTTGCCACTCCTTCGGGTGTGAGTATGTTAGCTAGCAGAGAGAGTTAAGCATGGCGGATACGAGATATCGATGAGATTTTAGAGGCTACCCTCATAGTGCTTTCTATGAGCGGTTTCGATGTAATCCTTGGCATGGATTGGTTGGCGAGAGAACCATGCTTTGATGGATCGCCGCACGGAAGAAGTGGTGTTTAGGCCGCCTCGAGGCCGAGCTTCAAGTTTCGTGGTGTCGAGCGGAACTTGCCCGCCTTTGATCTCAAAGCAAAAGCCCATAGATTGTTGGCTCGAGGAGCTTGGGGCTTCTTGGCAAAGCCGTCGAGAGATAGTAGTCTTGCGTTGATCGCTGACATGGTCCCCGTGGTGCAAGAGTTTGCGAGATGTTTTCCACTGAAGAGTTGGGTTTACCCCCAGGCGGAGTTGGACTTCACCATTGAGCCGGAGCCGTGGACTCTTCCCATTTCAAAGCCCCGTGTCGTATGGCGCCGGTGAGTTGAGAGAACTCAAAGTGCGATTGCAAGAGATGCCGGATCGAGGTTTCATCCGTCCGAGTGTGTCCCCGTGGGGAGCACTGGCCCTGCTTGTTAAGAAGAAGGATGGATCCATGCGCTTGTGTATAGACTATAGAGAATCGAATAAAGTCACGGTGAAGAATAAGTATCCCCGCGTATAGATGATCTGTTTGATCAACTTCGAGGAGCCTCGGTGTTTTCTAAGATTGATTTGAGGTCGTGGTACCATCACCGAGGATTCGAGATGCGAGATATCCCAAGACCGCGTTCGGATCGAGGTATGGTCATTATGAGTTCGTGGTCATGTCTTTCGGACTCACGAACGCCCCACAGCGTTTATGGACATGATGGACCAGAGTGTTCAAGGCATTCTTGGATAACTTTGTCATCGTATTCATAGACGACATTTTGATTTATTCGAGACAAAGGAGGACCATGCTTCGCATTTGAGGCAAGTTTTGACAACATTGCGTGAGAACCAGCTTGTTCGCAAAGTTCTCTAAGTGTGAATTTTGGCTAGAGAGAGTAGCCTTCCTTGGACATATCGTGTCGTGAGATGGTATAGCGGTGGACCCCGCAAAGATAGAGGCGATTAGCTCATGGGCGGACCGACGACGGTCGCGAGATTCGCAGCCTTTTGGGTCTAGCGAGTTATTACCGGCGTTTCGTGAAAGACTTTTCCGCTAAGGCGGCACCCCTAACCCGTCGACCAAGAAGGGTGTTGACTTTATTTGGGATGCTAGATGTGAGGAAAGTTTTGCCCGGCTTAAGCTCAAACTTTTGACGCAAAGACTGTGTTGGCGATTCGGAAGGAACAGGAGGTTTCGTAGTTTATAGTGATGCTTCCAAGTATGGTTTAGGCTGTGTGTTGATGCAAAGCATGGGAAGGTGATAGCTTATGCTTCCCGGCGATTGAAGCCTTATGAGAAGAACTATCCAACTCATGATATGGAGTTGGCTGCAGATTGTTTTTGCTCTAAAGATTTGGAGGCATTACTTATATGGTGAGAGGATTCATTGTTCACGGATCACCAGAGCCTCAAATATTTCTTCACTCGAAGGAGTTGAACATGAGGCGCAGGAGGTGGCTCGAGTTAGTAAAGGACTACGATCGTGAGATTTTGTATCATCCCTAAAAGCCAATGTTGTGGCTGATGCGCTGAGTAGAAAGGCGTCGCATTCAGCAGCTTTCTTTGAGCTCCCAAGTTGAATTGCGGAAAGAGTTTGAGCGAACCGGTATTGCGATCTTTGTTGGGAGAGGTTACCGCTGTGGTAGCCCAAACTATCGGTTCACCCGTCGCTTAGCGAGAGGATCATCGACGATCGGCCGAGTGATCCCAAGTTGAGGAGGTTGCTCGAGAGGGTTGAGGCTGATGGCGATTTCGACTTTGTTGTGACACCGCATTTAAGGCTTGAGGTACCGAGAGTCGATTGTGCGTCCCGGATGACGCAGAGTTCGAGCAGAGTTGCTCGCCGAGGCACATAGTTCCCATTCACTTGGCACCCGTGAGGTACCAAGATGTACCGAGATCTCAAGCGGGCGTTACGGTGGATGGGCATGAAGCGAGATATAGCGGAGTTTGTTAGCGGGTGTCTCACTTGTCAACAAGTGAAGGCCCCGCATGAAACCCTGCAGGTTTATTGCGTATGTTAAGTGTTCCACAGTGGAAGTGGGACGAGATTTCGATGGATTTTATCTCTGGGTTGCCGAGGACACCAGAGGGGTTCACTCGGATCCGGGTAGTAGTGGACCGGTGACCAAGAGTGCACACTTTATTCCCGGAAGATTAGTTATACCGTGGAACAAGTGGGCACGATTGTTCCTTGAGCGGTGTTGTGCGGTACCACGGGGTACCGCAAAGATAGTATCGATCGGGATTCTCGGTTCACATCTCGCTTCGAGAGCGCCCGTAAGGTCCAGGAACCGAGTGCGCCAAAGATCGCCTTCCACCCTCAAACCGATGGTCGATCGAGAGGGTGAATCGGATTCGAAGACATGTTGAGAGCCTCGTGTCTTGGACTTCCCGAGCAGCTTGGGACCGATGACTGTATTTGATGGAGTTCGCTTACAACAACAAATATCGCGTCCATTCGGATGGCCCCATTCGAGGCATTGTATGGTAAGCGCTGCAGATCCCCAAAGTGTTCGGAGGAGGTTGGGGATAGGCGAGTTCTGGGACCCGAGTTACTCCGGATGACGAACGACGCAGCGACGTAAGATAAAGGCTCGCATGTTGACAAAGACAAAGTAGGCGAAAAAGTTACGCCGATGTGAGGCGTAGAGACTTGGAATTTGAGGTGGGTCAACATGTTTTCCTGAAAAGTAGCACCTATGCGTGGGGTGTTAAGGTTTGGAAAGCGAGGCAAGTCGAGCCCCGTGTTTGTAGGGCCTTTTGAGATCCTTGAGCGGATCGGAGCGGTGGCCTATCGGTTAGCTTTACCCCGTCTTTGTCGTGATGCATAATGTGTTCCACGTTTCGATGTTGAGAAAATACGTGGCGAGATCCTTCGCATGTGCTAGAGCATGAACCCCTAGAGTTGAATAAAGATTTATCCTTCGAGGAGAAGCCCGTGCAAATTTTGGCTTGTGGCGCAAGGTATTGCGCAACCGAGAGATAAGTTTAGTAAAGGTTCTTTGGAGGCATCGGAGGGCGAGGAAGCGACGTGGGAGCTAGAGGATGAGATGAGGACTCATTACCCGAGTTGTTCCAGTCTTAGGACTTTCGGGGACGAAAGTCTTTTAAGGGGGAGTATTGTAACGCCCCGCTTTCCTTTCCGGTTAATAACAAAATTAATTGGAAAATTAATTTAATCTTTTGGGATTTGAGCCTTGCCCTAAATGGTGAATGTGGAGTTTTAAGAAAAGAGTCTTAATTAAAAGAAAAAGAGAAAAGAATTTCTTTGACCGGGACCGTAAGAGAAAAGCCTTGGGAAAGGAACTTAGGGCTCCTAACCTATTTAAAAATAAGGAAAAGAAGGAAAATCAAGAAACTCCTAATTTTTCCCCTTAGAGCCGCATTCTCTCTCTCTCTCTCTCCTAAAACCCTAGCCGAGCAGCCCTAGCCACACCATCGAGCCACCCCCGAGCCACCCAGCCCTAGCCGCACGCACCACCCCCGCCGCATGACCCCGCCCGCCACACCGCGTGACCGCACTGCACTGACGCACCGCCCACCGCTTTCGCCAGCCACGCACGCTGCAGACCAGAAATTTCCACCGTCGCACCCCATCGCCGCCGACGTCGCCCGTGGCGCCAGCCTGCGCCCGACGTCGCTCGTGGTCGCACAGTGGCAGCAACGCAGCTTCGACGCGCCGCCCGCGACGCCGCCTGCCCGCCCGCTCAGGCGCGACCCACGCGCGCCCACTCCAGCGCGACCCCTCGCGCGCGCCCAGCCAATGAGCCGCTTCGCTCGCGCGTCGCCTTGCACACCGCACACCCGCGCGCGCCTGCGCGTCCGCCCGACGTGTCGCAAGCGCCCAGCGCCCAGCCTTGCGCCCAGCGCCAGCGCCCAGCGCCCAAATTAACTGCCAGCCGCCCAAGCCACCCTCCTTGCTGCGAGGCCCGTGTCTTCTCGGTGGTAATTCCCGAACCAATCCCTTTGTGTTTTCTAAGCTTCTGGCTGCTGTATGTATTTACTTAGGATGCTTTATTTATGCCTAGGTTGCTCGAGTTCGTATTAAGCTCGAGGGTCTTTTTGGTTGTGATAGCTATTCTCCACTTGTTTCCAGGTAAGGACTTCCTACCGTGGTTGTGTGGACCCTGCTATGCTTTCTTAATTGTGCCTTGTATGCTTGTTTACCTTTATGAGCATGTTAGTGGATAGGATAGCTAGTGATTGAATTCTTGCTAGCATGTTTTGCCTTTTTGTACATGTTAGTGCCATGCTAGGTTTGTTCTTCCAAAGATGCTTGAGATTCCCGCTTTAAGCTCGTAGTATCATGCTAGGCTATGTATGATGAGATGTCTTTGTGGATGTTAGCCATGGAATCACGTACTTGGTAGTCTAAGCTAGTATGATAGGGTTTGTCTTCATCTAGAGGCTGAGAGCGGACATAACGTACCTTGTCCCCACCGGTCGGGAGTAGAGCGAAGCATAACGTACCTTGCTTCCCCCGGCAGCCAGTGAGGATTAGCTACCTCATTGGCATAAGCCTAGTTTGTAGCCTGCTAGAGCGGAACCCTGCCAACGGTGCAAGCCTACCTTGGCCGGTTCTTAGCTTCGTGTCGGTGGTACAGTCGCACAGATGAGTGCCGAGGGCCTCGCACCATCGTGATCGGTGACACCGTTTCCGAGTCTTAGGCATGCGTGCACAGCCCGCGTAGTTTGCCCTTAGGCCCCGCATTTACGCCGGTTGCGAGAAGAGCATGCGGTGTCGCGCGCACACGCGTTAGTAGCCGGTTCGGAGAGCTCCCGGGCTAATGTTCGTGAGTACACCGCCCCTTCTTGTTTAGAGCCGGACTTGGGTACTCTCCGATAGTCCAGTTTATAGCGAGGGTAAGAGACCCTTGAGGACACCCATTGGGATTGACTTTAGAGTTAATCAATTGGTCGAGGAGAAAGACCCTCGAGGGTGTCGGACATCTTGGGATCGGTTTTGAGCTGATCAATTGGCCAAGGGAGAAAGACCCTTGGAGATGTCCCGGGATTGGTTTGAGAGCCAATCATTAGGCCTAAGTAGGAGACTTCCGTGGATTCCGGATTTGCCTTGTGAGCTCATTGAGCTAAGATCCGTGTTGATATTTGTGGCATGTGTACTAGGTCGCTAGATGATAGATTGCATCGTATCGTACCCCGGTCGGGGTTCTTCTCGAGTATGTTTATACTCACCCTTATCGTGGTTTCTTCCACGGTAACTTGGGACAAAGACAGAGGTGGCTAGCGGAGAGAGCCGAGATCATGGATGTTGACACACTGGCCGTGTCTTATTTTACTTTATTTTGGATTTCAAAGATGTAGTTGGACTTAGATCCGTAGGGAAAACTATGATTTGAACTATTTTATGTTTTTAAGTAAAGTCTTGATCGATCCAACGCTTTTAATTTGAATGGTCCGTTTTGCCTAATGAATGTTTACTTTGTTTTGATTGTTTTCCCGTTCATGTGTTTGAAAAACTTTTAATCCGACCCTGGCTGGGTCCTTTTATGTTTTAAATTTGCATGCTGAGTAAAGACCTAGATTTAGTTCCATTTTCGGGTTGGGTTTTTACAAGGGCTGGGCGACGCGACACTGTGCGGCAGGGGCTCAGGCGACGCGACACTGGGCGAGCAGGGGGATCGGGCGAAGCGAGCTGGGCGGCCAGGGGCTGGGTGATGCGACCTGGGTGAGGTGGGGCTCAGGCTGGGCGAGGCTCGGGCTGGGCGAGCTGGGCTAGGGCTCGGGCTGGGGTTTGGCGAGCAGGGGCTGGGCTAGCTCGGGCTGGGCTAGCTCGGGTAGAGAGAGAGAGAGAGAGAGAAAGAATAAAAGGAAAAATGGGAAAAAAGGGAATAAATGGGATTTTTATCCATTTTCCATCCTTATCCATTTTAAAATCTTAAAATCCTTAAAATCCCATTTCCCAACTTCCTCCTTCGAGACCCAGCCAAAGCAATCTTTTCCAATAAATAAAACTCGCTTAAATCCAACTCCCAAATCAACACTAAGGGCCCGGGCTGGAATCCCAAAGGAAGCACACAACCAACCATCACTTTGCCAAAACCCAAACCACAACCGAGCTTCCAACCGACTAGCCCAGACATCTCGGGACTCGCAACCAACAACAAACAAGCCTCGACAAAGGCAGGAGCGACCTCGAAGCCCTGAAAATCCACAAATCCTGCCCGGGGAGCCAAAAGACCAAAATACCCCCAAGGGCTAAAACAGCTCTAACGACCCAACCAAACAACCGAATCTTGACCCGAAGGCACCTCGAAAACTGGAATAGAAAACTGGGTTGTTACAATAGGTAGTAGTGTTTAGGCAGCCCAACAAGCCCAGTTTAAAGTTTCAAGGTGTCTAGAGCGGAGTGTGTCCGCCTTTGATTTTAGCTTTGAAAGCTCAGCGTTTTTTAGCTCGAGGAGCTTGGGGTTACCGAGCTAAGTTGTCAGGTGAGAGTAGCCCGTCGAAGACGGTGGACCAAGTACCTGTTATTCGAGAGTTCTCAGACGTCTTTCCAAACGAGTTGTTAGGCTTACCTCCATCGAGGGAGGTGGACTTTTCCATAGAGCTCGAGCCGAGAACTCTCCCTATCTCAAAGGCTCCGTATCGTATGGCGCCAGCCGAGTTGAGAGAGCTAAAAGTACAGTTGCAGGAGATGTTAGACAGAGGCTTTATTCGTCCGAGTGTGTCCCCGTTGGGAGCACCTATTTTGTTTGTTAAAAAAAAGGATCGATGCGCCCTTGCATCGACTACCATGAGTTGAACAAGGTGACTGTGAAGAATATGTATCCGTTGCCTCGTATTAATGACTTGTTTGATCAGCTCCAGGGAGCTTCAGTTTTCTCTAAGATTGACTTGAGGTTGGGGTATCACCAATTGAGGATTTGGGATTCGAATATCCCCAAGACAGTTTTCATGCAAGGTACGGACATTATGAGTTCGTAGTGATGTGGTTTGGTTTGACCAACGCCCCAGCAGCTTTCATGGACATGATGTACAGGGTGTTCAAGGCTTTCTTGGATAGCTTTTTCATCGTGTTCATCGACGACATTTGAATTTACTCCAAGACTAAGGAGGATCATGCTTTGCATTTGAGACAGGTTCTGACAGCGTTGAGAGAGAACCAGTTGTACGCTAAGTTCTCGAAGTGTGAGTTTTGGTTGTAATGAGTGGCCTTCCTAGGCCACGTTGTTTCGAGAGATGGAGTTTCAGTAGACCCCGCCAAGATAGAGGCAGTCAGTTTGTGGGCTAGACCGACTTTAGTGGCTGAGGTACGAAGCTTTCTGGGTTTGGCAAGCTACTACCATCATTTCGTTAAAGAGTTTTTCGCCATAGCAACACCACTTACTCGGTTGACGAGGAAGGGTGTTGAGTTTGTTTGGGATGAAAAGTGCGAGGACAGCTTTGCTCAGCTTAAGCACAAGTTGACGTCAGCGCCAGTTTTAGCAAATCTCGAGGGTTCAGGTGGTTTCGTTGTTTACAGTGATGCTTCCAAGTTTGGTTTAAGGTGTGTGTTGATGCAGCGCGGAAAGGTGATAGCCTACGCTTCCCGGCAGTTAAAGACCTATGAGCAGAACTACCCGACGCACAACATGGAATTGGCAGCCCTTAAGATTTGGAGGCACTACCTATATGAAGAGAAGATACAGATTTTCATCGATCACCAGAGCATCAAGTATTTCTTTACTCATAAGAAGTTGAACATGACACAGCGTAGGTGGCTCGAGTTGGTAAAGGATTATGACTGCGAGATTCTGTATCATCCGGGGAAGGCCAGTGTTGTGGCCGATGCTTTGAGTAGGAAGGCTTCGCACTCTGCTGCTTTGTTGAGTTCCCAGGTCCGTTTGCTGAAAGAGTTTGAGCAAGTCAATATAGTAGCGGTGTTGTGAGAGGTTACCGCCAGGGTAGCCCAGTTGACCGTTCAGCCGTTGATCAGGCGGAGGATCATTCACATCCAGCTGAGTGATCCCAAGTTAAGGAGATTGTTTGAGAGAGTCCAGGAAAACAATGACTTCGACTTCGTTATAGCACCAGACGGTGGTTTGAGGTACAGAGGACTACTGTTTGTTTCGGAAGACACGGGACTACGAGCCAAGTTACTCACCGAGGCTCATAGTTCCCCGTTTACTTGGCACTCGGGAGGTACCAAGATGTATTGGGACCTTAAGCAGACTTTCTGGTGGATGGGCATGAAACAGAGTATAGCGTAATTTGTTAGTCAATGTCTCACTTGTCAGCAAGTGAAGGCTCCCAAGCAGAAACCGACAGGGTTGTTACAACCTTTGAGTGTGCCGTAATGGAAGTGGGAAGAGCTTACGATGGATTACATTTCTGGGTTGTCGAGAACGCCAAGAGGGTTTACTCAGATCTGGGTAGTAGTGGACCGACGACGAAGAGTGCGCACTTCATTCCCGATAGGATCAACTATACCGTGGAGCAGTGGACGTCAATTGTTTTTGGAGCTAATCGTTCAGTACGCCCTAGGGGTATTTTGGTAATTTGGTCGGGCCGTCAGGGCCGTTTATGTCTTTTTCAGTTGTTAAAATTATTGGATGGACTTAAGTGGGATTTGGATGCCTTGTGGATGTGTTTGGGCATGGTGAGATGCAAAAGAAAATTGAGGAATAAAGATGTGTTTGTTGGGATTCTAACCCGGGGTGCTAGGAAGACAGGTGGGTGGAGTGGCCAGTTGTGCCACAGGAGGTTCTTGTTTCTCTTTCCGTGGCATGTCTTGGTTAGCCTTGAGTCCTTGGGGTTTTTGGTGCATTTGTTTAAAAGAAGGGAAATTAGGTTTGGGTGTTTCTTCTCCAAAATCCCCTTGCCGCCCCAAGCCTTCTCTCCCAAGCCCCATTGTCGTGCTCTTCTTCCCAAGCTCCATCGAGCGTCGTCCCGGCCAAGCAGCAGCCCAGCCGAGCAACAGTCGCCCAAGAAGACCCTTCAACCGAGCAAAAGAGTCGCGACCAAGCCGGCAGCCCCATGTCGCGCCGGATGCCCATCGCCAAGAAATTGCCCCCTCGCCGCACGCACCAAAGAAGATGTCGTCGGGCGCACCAGACGCCATCGCCCAGCTGAGCTCGCTCCCGCGTTCGCCCGTCCGCGTCTGCACTCCGCCCCCCAGCGCCCGTGCCAGCACGCCCAGCAGCGCCCAGCACTGCCCAGTGTCGTGCTGCCTGTCCGTCCGCCCATCAGCCGTGCCGTGTGAGTTTCTCCCAAGCTGATCCCTGATTATTTTATTATATTTAGGCCTATGGATTGTGATAATTATTGTGCTTGTTAGGTTCTCATGAGCTAGCTCGGGATCGATCGCAGCTTAGGATTCTTGTGTGTAGTTGCCTTCTGACCAGGTAAGGATTTCTTACCGGAGTTATGTGGGCCCTGCGATATATTATGTGATTGCTGTTTGTATGCTTGTTGTGTTTATCAGCATGTTTAGTGATAGGTGTTCTGCTCTTAATTCCCGACTGGCATGATTTCTTATGTTGTTTCTCATGTTAGTCCATGCTAGGTTGTTCAGTTCTGGCATGCTCGTTATCTGTTCTTGCTTCGTAGTATCATGCTCGGTTTGTTGTATCTGTTGAGCACGTATTGGATTGTTTGTTGTATCTGTTTATAGGTTTGAAATATGGTAGGTAGCATCATCCGGGCCAGGAGGCATAACGTAACTTGCATCCACGATGGGACGGGCGTGCGGCGGTACTCGTCTGATCCACCGTTAGGGTTTAGCTAACCCTAACGGCAGGCCCTGCAATCTTGGGTGAGGGTGGCAGACTGTTAAATGCCCCAACGGTCGGGATGATGACATGGCATTGCCTTGTCCCCGGCAGTCGGCACGTCCTCAGCGTGTTCGGCCGTATCCCTTGATTGCCACCTTTAGGGCAAGGACGGCTTCCTGGTGTAAGCCTACCATGACCGGTTCCTTAGCCTCAGGTGCGGTGGTTCAGGCTGACATAGTTCACGTGTCCAGGTCTAACACCCCTATGTCAGTGACACCGATCCAGAGATTTAGTTAGGCATGGTGACTGGACCTCGGCAACTTGCCACTAGACCCGGCACCCCTCATGGTTTGCAGTAGCATGCGGTGCGCGCACACGCTCATTACAGCGCCGATCGGAGAGCTCCTCGGGATCTTGAGTTTAGTGCACCTTTCGTATCGACAGTAGACATGTAACGACCCAGGTTTTCATCTTGGTCTCCCAGGTATGCCCTAGGGGTATTTTGGTAATTTTGGTCGGGCCGTCAGGGCCGTTTATGTCTTTTTCAGTTGCTAAAATTATTGGATGGACTTAAGTAGGATTTTGATGCTTTGTGGATGTGTTGGTGTAAAGACCCGACCCAAAAGGGGCTCTAAATGGGCCTTTACCCCAATGCATGTATTCAAAATAAAAGACATTATGAAAAATAAGTTTCGGATCCCAAGTAAAAACAGAAACATTCAACAATCAAAACATACATTTCTAAAAGCATACTCTGATCAGAGATTTATTTAAACCATTTAAACATTCCACAAGTACAAATATGCTGGAATCCATAAAACGTAAGAAAACATCCTAGGGCTCCGTGCCCGTCTACATGCATTCAGGGGAAATAACAAAAGTCAAGAGTCAAGATATAATAAAATGATCAGAGATGACAGCAGGATTCCATGATCACAGCTCCTCCTTCAGCCATCCTGTCTCACGCCTTGGTTACCCGTGGAAAACCACGAGAATAAGGGTGAGTAACGAATTACTCAAGAAGAATCCCCAACCGGGTACAATACGATATACATGATCATCTAGAAGAATGTATGCAAGCTATGAGTATAAACAAAGAATAGAGCACATAGCTTAAGTCCACACTTGGACCTCGGATGCCAACTCAGGGTCTTAGTCCGGAAATAAATCCACCACACAATACGCCCTATACGAGAAACGAGTCCCGGCCACGGCTGTCTCTCTCGTCGATCACGAAAGGTGCACTAGCTCAAGATCCCGAGGAGCTCTCCGGTCGGCGCCAGAATGAGCGTAAGCGCGCCTCTGCGTGCTCTGCAGAACTATGGGGGGTGACGGGTCTAGTGGCAAGTCGCCCATGTCCATCCACCACGCCTAACTAAATCTCCGGATCGGTGTCACCGACATAGGGGTGTGAGACTCGACACACGTGAACTATGTCACCTGAACCACCGCACCGAGGCTAAGGAATCGGTCGTGGTAGGCTTACACCGAGAAGCCGCCCTTGCCCTATCGTGTGGCAATCAAGGGCTACGGCCGAACACGCGAGAGGCGTGTCGATCGCCGGGATGAGGCAATGCCAAGTCATCATCCCGACCGTTGGGGCATTTAACGATCGCCACCCTCACCCAAGATTGCGGGGCGGCCGTTAGGGTTAGCTAAACCCTAACGGGATCGAGACGAGTACCATCTCGTGCGTCCCTCCGGGGGGATGCAAGTTACGTTATGCATCCGGCCGGATGATGCTACCTACACCAACTCTAAACCATAGCAATAATAACAATTCAATCAATGCACCCAATACGTGCTCAACGAGATACAAGGAACCTAGCATGGTACTACGAAGCAAGAACAGATATGAGCATGCCGAACGGAACAACCTAGCATGGACTAACATGAGAGAACAACATACGAAGTCATGATAGTCGAAATTGAATGCAGAGCACCTAAACTATACATGCCGATAATCACAAACAAACATACAAACAACAATCACATAGAACATCGCAGGTCCACACAACTCCGGTAAGAAATCCTTACCGCCGGGCAACTACACACAAAACCTAAGTCGCGAACGAACCCGAGCTAGCTACCGAGAACCTAACAAAACAATGATAATCATAGTCCATAAGCCTAAATATAATAAAATAAACAAGGCTCGGCTCGAGCAACTCACGCGGCTCGGGTGACACGCGGACGGCGGCAAAGACGGCGGGCCGCTCTTCTGGCGCCGACGGAGCGAAGGGGGATGATGGGCGGCGGGGACCGCACACCGGGCGCCGACGGGCGGCAGGAGGCGGCAGGCTGCGCACGCGCGCGCTAGCGATGATGGCTGGCCGGGCGCAGCGCACGAGCGCGCAAGCGGACGGACGAGCGCAGCCGGGCGCGAGGCGCGCGGCGATGCGCGCGCGCGCGACGGGCGCAGCGCGAGCGCGGCGCGCGCGGCTGCTCGCCACCGGTGCGCGCGACGACGGCTGCGACGAATTGGCGATCTGGGCGGCCTAGTGCTCTTCTGCTGCGCGATCTGGCGACTGGGCTTGCTTTGCTTAGCGATCCGGGCGGCTTTGGCTTTGCTTCTTTGGCGATTCTGGGCATCTTTGGCGACTGCACAAACAAACACACACACACACAAGCTCTTCTCCTTACCTTCGCCAACAAGAACACCCAATCGAGAAGATGAAGAGGATGAAGACTTACCCGAATGATGATTGAACCAAGGGAGTCTGCAAGGATGAAGAACTCGGCAAGGCAATGGAGAGAAAAGCTTGGCGGCCACACACTTTGGAGAAGAAGATGAGACAAACCTAATTTCTATTTCATTTAACCAAATGCTCCAAAACTCCCAAAATGCAAGGCTAACCATAAAATGATGCAGGGAGAGCAACAAGAGCACCTAATGGCTCAATTGGTACACATCCCCACAAGCTTCACAGGAGACCCGGGTTCAAACCCCAGCTGCAGCACAATTTCCTTTATTTTTACTTTTGCACCAAACCTTGCTCAAACCAAACCACAAATCCTTCCAAAAACCTACATAAATCCATCCAATAATTTTAGCAACTGGAAAAAGACATAAACGGTCCTGACGGCCCTACCAAATTACTAAAATACCCCTAGGGCATACCTGGAAGACCGGGATGAAAACCTGGGTCGTTACAGTTGGGCATGGTGAGATGCAAAAGAAAAATTGAGGAATAAAGATGTGTTTATTGGGATTCGAACCCGGGGTGCTAAGAAGTTAGGTGGGTGGAGTGGCCAGTTGAGCCACAAGAGGATCTTGTTACTTTTTCTGCGGCATATCTTAGTTAGCCTTGAGTCCTTTGGGTTTTGGTGCATTTGATTAAAATAATAGGGTTTTTGTGTTTTCTTCTCCAAATCACCTTGGCCGCCCAAGCATGTCTCTCCCAAGCTTCAAGCTGAGTTTCTTCTCCCCTAGCAGCCCTTTGATCGAGTGTCATCCCGGGTAAGAGTTCTCTTCCTCTTCTCCTTCTTTGTTTGGTGTATTCTTGCTGGTATGGAGAAGAAAAGGTGAGCCTTGGTGTTGTGCACTGCCAACCCGAGCAAGCGGCGAGCCCCCCGCCAGACGCCCAGCCCCTGCCGTCGCACCAAGAGAAATTTCATCTCCCGGCGCCCGATCCGCTCCAGACACTCCGCGCCCGTCGCCGTCCAGTCATCGTCGTCGCGCAGCCCAGCGCCCTCTCGCGATCGCCGCTGCTTCCAGCCATCGCGTCGCTTGTCGCGCTGCGCCAGCGCTGCAGATCCTGCGCGCCCATCTACTCCGTCGGCGCCGCCAAGCCAGCCCTTGCCTCCCATCTGTGCCCATCGAGCCAAAGAAGAAGCCACCGCCGCGTCGCAAAGCATGTCCGTCCACACACCGTGTCGTCTTTGCGTGAGTTGCTCCCGAGCCGAGCCCTGTTTATTTTATTATATTTAGGCCTATGGATTGTGATTATTATTGTGCTTGGTAGGTTCTCATTAGCTAGCTCGGGATCGATCGCACCTTAGGATTCTTGTGTGTAGTTGCCTTCCGACCAGGTAAGGATTTCTTACCGGAGTTGTGTGGGCCCTGCGATATATTATGTGATTGTTGTTGTATGCTTGTTTGTGTTTATCAGCATGTTTAGTGATAGGTGCTCTGTTCTGAATTCCCGACTGGCATGATTTCTTATGTTGTTTCTCATGTTAGTCCATGCTAGGTTATTCTGTTCTGGCATGCTCGTTATCTGTTCTTGCTTCGTAGTATCATGCTAGGTTCGTTGTATCTATTGAGCACGTATTGGATTGTTTGTTGTTGATGTTATAGTTTAGAGTTCAGATAGGTAGCATCATCCGTGCCAGATGCATAAAGTACCTTGCATCCACTACAGCAGGACGTCGAGGCAAGATTCGTCCACGACCCCGTTAGGGTTTAGCTAACCCTAACGGTAGGCCCTGCAATCTTGGGTGAGGGTGGCAGACTGTTAAATGCCCCAACGGTCGAGATGATGACATGGCATTGCCTTGTCCCCTGCGATCAAGCACGTCCTCGGCGTGTTCGGCAAAGAGCCCTTGATTGCCACCGATAGGGCAGGACGGCTTCTGTGTAAGCCTACCACGACCGGTTCCTTAGCCTCAAAGCGGTGGTTCAGCCGACATAGTTCACGTGTCCGTGTCTCACACCCTATGTCGCTGACACCGATCCGTAGATTTAGTTAGGCATGGTGGATGGACTCGGCAACTTTGCCACTAGACCCGGCACCCCCCATGGTTTGCAGTAGCATGCGGTGCGCGCATACGCTCATTATAGAGCCGACTGGAGAGCTCCTCGGGATTGTGAGCCAGTGCACCTTTCGTATCGACAGTAGATAGGCTGAGGCCAAGACTTGTTCTCGTATAGGATCGTATCGTGTGGTGGATTATTCCGGAGTAAGACCCTGAGATGGCATCCGAAGTTTATGTGTGGATTTAAGCTATGTGCTCTCTTCTGTGTTCGTTAGCCCAGGGTGTGCTAACCTTGTTTATTGTGCTGTTATAGCTTGAGAATTATTTGGTTTGTACTCTTGTTAGTTAGCCCAGTGTGTGCTAACCTTGTCTGGCTGTGAGCTTAGATCATGTTGATGATTATCCTGTTGTACTGTTTAAGACTGCCATGTTATGTTCTATTACTTGTATGCTAGGGTGTTAGGTGATTTGTTGTGCATATTGTACCCCGGTTGGGGAATCCTTACCGAGTGCAATTTGTACTCACTCTTTCTGTGGTTTTCTCCACCAAGTAACTTGGCATAGCATCGAAGTGGCTAGAGGAGGGAGCTGATGGATCATGGGCAGGCCGCTGCATAGTCTGAGTCTTTATAATGCATCATGAAAGTGTTTTGGAAATTTGTACTGTTGAACTTGGATTTATGTTATTGTTATTTGTAATGTTTTGCAAACTCTGGCAAGAGGGTGTTTATTGTTTTCCTTTGAAGAATTTCCAAACAGATTTTATGTTTCCAATGTTTTAATCAAGATGTTCTTTTCCAGCCCTTGAATGATTTTCACTGAATTTTACATGTTGAGTAAGGGCCATTAGGGCTACTTAGTGTCGGGTCCTTACATTCGGTTTAAGTAAGCTTTTCCCGAGGCTGTTTGTTGTTGGCTGCCTATTTTTGTCGAGCGTTAATATGTGTGTTTGTGTTGTTGTTCGCCTAGCCGAGAGTACCTTGTCAAGAGTGGAGTTGCTTAGCTCTTGCCGAGAGCCCCTATTTTGGCCGAGAGGTTGTCCCGAGCACCTGTTCGGGATTCGATAAAGTCTATCCTTAGCTCGGTTTAGCTGTTTAGTTTATTTAATAGTTTGGTTAGTAATAGTGCGTTCGGTTATGTGACAATTATGTGTAGCTAGGATTGGTCTTCTACAGCTCCAGGAGCAACTTGTTGTGATTGTCTGCTTACTTTCAGGTAAAGATTCCTTACCGAGGGTTGTGTGGGCCCTGCGTTCATCTTGACTGTTGCTTTATATATATATGACTGTTATGCATGATTACTTTCCTGTCATGTTCTACTAGCATGTATGATTTTCCCATGACATGTTAGTACCATGCTAGGTTATTCTCTGGCATGCATTCGTTTGTATCTGTTGAGCATGTTTGGCCTGATAAGGCACGGGGCGGGACTCTTAGAAAGACTTGTTAAGATTGTCTTCATTCAGAGGCTGAGAGTGAACATAAAGTAATTTGTCCCCACGGGCCGGGATCGCGAGTTGCACGACGTATGATGCTTCCTCCCCTATAGCCAGTACGGATTAGCTCACGTATCGGCATAAACCTAGTTTGTAGCCTGCTAGAGCAGAACCCAGGAGACGGTGTAAGCCTGTCGTGGCCGGTTCTTAGCTTCAGGTGTGTGGTGGTCTTATGCTACTTATAGTCGAGTGTTGAGGACCTCGCACTACTGTTCGTTCAGTGACACTGCTCTGAGTCGTAGGCATGCGTACCTGGACCGGTGTACCACGTTTAGGTCCCACGTCCTTACACGGTTTGCAGCATGCGGTGTGCGGGCACGGGCAATAGGCACTAGGAGGAGAGCTCCCCCAGGATAATGCTTTCAGTACACCATTCCTTTCTGAGTCTAGAGCCAGGAACTGGGTACTCTCCCGAGTGTCCAGGACCAGTTTGGAGAGATGGTCACCAGTTGATTGGACTTATGAGTCCCAGATGATCGGACATTCGTGTCCCAGATTTTTTGACCTTCAGGTCCCAGTTATTGGACAAGTGTTGCCCCAGTTTCAAGATCAGTTGTTCAACTGATCATAGGCCAATGGTAAGAGACCCCAATGATTCAGGAGTCGCTTGGTTGACTCAAGGGTTTGATCTGTGTTGGTAGCAATTTTATGTATACTAGTATGTTGTATGATTGATGTTCGTACTGTACACCGGTTGGAGATTCTTACTGAGTATGTTTATACTCACCCTTATTTTTGTGGTTTCCAAACTGTATTGTTTGTATTAATTATTTACTGTTTAAACGTGCATGCTGAAGTGAGGATCCATTTAGTACCATGTTTTGGGGCGGGTCCTTACATAAAGGCTCCTCAGCAAGCAAAGAAAGCTCATCATTGAAAATCACCAAATACTTCAAGCATAAGGTGACGCGCTCGGCAAAGTGAACCATGATCCTACAAAAAATAGTTAGCCAAAATTATTGAAAAAGTTGGCAAAAGGAATGACGATGAAGAAACTGATAAGATTTCCTCGCAGATGTTCATTTTGTGCTTCTTGGATGGTGGAACAGTTCTTGGGTGCAAAATCTGCAATAGAACACTAGAGGATAAACTTGGAACGTTTAAGTCCTCACAGATGTCCATTTTGCACTTCTTGGATCACGGAACATTTGTTGGGTGCAAGATCAACGATAAACACTGGGAGGATAAACTTGGAACGTTTAAGTCCTCGCGGATGTTCATTCGTCAAGTGCTCGCAGATGGTCATTTTGGAACGCTTCTGGGTGCAAAATCTGCAATAAAATACTGGAGGATAAACCTGGAACGTTTAAGTCCTCGCAGATGTTTATCTTGTACTCCTTGGATCATGGAACATTTCTTGGGTGCAAGCTCAACGATAAACACTAGGAGGATAAACTTGGAACGTTTAAGTCCTCGCGGATGTTCATTCGTCAAGTACTCGCAGATGTTCATTGTGGAACACTTCTGGGAGCAAAATCTGCAATAAAACACTGGAGGATAAACCTGGAACGTTTAAGTCCTCGCAGATGTTCATCTTGTACTCCTTGGATCATAGAACATTTCTTAGGTGCAAGATCAACCATAAACACCGGGAGGATAAACTTGGAACGTTTAAGTCCTCGCTGATGTTCGTTTGTCAAATGCTCGCAGGTGTTCATTGTGGAACACTTTTGGGTGCAAAATCTGCAATAAAACACTGCATGATCAACCTGGAACGTTTAAGTCCTTGCAGATGTTCATTTTGTACTCCTTGGATCATGGAACATTTCTTGGATGCATGATCAACGATAAACACTTAAGGATAAACTTGGAACGTTTAAGTCCTCACATATGTTCATTCGTCAAGTGCTCACAGATGTTCATTCGTGTGCTTAAGTTCATCGGGGGCATCTTACCAATATATATATTAAAAAAATTACCTTTATTTACCTTGGTGATGATTGAACCTTGTATAAATAACTCGTAAAAAGTTGAAATCCTGAAAAATAAAATAAAATAATAATAGTAAAAAATTTATGTTTATATATTTGTTTTTTTTTTTTTGAAAAAAAATACGGTTTGAAAAATATTATAGGAATCATACCAAAAAAAGTTTTGACATTTATGTACATATACAATACATGTAAATTTTGTTTTTTTTAAAAAAAAAAGTGTTTTGTTTGAATTAACACAAATGTGCTTTTACAATAAAAAAAGATAAAAAAAAATTTAGTCCAAAACAAAAATGTTTATATTCGTATATACATATATTATTTTATTTTTTGTATTTAGTAAAAAAAATGGATTTTTAAAAAATATATTACAGAAGTCTTAAAATAAATATTGACATTTATATATATATATATATATATATATATATATATATATATATATAAAAGTTTGCTTAAAAAGTTCAAGGAAAATTAATCAAATTCAAAATTCCATTGAATTTCATTTCCAGATTCCGTAATTTTTTTGTAAATGAGTTTCAAGATAAGTTTCAATCAATTTCTCAAATTATGCTCCTTCAAGATGGAAGATAAAAGTTTCGATCAAATTCAAAATCCAAGCAGAGAACAAATTCGTTCGAAGCAATTGTCTATTTGAGAATTGTCAAGAGCCAAATCTTGTGAACAAATTCAAAATACAATATCAGTTTATTTACTCCCAAATATCGAAATCAAAGAAATAAAAATACCAACAATTTTTACAAAAAAAAAAAAAAAAGAAGCCATTGACGGCCTCCGCACAATGTAAAAAAGCAATAATAAATAGGGGTCGCCCCTAACCAAAAAAAAAAATTTAAAAAAAACTCCTGCAATGGTGGCGAATTTAGTCACACTACACTAGACCAATCACCAGATTTGTTACAACGAATTGGTTTGGTGTAGAACAAAAAAAATATGATTAAAAAATTGAAGAGACAAAAAAAATCCTCACCTGCAATAGAAACAATGATCAGCAAGTTTGAGCGGTGATGCGCATTTAATTCCTAAAGAAAAAAAACTCAATCGCGTGTAAAAAATGCATGTAGCTTGAGCTTTTGGATGAGCAGGAATAATAATTATAAAAAAAGAAAAAGAAAAAAAAAAGCATAGGAAATATACCCAATGAATCTATTTGCTTCTGTAAGATTAGAACTCCAAAAAAGAGAAGAAAAAAAAATTTTGATCCCTATTTATAGTAGAAAGGGAAATCAACGTCAAATCGTAGTCCATCAAAAAAAAAATCTTTTTTTAAGAATTGGGCTAAATAGGTTGTTTTGATTTTATGGTTTTCTTAATATCTTAGATTTGATATTATATCAATTTAAATATATAAGTGAATCTAAATTTACTGTTATATGAATTTGAATAAATATTGCAAACAACCTTTTTTTTTTCTTTTTTTTTTTTACGTGGGTGCTCTACGGGAGAGAGTTTTATGGTTTTTAATATTTGTGGAATATTTTTTTTTTAAAACCGATAATTTGAAATTCAATTCTGGTTGCACACTTTCATTTTAATTTAAATTCAAAATAGTTCAACTTTAAATTAATAAAAAAAATGTAATAAAATGTAATAAAGTTGGATAAATTTGTATTTAATTCAATTTAAAACTAAAGTTTGGTATAATACAAATGTTAAATTCGAAGAGGCCAAGATTCAAGTAAATTATTGGTCATAATTCAACGTTGTTTCAAAGTTAAATTTGACAAAACTCCAAATTTAATTTTAAGTTCGAGCCAACTTTTGAACTGATTTTGGAGAAAAATCTATGAGCATCAACTTAATGCGGAGCTACAATTAAGTACTTGTCATATTTCAAGTCAAGTTTGGATAAATTACCAACTTGCAAAGTTTGAGTTTTGATTTACCTTGGAGTATTTTGTCGTACCAAATTCGACAAGTCTTAAGCTCAAGACCATTGGTGGTCCAAATCTGGCAGTTGAGGAAACATTGTTCAACCCAAATCCAAATCAATTGTTGACCAATAGTACATTGATGATCCAAATCAAGTGGTGGCCAAACATTAGAACTCAAGTTCAAATGTGAAATCAAATAGACCGTTGTTCTATTTTAATTTCAAATCAAACTTTTTGTGTCAAATAAGTAGAATCAAACTTTTGACCAAATTTCAAAATTTGATTCAATGACATAATGCACGTGTTGTAGGATCTTTAAGCAACACTAGAGGAAGGTGAATAGGGTTGTCTTCTAATATGTCCTTTTTTTTAATCTAACTTTGTTAAACTAAAAATACAATTGCAAGCAAGTTCTATTTCATGAACATTAAAATAATATGTGAAATAAAAATGCGAAAAATAAAAGATAAGGGAAAGAAACACAGAGGTTTATAGTGGTTCAGAATTCATACTCCACTCCCCCAAGACTTCTTCTTGGGTATTTTATTGATGATCTTCTTACACAGGTCAGATCCAAACCTATAGGACCCTCTTTTTCTTAGACTAAAGAGAAACTCAAATCTTTTTCAATGGTTCAAGATTGTAACGGCCCAGGTTTTCATCCCAGTCTTACAGGTATGCCCAAGGGGTATTTTGGTAATTTGTCGGGCCGTCAGGGTCGTTTATGTCCTTTCTAGTTGCTAAAAATATTGGATGGATTTATGTAGGTTTGTGAGGCTTCGTGGAAGGGTTTGAGCAAGGTTTGATGCAAAAGTAAAAAGAAAGGAAAATTGTGCTGCAGCTGGGTTTTGAACCCGAGTCTCCTGGAAAGCTTGTGGGGATGTGTGCCAATTGAGCCATTAGGTCCTCTTGTTGCTCTGTCCGTATCATTTTATGGTTAGCCTTGGATTTTGGAGTTTTGGTGCATTTGGCTAAATGAAAAGAAAATAGGTTTTGCCATGTCTTCTTCTCCAAAAGTCTTGTGGCCGCCCAAGCTATTCTCTCAAGCTCTCCTTGTCGATTTCTTCATCCCCTTCGCTGCTCCGTTGCTCGATCTTCATTCCGGGTAAGTCTTCATCCTATTTCTCTTCTCGATTGGTTATTTTGCTGGCCGAAGGTAAGGAAGTGTGTGTGTTTGTGTTTGTTGCAGCAGCCGAGGCCAGATCTGCCACCAGCCGGCCAGATCCGCCTAGCCCGCCCGCCGACCGTCGCACCAGCCGACCACCTTGTCGCGCAGACGCCCCCGACCAACAGCCGCACCAGATCCGGCCGAGGAGCAGCTCGCTCGCCCGTCGCGCGTCCCCGTGATCGACGCTCTCGCGCCGCCGCCCACGCTCGAGCGATCCCGTCGCGCTCGGCGCTCCAGCCGGTCAGCCTCGTCGTCGTCGCACCGGATCGGCCGAGCCAGACGCCCAGCTCGCGCCCAGTAGCCGATCGCCGTGTCCGCGCCCGCTTCGCTTACCGCCCGCCGCTGCTTCGCGCGTGCCCGGCCGCTCGCCCGCCGCGCCGCCGCCGCTCGCGCCGTGCCCGGCCGCTTCGCCGCGCGCCGCCGCGCCGCGCTTCGCCGCGTGCCAGCCAGACGCCCGCACGCCTTCGCCCGTGACGTGCCCATCGTCGTGTCCGCGCGCGCGCAGCCGCGCCCCAGCGCCCACTCCAGCCGCACCAGCCGCCAGCAGCGCCCAGCCTCGTGTCATCGTGCCGTGTGAGTGCTCCCGAGCTGAGCCTGCTGTTTTATTATATTTTTAGGGCTATGGTTGTGATTGTTACTATGTTTGTAGGTTCTCGATAGCTAGCTCGGGAGTGTTCGCAACTTAGGAAATTTGTGTGTAGAAGTCTTCCGACCAAGGTAAGGATTTCTTACCGGAGTTGTGTGGACCGTGCGATGTTCTTTGTGATTGATGTTGTATGTTTGTTTGTGATTATCGGCATGTATAGTTTAGGTGCTCTGTTATGTATTCCTGACTGGCATGACTTCGCATATTGTTCTTTCATGTTAGTCCATGCTAGGTTGTTCCGTTCTGGCATGCTCGTGTTTATTCTTGCTCCGTAGTACCATGCTAGGTTCGTTGTACTCTTTGAGCACATGTTGGATTATATCGCTTGTTTGCTGATTGTTAAGGCAGGTTAGAGTTCAGGTAGATAGCATCATCCGGGCCTGATGCATAAAGTATCTTGCATCCATGGCAAGAACGTTCGAGACAGTTCTCCGTCCTTGGACCCCGTGAGGGATTAGCTATCCCAACCGGTAGGCCCTGCAATCTTGGGTGAGGGTGGTAGTCTAAGCGATGCCCCAACGGTCGGGATGATGACTTGGCAATGCCTAGTCCCCGGCAGCCGGCACGTCCTCAGCGTGTTCGGCAGCAGCCCTGATTGCCACTGTTAAGGTAAGGACGGCTTCCTAGTGTAAGCCTACCACGACCCGCCCTTAGCCTCAAAGCGGTGGTACAGCCGACATAGTTCACGTGTCCAGGTCTCACACCCCTATGTCAGTGACACCGATCCAGAGATTTAGTTAGGCGTGGTATCCGGATATGGGCAGCTTGCCACTAGACCCGGCACCCCCCATAGTCTGTAGAAGCACGCGGTGCATGCTTACGCTCATTACAGCGTCGACCGGAGAGCTCCTCGGGATCTTGAGCTAGTGCACCTCTCATTCGTCAATAGACAGGCTGAGGCCGGGACTTGTTTCTCGTATAGGGCGATTTGTGTGGTTATGGTAGTTAATTCCGGACTAAGACCCTGAGTTGGCATCCGAGGTCCAAGTGTGGACTCCAGCTATGTGCTCTATTCTGTGTTTATGATCATAGCTTGCATACACTCATCTGGATGATCATGTGCATCGTATTGTACCCCGGTTGGGGATTCTTACTGGGTAATTCGTTACTCACCCTTATTTTGTGGTTTTCCACAGGTAACCAAGGAGCGAGACAGGGATGGTCAAGGAGGAGCCGAGATCTGGGGGAACTCTTTTGTCGTCATGTCTTTTATTTCTATGACTCTTGTCTTTCATTTTTCCCCTGAATGCATGTAGCCGGGCACGGAGCCCTATGATATTTTTATGAATGTTTTGTGGATTCCTGTTTTTTTGAATGGAGGATTGTTTTCAAATGTTTTAATAAATCTCTGATAAGAGTGTACGCTTGGAAATGTATTTGCTTTGAAACAGGTGCTTGGAGACAGGGACAGGTTTCAGCAAACTTTATTGTTTGCAGATTGAACTTTGTTTTGTTTCACTTAGGAATCCTAAATTTATTTTCATAATGTCCTTTACTTTGAATGCATGCATTGGGGTAAAGGCCTATTTAGAGCCCTTTTGGGTCGGGTCTTTACAAAGATCAAACCAATTGAATTTTTACACAAACCAAGGTGTATCCCACACCTTAATACAAATCCCAAAGAAAACAAAAAAAAAACCTCACACAAATTGCCTCTTGTAGGCAAGATACACAAATTGATACAAAAGCAAGAAAACTCTCAAAAAAATAAACTACGCCATTTGAAGAATATGTGAGAAGTAATTTGAGAGAACACTTTTTGAGAGCTTGAAAATTTGGAGGCTTGTTGGAGAAGACTCTTGGAAGGTTGATGCAAGGTATTTGAATGAATATAAGATTAAAATATGATCATTTGATTTAGGGTAAAAATAATGGATGGGTGAGATTTAATCAAGATGAGATGAAATGTGGCCATTGGATTAAGGTAAAAGGTATTGATGGTTGAGATTCAATAGATAGGAGATGGGAAGAATTTTAGATAAAAAAAATGGTAGAAAATAATAAGAAAATCCTGTTTCTGTCTAAATGGGTATTTTTTCGCCAATCTTGTTTTGCTCATATCTTCCTCGTTTGAGCTCCGATTCGGACGATTCAAGATGTGTTGGAATCCTCTTTTCGAGATCTACAAGATAGAATCTTTGAAACACTAAAATAGTCAGTACAAAAATTGAGTTTGTTATCATCAAAATATTTGGATTGATTTGAAGCTTTAAAGCTAGCAATCTCCCCCTTTTTTATGAAGACAAACCACTCAATAAACTTTATAAATTCTTCAATATCCAACTGTAAAGACCCGACCCGAACGAGGTCCTAAACTAGGCCTTTACCTCAATGCATGTTTTTTTTAAAAAAAACCTTAAAAATAATATGCAAGATAGCTTTCCAGATTCTGAATGAAAATAAAAACTTGTAAACAATCGGTTTAACAACAAGCATAAGAAGTCCTGAAACCTATCCATGTTTCCAAGCACCTGTTCCAAGCTAAATACAGTTTAAAACATACTCTGATCAGAGATTTATTCAAAACATTCAAAACCCAAAACAGTTTACAACAGTGTCAGAATCTAGAAACAATCAGAAAACATCCTACGGGCTCCGTGCCCAACTACATGCATTCAGATGACAAACTAGAAACACAAATATAAACTCAGAGTTTAAAGACAGCAGTTATTCCATGATCCACAGCTCCTCCTTCATCCATCCTGTCTCGCGCCCTGATTACCTGTGGAAAACCACAAAATAAGGGTGAGTAACGAATTACTCAGTAAGAATCCCCAACCGGGGTACAATACGATACAACTGGTCATCTAGCAGAAAGTATGCAAGCTATGAATACAACACAGAAGAGAACACATCACTTTAATCCATACATAAATACAACGGATGCCATCTTACGGTCTTACTCCGGAAAACTACAACGCATCTCGATACTCTACGAGAAACTAATCTCGGCCTCAGCTTTCCTATTACTGTCGATACGAAAGGTGCACTGAACTCAAGATCCCGAGGAGCTCTCCAGTCGGCGTTGTAATGAGTGTGTGCGCGCACCGCATGCTGCTGCAAACCAGGGAGGTGCTGGGTCTAGGGCATGCTGCCCTGGTGCAGTACGCATGCCTAAACGAATCTCTGGATCGGTGTCACTGAACATAGTGGTGTGAGACCAGGACACTATGACTATGTCAGCATGTACCACCGCACTTGAGGCTAAGAAACCGGCTGTGGTAGGCTTACACTAGGAACCGTTCCTTGCCCTATCAGGTGGCAATCAAGGGCTACTGTCGACACGCTGAGGTCGTGTCGACTGCCGGGGACAAGGCAATGCCTCGTCATTCCCCCGACCGTTGGGGCATTTAACGATCGCCACCCTCACCCAAGATTGCATCAAATCGTCGTTAGGGTTAGCTAAACCCTAACAACGGATCGTGGGCGAGTCTTCGCCGCACGTCCCCTCGCCATGGATGCAAGTTACATTATGCATCCTCGCCCGGATGATGCTACCTATCAGAACTCTAAGCTATAAACAGCTATCAGCAATCATACTAACACGTGCTCAGTAGAAACAATGAACCTAGCATGATACTACGAAGCAAGAACAGATAACGAACATGCCAGAACAGAACAACCTAGCATGGAACTAACATGAGAAATAACACGAGAATCATGCCAGTCGGAATTCAGAACAGAACACCTATCCACTAACATGCTGATAAACATAAACATACATACAAACAACAATCACAGATAATATCGCAGAGCCCACACAACTTTGGCAAGAAATTCTTACCTGGGTCGGAAGACAAACACACACATGAAAGATCCTAAGCTGCAACCGAACCCGAGCTAGCTACCGGGAACCTAACAAACAACAACAAACATCACAACCTATAGGCCTTAGATAAAATACAAACAGAACTCGGCTCGGTCGGGAGCAACTCACACGGCACGTGGCTGGAGCGCAGACGGACAGGCTGCAAGGCACACAGCTCGGCGACGGCGTGCGGACAGGCTGCTCGTTGTGCGTGCGGTAGGGGCTGCAACGAGCGTTGGGGCGCTACAGGGCGTGCGGCTGGGCGTGCAGACGTGCGGCTCGGGCGCTAGGGTTGCTGCTTGCGTGCGGCTGGGCATGCAGACGTCCGGCTCGGGTGCTGGGGTGCGCTCGCTGCGACAAGGCAAGGAGCGGCGACGGGGCGATGCGATCGCGTGCCCCGAGCTGCGACGCGGGCGTGCGGGCGATCGCAATAGAGGCTGCGACGCGGGCATGCGGGCGATCGCGATAGGAGCTGCGATCGGGAATGGGTGCTGCAGGCTGGCGAGCGACGATAGCAAGGCTGCTCGGTTGGGGCTGCAACGGCGCTGCAGGCTGGGCGACGGCAGGGGCTGCTCGCCTGCAACAAACACACAACCAGCAACCAAAAGACAACCAAAAACCCTTAGCCAAAGGATCGGCACCCAACAACAAGAAGGAGAAATCGAGGAAAGTCAAAGCACTTACCCGGGACGATCGATCGATGGAGCTCCCGGCTGGAATCGCACGGCAAGAGGGCTCGGAGAGGATGGGTGCGGCAAGGTGATTTGGAGAAGGAGAAAAGAGAAAACCTATTTCTTTTCTTTTTAATCAAACTCACTTAAATCCCGAAAACCAAAGCAAACCAAGATAACCTGCAGAATGAGCAACAAGATTTACCTGAAGCTTGACTGGCAGAACCACACCCCTATCTCCCTAGCCACCCGGGCTAGAATCCCAGCTAAAGCATTTTTATTCCGGCAAAGTGCAACCAAACCCTATATTTGAACATCCAAGAATATAAACAGCTGAGAAAGACAGAAACAGCCCTAACGGCCCGACCAAATTACCAAAATACCCTTAGGACATACCTGGAAGACCGGGATGAAAACCTGGGCCATTACAAGGATACCAAAGACCTAAGTCAGATGTGGCAAGTAAATATTTTTAAAAAACATTCACGGCATGTAAATGTGACTCTTTAGGACACGATTGAAATCTAGCACACATGCATACACTAAACATTATATCAGACCTACTCGGAGTTAAGTAAAGCAAGGATCCGATCATACCTCTATAAACTTTAATATCTACATTTTTACCTTTATCATCTTTATCAAACTTTGTAGTGGTACTCATTGGAGTCTTTGCTATTTTTGCATTGTCAAGCTTAAATCTCTTGAGTAGATCCCTTGTGTACTTTTCTTGATTTATAGAAATTTCATCTTCAAGTTGTTTGATTTGAAGTCCAAGAAAAAATTTTAGTTCTCCCATCATGCTCATTTCGAACTCACTATGCATACACTTCAAAACTTTCTCACAAAGAGAAGAGTTAGTAGCACCAAATATAATATCATCAACATAAATTTGTACTAACAACATATCACTTCTTTGTTTTCCCATATGATATCTAAGTTCTTTTTTCTATTTGTAAATTTCACAATAGTAGAGGATAAATCTTCATTTTTATTTTCTAATATTTTGTACTCCTCTTCTAAAGCATGCATGTTAGACTTAGATAAATCAAAATCTTTCCTTAATGTCTCATTTTCCTGTTTTAAATTATCTAGCTCAATTAATAAGTCATTATTCTCATGAGCTATCTTAGAATTTTTCTTCCTAAGAGACATGTATTTGCATCCTAATCTTTCAAATACATTTTTAATATCATTATAAGCATAAACAAGCTCATCAAAGTTAAGGTTTTCAGGAATTACCTCGTCATCGCGTCTTCATCTCCAAAAGCCATAAAACATAAGTTGGCTACTTCAACTTCACTTTCAGACTCGCTTTTGTCACTTTCATCCCAAGTAGTTCACATGTCCAGGTTTTTTGCACTCAAAGCAGATGATGGAATCTCTATTACTCTTTTCTCTTTTGTCGTCTTGATTGTTATTTTTCTTGAAAAGATTTCTTTTTCTGAAATGCCTTTTGAACCTTTTAGTCAGATAAGTGAACTCTTCATCATTCAATTCATCTTCACTATCAGAATCGTCTTGAACTTGAGTAGATTTTAATGCGACACTCTTTTTATTTTTTACATCATCTTCCATATATCCCTTCATGATGATCTCATGTGTCATGAGAGATCCAATAAGCTCTTCTAACGGAAGTTTTGAGAGATCTTTAGCTTCTTGAATTTCCGTCACTTTGGCTTCCCAACTTTTTGACAATGATCGAAGGATCTTCCTTACGTTCTCAGACGTAGTGTATGTTTTTCCTAGTCCCCTTCAAAGAATTCACAATATTTGTAAATCTAGTAAACATTTCAAATATAGTTTCATTAGCATCCATTTTGAATAATTCATAGTTATGGACCAACATGCTAATTTTTTATTCTTTTACTTGATTAGTTCCTTCATGAGTAACTTCAAGCATATCCCAAATTTCTTTAGCAGAATTACATGCAGAAACTCGATTGAACAGGACATAACTCACAAAACAAGAAATTCATGGCTCTAAATTTATTGACACTTTCTTTTTATCTTCCTCGTTTAATTCATTTTCATCCTTATTAGCAACTACTTTGGTTGGAACAATAGGACCTTTGGAAACAATTTCCCATAAATTATTATCAATCGAAAACAAATAAATTTGCATCCTAGTTTCCCACCAAGCATAATCATTTTCATCAAAGAAGGGCGGTCTAGTAGTAGATTGACCCTCAACAACCCACGTACTCCAATGTTTGCCATAAGCTCAAAACAATTAAGTTTTTCGAAAAGACTCGAAAATAAGATTTTGAAAACAATATTTTTTAAGAAGAAATATTTAACAAGATTTTAATTTTTTTAACAAAAATATTTTCAAGAAATTTTTAAACAAAAAATCAGAATTCAAAATGTAGAAAAAATAAGGTTTTAAAAACTACTTCTTTTTTTGTGAAAACGGCGTTAATAACGCAATTTTTCAAACTTTTTAGCAAAAATAATGAAATTCCAGATTTTATCAAATAAAAAAAAACAGTTTCATAAAAATTTCAGATTTTAAAAAAAAATTAAAAAAAATTCAAACACCTTTCGAATCAAAACCGAGCAACCCGCTCTAATACCAATTGTAGGATCTTTAAGCAACACTAGAGGGGGGTGAATAGAGTTGTCTTCTAATATGTCCTCCCTTTTTTTTTAATCTAACTTTGTTAAACTAAAAATACAATTGCAAGCAAGTTCTATTTCATGAACATTAAAATAATATGTAAAATAAAAATGCGAAAAATAAAAGATAAGGGAAAGAAGACACCGAGATTTATAGTGGTTCGGAATTCCTACTCCACTCCCCAAGACTCCTTCTTGGGTATTTTATTGATGATCTTCTTACACGGGTGAGATCCAAACCTACTCGACCCTCTTTTTCTTAGGCTAAAGAGAAACTCAAATCATTTTCAATGGTTCAGGATCAAACCAATTCAATTTTCACACAACTCAAGGTGTATCCCACACCTTAATACAAATCCTAAAGAAAACAAAAAAAATCTCACACAAATTGCCTTCTGTAGGCAAGGTACACAAATTGATACAAAAACAAGAAAACTCTCACAAAAAAATGAACTACACCGTTTGAAGAATATGTGAGAAGTAATTTGAGATAACACGTTTTGAGAGCTTGAAAATTTGGAGGCTTGTTGGAGAAAGCTCTTGGAAGGTTGATGCAAGGTATTTGAATGAACATAAGATTAAAATATGACCATTTGATTTAGGGTAAAAATAATAGATGGGTGAGATTTAATCAAGATGGGATGAAATGTGGCCATTGGATTAAGGTAAAAGGTATTGATGGTTGAGATTCAATAGATAGGAGATGGGAAGAAATTTAGATAAAACAATGGTAGGAAATAATAAGAAAATCATGTTTCTGTCTAAATGGGTATTTTTTTGCCAATCTTGTTTTTCTCATATCTTCCTCGTTTGAGCTCCAATTCAGACGAATCAGAACTTGCCACGTCATTATTCGAATTAATGACAAGGCAAATATTTTTTATTTAGGGACCAATTATAAAATGAATTGTTGTCCCTAAATTGAACTATGGCAAACCAAAATGTGCCACGTGTCAATATTTGATTGCACTGATACCATAATCGAAACTATGGATGACCGAGCTCGATCAAATGACGATTTGGGCCCGAAGCCCATTTTCTTTATGGAATCAAATTGGGCTCCAAACACCCCGGTCCATGAACACGTTTGGATCCAAAATCACCTATTGGTCCAAACCCAACTCAAAAGACACTTAGGCTCAAAGCCCATCCAATTGGCCCAAGCCCATTTGAAGTCCATGGAAAACTCTATAAATTGAGAGTTCCTCCTTCATTTAGGGGGTTCCAGAATTGAGAAAGGTCTTGAAGCTCCTTGAAGAAGAGACTCAACGGTTTATTGCATTTTTGAAGATTGAAGTTTTTCATAACTTCTGCATATTGAAGCTACACAAGAATTCCTGAACACGGAAACTTTGAGGGCTATGAAAATCCTTGTATTTGAGAGAGAAGAATCAAAGGAACATAGAATAGAGTTGTAATCCACTATATTCCATACAAATCAATATAAATTCTCAAGTTCATCAAATGAATTACATTTCTCTAGAAATCTCGTCGAACAGCTACACTTTTAAAATGTTTAGTATGTGCATTTATATCTTATTTGAATTCGTTTATTTATATTTTGATTTAAAAATTTTGTAATATGTGCATTTAAATATTTTGATATTACTTTGATGTTTTACAACCACAACATTTCGCTTTAATATTTTATAACTACAACATTTTCGAAATAAGTCATTTTGGACGATTGATTCGAGTGAGAGATAACATTTTAAATTATTTGTTAAATTTACATTGAAATTCATTTGTTATTTTTTATTAAAAAAATTATTTATGCTAGAATTATTTTTTTTTACTTTTTAATTATGAATTTTAAAATATTTTAATAATGTGTATTTCTATTTTTATTTTATATTTATATTATAGTTTTCTATATATCTATTTATTAATTTTATAAATAGATGTATTTATATTTTAAATTTTCTAAATTTTAAAAAAAATTCATTTATATAATATAACTTATTATTTTAGAAAAAAAAATATTAAAAAATTAAGAGACAATAAACAAAAGATAGTTATCAAACAAATTTTTTTTTTTTTTTTTTTTTGAAACAAAGGGTAACACGCCCGTCCCTAGATCAGGCACCGAAAGACATCGAATGAATAATGTCACAACTGACTCTCGAACCTGAGACCTTGAAAGAAACATACCCTCAAAGCCATCAAACAAGTTTTGTTTCATTTTTTTTTTTTTAAACAAAGGTAATCACGCCCATCCCTAAGTCAGGCAGGTACCAGGAGACATCCAAGTTTTGTTTCTATTTTCTTGATTTCTTTAGAAACAGCTATCAAACACATATTATAACAAATCCAAAATGATTATCAAACGAATCCTAAATAATACGAAAACATAGTATAAATGTTCCATCTCATTCTAAAGGAAAATGCATCTCTAATTCTTCAAAAAACAGTTCACAGTTTCCGTGGTAACAGATGTACTTACATAGACTGAAACAATTTATAACGTAAACTACCCGTATACTCCGAAAATCATTTGTCTGAACACTCTGAGCAAGACGACACGGCTTTCAAGAATCACTACAGTTTTACCCAGAAGTCACATCTGAAGTTGAATTTGCCAATCTGTCCAATTCTTTGAATAAGTTAAAATTTTGACATAAGAATCAAGAATGACGTTCTCATAAATTAAATATCTTCATGAAGGATCAGGGGAAATCCCATGAATCAGAAAAATAAATAAATAAATAAAATAAGACCCTTGAGAATAATCAGCATAACAGTCGGTAACAGGAGGTAAATAGTGAGAGCCACAACGAATTCTGCCATCCAATCTCCACAGAAACAAAAATATACTGTACATTTGTCCACCCCCATGCACCGATCCGATGCTCATGCCAACCGCAATGGTGTCCATGACCACATCCGATACCACCACCTTTTCAGGCTTACGATTAGATTAGCCTGCAATCATTCCAAAACAGCAACCTCGTGATCTACTCTACAATAGTTTGCATCATTGAACTCCTTGGCCCCAGCTCCATTCTCATCAGAATTCTCCTTTTCTGGGACCTTAGGGACAACGCTTCTCTTCAGTGGCCCTGCTTCCCCCACAGTCCCCTCCTTGAGTGCGTGTTCCATGGCCTTTTCAGTTCCTTCTAATTCCACACCAACGAATTCAACATCTTCTTCGAACAATGAAGGCACAGCTGTAGTTTTCTGACTTTGATCACTGCTATCTGATCCATCGCTTGAGCCAGTTGTAGTTGGAGAGCCATTTGGAAGAAAGGCTTCTCCCCTTACTGGGGAATTGACATCTGGTGCTGCTAATTCAACTTGAGATGAATCATTGGTACCGGATTTATCGTTATCCTCAAATGGGTTCGTACTTGAACTGCCAACTTGCAAATCTGATGCTTCTCCCCATCCTACCCAGTCAGGCAAAGGCCTATCTCCATAAACATCTTCTGCATCTGGTGTCTCAAACCTGAAGAATCCCAAATCATTGGATGCACTCAACCCAGAGTTCGAGATCCCATCACCAGTACTCCCGGAAATTCTGTTAGGAAGCCCCGACTTGGAACAAAAAGCATCATCAACCACAGAATTTTTGCTAATGGTCATCTCCTCGCCAATAACCACCTCATCATCACTACTGTTGTTACCACCACCAGAGGTTCCATTCAGATTAATATCATCCATCCTCTCAGGGGGCACCGTGCCTGCAGCTTCACTACTAACTCTGTCATCTTGGAACGCAAACCAATTGGAGTTGGTGAATAGACTGCTGCAAGAATGAAACATAGCACATTATATATAATTTATTCTATATAAAAGCTCAACAAAAAAAGAAGTCAGCCCATGAAAAGCAGACACGATTAACGTTCACATACACTACCTAGATGAACTTTCTCATAGCCCATTACAAAAATATGAATCACTATATGATGATATATAATGAAGAAAAGTTCCCTCTTCAAGCCCAACATCCCATCCTAGGCGTTCAAGCATATCAGTAAACATGCCCACAAATGGGCAGTGAACCATGGGAAACAAGCCTGGAGATTCAACAATGTTGGTATGAGAACAAATTCAAAATCGTTCAAAACTAGATCAGAGATCATCTACACAATTTCAAGGCAACAATGGTCCTGTCAAATATTTTCATGTCAATCCAAACAAGGTTAACAGTTCACAAGTCGCAACAGATCAGGGTACATTTTACCCCAACAAAGGTACATTTTACCCCAACAAAGGGGCATCAAGAACTTTTCTCACAAGGATTAGTTGCCACAGTTTTTTTTTTTTTATAGGAAACGAAAACCTTCATTGATGAATGATAAGTTGCCACAGTTAGAACCCAAAATATGAAGACACGATCATAGTTAAAGAATCTATGCATTTTGCTGGACTTTCCTTTAGTTTCTTCAATCAACGTAAGATAATTTTGAAACTCACCTTCCTTGTTCGTCGCCCAGCCTAAGGGATGATATAATAACCTCAGCAGATTCATCATCAAAATAGACATCCTGAACACGGACATGGAAGCTTATTAAGAAAATTGAGAAAAATCAAAGGAAATGAAAAGAATTCCTGCCCCTACCAACTCGCTTATACATTGTAATTTGTATTCTCGAAGAACCTCACTATGACTATGTGAGTATTCTAACAAAAAAACGAACTTCCCACACAAACCAAAAACTTAAAGCTCCGAAAACTAAAATAGCATTATTACCTCACCATCTTGACCAAGAGATCTAGGGTCCTGCAACCAAAACAAAAAAAAAACGCATAAGTACTTCAAATCTTTACTCATACCACCCCCACCCCCCTCCCAAACAAAAAAATAATACATTAGTAGTTCGAGCCTGATTAATGTTCTCCATACCTCCACAGTATCGATATTCCCATATGATTTGTATCTAAAAGCCTGGTTTAAATTATTAGCTAATGCTGCCACGTCATAATCTCTATCATGTTCATCGTCATCACCATCCCTTGTTCTGTCTTGCAATGCAGTTGGGCGACTGCAAATTCAGAGAAGAGTTGTTGAAAAATCCCAAAACAGGCGGAGGTTAAAGTCTCACCATACATGAGAAGAGTGCTACATAGCATTTTGGGAGATAAGTTTTACATCAAATGAATTGATAGAATTAACACTTGCTCTCTGCCTTCAGTTCAAATAGCAGAGAATTAAACATAAAATAGCCCAAACTCCAAGAAACATAAAAATAATAACAACAATATTCCAGTGTTTTCAAGGCCATCGCCTTACCTCGCCTATGGTCATCGCCTTGCACATAGGTGGGCATTGCGCATCTAAAAAACCAAGACGAGTTACTTCAATCAGGCCCTCGCCTTTCCTCACCATTTTGCACCTTGCATCGCCTTTGCCTCAAGCCAAGACATGGGCGCCTTGACAAAATTCTATTTATTTATCGATATGCTAACTTAATATCCACAAATTACCTCAGAAAGAAACCTAACAACCATGCAAAGTCTTTATTAAGGATATTGAATTTGTTTATTTGTTATTTCAAATATATATAGAATCTTGTCTCCCGGTGCATTTCAAAATGTATATATAGAGAGAGAATCTATGTTTTTTTATACTTTTGGTTAACTTTAATTTTTTATACAAATAATAATTTCATAGGTAAGGCATATCTTATAATAACATAATTAATGAGATTTATGTATGAATTTGAAATTTTATGAAAACAGAAATATTTTTTATATATCAATTTATGCTTAATATATTATTTACTTATGCATTTATTTGTTGCACCTCTCTCCAATCGGGCCTTGCCTTTTTATATCGCCTCTTGCTTTTAGGCGATCGAGGGGAGTATCACGCCTTGCACTTTGAAAACAGTGCAATATTCTAATAGAAAGCAAAAAAATAGATAAGGAGAATAGGATGAAACTTTAAGTTCTAGCTATCAGTTATAAACATTCTTGAAAAGAAATTTCAATCTTCTATCAATATATACTTTTAAGTGAAAATATTATATCAAAACTACATTGTGCACATGATAGCTTCCATTGATTTAAAATTATATAAAAAAATAAATAAAAAAATCTCTTTCTCGTGAATATAAATTTGAAACTGAACAAGCATTTGCCAAAACATACCCACAAGCCCACCGATAGACATTTTCAACCAAATTGCGTCCATGCAGAGTCGTAGCTTGCCACACATTCCATTCAGTATTTTCCTGCAAAGAATTAACAGCTATGTCAACCAAACCAAACCAAACATGCCATGCAGTTATTATAGAATGTCATTGGACCAAGAGAATAGATAAAGAGAAATGAGTCTTGCATAGTTGATCCAAGAATCAATTTGAATTTAGATTGAATACAGAAAGCACTTAAAGCAAAAAAAAAAAAAAAAAAATCAAGTGGATATTGAACTAATCTAGAGTCGAGAAAATAGTTGAAAAAATCATCCATGTTCTTGTCAAATCATTGAGAATAAAATGACAGCGTCGCTAGAATGTTATAAAAATAAAATTGGGAAACGTAGTTAGCAATGGCATACATATGGAACTTAGGTTATTGTGGATTACAGACCACGTGTCTCTCTCTAAGTGGCACAAGCCTCAGTCAGGTCAGGAACTTAGGCTAGACATGATATTTTTACATTCTACATTATACAATTTCCTTCAAGTTAATTACAATCAGAAGTGTTGTGCAAAAAGTGTTGTGCAAAATCCAGATATAAGCTAATCCAAGAACAAATGCACAAATAGAGATTCAAACAAATAGAAAAGAGAAGGATGAAGAAGAGACAACACCAGATCTATAGTGGTTCGGGAACGTCCCTACTCCACTGTTATGGATCAATTGAGCTTGATCGATCCACCATCATAATGCCATTGCTTGAAGTGTACAAGGGCTCTCTCTAGGTCTAGGGTTTAGTTCTCACTCTCAAATGAACAAAACCCCCAAATGGAGCTTATATATGTGCTCCTACGCATCTCTCATGATTAGCTAACACTAACCCTCTAATTAACCCAAGTTACACTTAACTCATCTAGGGCTAATTAATGATGTGTATTTCACCTATTACAAAATACCCTCTTGAAGTACATATCATAAACAAACATGGCGAACAGAATTGATCTCGAGATCATCAGAAGCTCCAGACACACCTGGATCAGAAACATGTTCAAACTGAACAATCAAAACAGAATAACCAGACTGACCTGGTTCCGAATGCTACTCAAAGCTAAGCAGCTCAGAACATAACAGAACAAAATGAAATGCCAAACTATCTTGGCTCAGAATGCCAAACTATCTCAGAAATTGCCCATACCGAGAAACTCACAGAGATACTCAAATCTCTCAGAAGACAAGGTCTTAGTCAGAATATCTGCAGGATTGTGAACTGTGTTCACCTTCAGCAATGACAACTTGTTCTCAACAACTGCAACTCGAACAAAGTGGAATCTAACATCATTATGCTTGGTCCGATTGTGAAATGTAGGATTCTTGGACAACGTCAATGCACTCTGACTGTCACAATGCAAAGCAATCAAACAGTCTATATCCAGCATTTCAGAAATCAAACCTTTGAGCCAAAACGACTCCTTGACATCATCTGTCAAAGCAATATATTCTGCCTCAGTCGAAGACAAAGCAACAACTGTCTACAAGCTAGACTTCCAACTTATCAAATTGTCGAACAACATGAAAACATAACTCATGGCGATCTCGCTGTCGCGTCAACGCCGACATAATCCGAATCAACATAACCTGTCAATATGGATTCTTCAGAACAATCAGATTTTGTATATAAAAGACCCTTCGCGACTGAGCCTTTAATATACCTCAATATCCACTTACCTGCTTCCCAGTGGGGCTTACCAGGATTACTCATGTACCTACTCACAACACTCATCGAGTGTCCCAAATCTAGCCTACACGAAATCATGGCATACATAATACTCCCAACAAGATTAGAATAAGGCACTACCTTCATATCTTCAATATCTTCCTCAGAAGATGGAGACTGACTAGATGATAATTTGCAATGCTGAGCAAATGGAGTCTTCACCGACTTGCAACTTTCCATATGAAAGCGCTTCAGAATGCCAGCCAAATAGTCAGGTTGATTGATACTCAAACAATGATTATCTCTGTCTCTGACTAACTCCATTCCCAAAATCTTCTTAGCATCACCCAAATCTTTCATCTCGAATTTGTTGTTCAATAGATTCTTTACCCTCTTAATCTCTGCAACACAGCTAGATACATTCAGAATGTCATCCACATACAACAACAGTAAGATGAAGCAACTTGCACTAACAGACTTTCTGTATACACAAGAGTCGAAAGAATTCTTAGCAAATCCATTCTCAGATATGAATGAGTCAAAACACTTATTCCACTGCCTTGATGACTGCTTAAGGCCATAGATGGATCTCTTCAGATGACAAACCTTGTCAGACTAACCATCTAATTCATAACCAGGAGGCTATTTCATATAGATATCCTCATCCAAAGTTCCATGCAAGAACGCAGTGGTCACATCCATTTGTTCCAATTCAAGGTTGAATTGAACCGCCATAGCAAGTAAAGCTCTAATGGAGGAATGTCTGACAACTGGAGAAAAAACTTCAGTATAATCTATCCCCTCTTCTTGCGTGTAACCTTTGGCAACTAATCTTGCCTTGAACCGAGGCTGAGCAAAACCTTTAATACCCGGTTTCACCTTAAACAACCATTTGCAGTCAATGATCTTGCTGTTCTCTGGACGATCCACCAAAACCCAAGTCTGATTCTTCATCAAAGAAGCCATTTCCATGTCCATCACTTTCATCCATTCTCAGATATGAATGAGTCAAAACACTTATTCCACTACCTTGATGACTGCTTAAGGCCATAGATGGATCTCTTCAGATGACAAACCTTGTCAGACTGACCATCTAATTCATAACCAGGAGGCTATTTCATATAGATATCCTCATCCAAAGTTCCATGCAAGAACGCAGTGGTCACATCTATTTGTTCCAATTCAAGGTTGAATTGAACCGCCATAGCAAGTAAAGCTCTAATGGAGGAATGTCTGACAACTGGAGAAAAAACTTCAGTATAATCTATCCCCTCTTCTTGCGTGTAACCTTTGGCAACTAATCTTGCCTTGAACCGAGGCTGAGCAAAACCTTTAATACCCGGTTTCACCTTAAACAACCATTTGCAGTCAATGATCTTGTTGTTCTCTGGACGATCCACCAAAACCCAAGTCTGATTCTTCATCAAAGAAGCCATTTCCCTGTCCATCGCTTTCATCCATTCCACTGAATGCTTGGAATTCAAAGCCTACTTGTAGGTGTTTGGTTCAGAAATGCTCTCTTCATCATAGCAGTACAGAGAAAAACCTACAAACTGCGTTTCATCAAATCTCGATGGAGGCCGAATTACCCTTCTCTGTCTATCTCTAGCCAATTGGTAGGACTGAATGTCAGCATTCACAATCGGGGTAATTTCCTGAACTGTACTCTCTGAGCTAGAAGGAACATCCTCTAGCTCAGTACCAACAACCACGAGATCAGAATGTGCAATATCGTCAATATGCACTGATGGCTCTACAGAAGAATCTCTCGAAGTAGAAGCAGAAGATGATGTCAAATCAGTTCTAGAATCACTGCCAAGCAACTCAATTTCATATGTCATCTGCTTAGCAATTTCTGAGTTGTCTGAAACTTCACCACTAGAAGTCTCTTTCCATGGGAACAACTCTTCATTGAACTTTACATCTCTGCTCACAAAACATCTTCTATCTATCTCCTGATTCAAGGGACCAGAGTTTGTATCCTTTCACACCTGAAGGATACCCAATGAAGATACACTTCTTAGCCCGAGAATCCAGCTTGTCTTGCTTGGTATGTGCATAAGCTGCACAACCAAACACTCTCAGATGATCTAGGTTTGGTGGAGAACCTGTCCAAACTTCTTGAGGAGTTTTGAAGTTCAAAGCAGTCGACGGACTTCTGTTGATGATATAAGCAGTTGTACTAACTGCCTCACCCCAGAAAACTTTTGGCAAACCAGCAAAAGACAACATACATCGCACTTTCTCTAAAATAGTTCTGTTGAACCGTTCTGCAAGACCGTTCTGTTGAGGAGTGTCTGGAACTGTTAGAAATCTCTTAATCCCAGACTGTTTACACAAATCATCAAAGTTCTGATTAAGGAATTTTAACCCATTATCTATTCTCAGGGCTTTCACTTGCTTTCCTGACTGATTTTCAACCATAATCTTCCACTCCTTGAACTTCTAAAAAGTTTCATCCTTGGTCTTCAACATAAAGACCCACAACTTTCTCGAGTGGTCATCAATCAAAGAAAGAAAGTACCGAGCTCCACCATGTGTCTAGACCCGAGCTGGTCCCCACAGATCTGAGTGGATATAATCTAATATCCCATCTGATTTATACTGCGAAGCTCGAAAACTCAGCCTTGTGGACTTGCCTAAGATGCAATGTCCACAGTTCTCTATTGCTGATATCTTCATCTTTCCCAAAAGTCCTTTCTTACACAAGCAATCTAGTCCTCTATGACTGATATGAGCCATTCTGTAATGCCATAACTTCGAAGCCTTCAAATTAAACTCTGAGACAACATGGACCTCGCCCTGGATAGCTCGACCTTGAAGAACATACAGTCCCTTCACAAGCTTACCAATCAATTTCACTTTGTTGTTTTTACAGATCATCAAGCCATGGCGAGATTTGTACTCATAACCAGCAGCATCAAAAGTCCCTAAGGAGATGAGGTTTCGTCTCAAGCCTGGGACATACCGAACATCAGATAGTATTTTGACCGACCCGTCATCCATACTGAACCGTACTGAACCGATGCCCTTAACCTCGCACTGCTGACTATTTCCCAGAGTTACTTTGCCTATCTCAATTTCTGTCAGATTTTCAAAATGGTGCCTATAACCGATATATGGAAGGTGCAACCCGAGTCCATAATCCATTGACTCTCATAGCGGTCATCAGAATCTCCGGCCATAAGCACCTCGGCTGAATCATAACCATCGAGGACATGGGCACTTGCTTTGGGCTTCCTGACAGGGAGCATTCCCATCCTCTTCAAAACAGGACAACTATACTTGATGTGTCCCTCTGCCTTGCAGTAATTATAGGTAAAACGCTTTTTCTGCTCGTTCGGCTCTTTCTTTTTCTTATCAGATTTCAAGCTGGTTTTCCCCGACTTACTACTCTGGCCTTTGGCAAGTTTGACCAACTTGCCCTTCATATAAAGAGCCTCAGAATCCTTCTTCTCTATTTTCATCTCTAAATCCCTTGAACGAAGCGAGTCAAGAACTTTGTTAAGGGTCAATTTCTCACTGCCATACTTTATCACTGATTTCAGCTCCTTGAACTTGTCAGGTAATGAGTTGAGAAGAATCACTGCCTGATTCTCAAAATCAAGCTTCTCCCCGGTATTTGCCAAATCTGCACAAATTTTGTTGAACTTGTCTATGTTTTCCTCTAAACCCTTGGATGGATCCATTCTGAACCCAAACAACAACTCCTTCAGATATATCTTGTTAGACAGTGACTTTGACATGTAAAATTCATCTAACTTAGCCCACAAAGTAGCCACCTAGGAAGCACGGACACTTCTATTTTGACAAAGTATCTGTGTCGTACTCGTGTCCGACACCGATACTTTCGGACACTCGTCGGACACGTGTCCGACACTCAAAATTCCGTGTCCTCTTTTATTATTATTATTTTCAATTTCGGACACTTAATGGACACACCATGGACACTTCACGGACACCTCAATTAAGACTTATTTGTTTCCAATGATGGATGACATGACAACAGGAAGTGTTGGTGGAGGCCGTCGATGACGATGTCTATCGAAGATAGATGGACTAAAATGGAAAAAGGAAAGAAAGAGAGAAAATAGAATGTAGGGAAGGAAAATGAGATAAAAACTAAAATATTTAGAAATGATTATGGGTAGGCTTATAACTAACTAAAATATTTGGATTTCATCTTTTAATAGTATATTATAAAAAATAATAATAAATCACGTATCCTCGACGTATCCGTATCCTGCATTTTTAAATAATGGCGTGTCTACGTATTCGTGTCGTGTCGTATCCGTATCTTGTGTCCGTGTCCATGCTTCTTAGGTAGCCACATCGTCAATCTCGCCAAGTCTTCTCAAGACATTATCGGCCAAATGCAAAATGATGGTACTATTTGCAATCTCGCATGCCTCAACTTTTTCTTCTTCTGTCATGCTAGCTGGCCATTTAGGAGGGTTGTCCAAGGCTTTTGCAACCTTCTGTTGCACAAGTAAGGCTTTCATTTTCCTCTTCCACAAACTGAAATCACCTTTCCCATCAAACTTGTCAATCACAAATCTAGTTGCCATGCCTGCAAAATGATCACAACTCGGGAAAGCAGTTTATTCAAAGGATGCGAGCCTCAACACAGAAAACAACAGCTCAACAATTCTGAATTACCCAATCAAGAATCAACAAGCAGCTTATCTTGAATCAGTTCTTAGAAATCAGAATTCTTAATCGATATCTCAAAATCAGCAGCAATACTCAACAAAATTTCATAACAATCAAAATTCAATAGGATTGTCAATATTGCAAAATTTCAGCTTAACTTTCAAAATTCTCTGTAGCAGCAACCAAAACTCAAATTGACATGCCAAGCAATTAATTTCAAATAATAGCCAACTAGCAGGTTAAGCAACAAAATATCCAATCTTAGAAGTAGATTCTAGTCAATTGTGCTAAAAATTTACCTCAATCCCAGTTGAAAGGTTGTTGCACTAACACCAAATCACTAATTGACTTTTAATTGCAGCTTAATTTTCACTAACACAATAGCCCAAAGTTGCAGGAATATCAAATTGATTTTTTCAAATCAATATTCAAATGCCACAGAATGCCAAGTTGCAAATTTCAATTCCAATATCACAGCCGCAAACGTTGACTTCAAATGAGATCTCCAAATTGAAATTGATTTCTCGATTTCTCAATCAATCACCACCACATCTAAGAATTGCAACTAGAATTGACGAAATTAACGGATTTAACTCAGAATTTATCGATGAATAAACCGTTGCAAATCGATTTCGCATAAATCGATTACAATATTACTGGCCAATTCGCCGATTATATCAGACCTCTGATTAAGCAAATCCAAGATTCAGAATCGATTCCATCCCTGCAATTTCTTCAAATGCTATCACAACGCCGGTAGTTCAAAGAACTCGAAAATTCCTCTTCTGAGTCGCTGGTAACAAACCGCCACAATGAAATTGGTAAAATCGACACCAATTTCTTCAATCAACTCCAATTTCTTCAATCGATTATCAATTTCCAAAGAAAAACATCAGAAATTCGATCAATCTTACCATCGATGATTAGATCTAAATCAGCGATGAAAAAATTCGCCGATTCACAGATCGAAACCAAAAATCAACTTCACCGCTGACTAGCACCGATAATTGACGTTGATGCAAAATGCAAATCAAAATCTTAATCCAATACAACTTTGATACCAAAATGTTGTGCAAAATCCAGATCTAAGCTAATCCAAGAACAAATGCACAAATAGAGATTCAAACAAATAGAAAAGAGAAGGATGGAGAAGAGACAACACCAGATCTATAGTGGTTCGGGAACGTCCCTACTCCACTGTTATGGATCGATTGAGCTTGATCGATCCACCATCATAATGTCATTGCTTGAAGTGTACAAGGGCTCTCTCTAGGTCTAGGGTTTAGTTCTCACTCTCAAATGAACAAAACCCCCAAATGGAGCTTATATATGTGCTCCTACGCATCTCTCATGATTAGCTAACACTAACCCTCTAATTAACCCAAGTTACACTTAACTCATCTAGGGCTAATTAATGATGTGTATTTCACCTATTACAAGAAGAATGTCAGTTATGCTATCATATCCTGAACCTAAATAATCGAGTGCAAATTAAGATATTATAATTTCTAAATTAGAACAATTTAGCTCATCAACACAATGCATGACGCAACATATATATGGCCTATGGGGTAGAGTAACCTACTGTTCTCAACTGTATCCATGTATCAGAGACTTCCTATCAACAAATACTTCATAAGCTTTATTATTTTCAGGATAAAGAATATGGTTTTTTACAAATGATAATTATCCATAAAAATATTAATTTGATGCCAATTATAAACAATATTGTTGGAAAGAAAATACACTCGCAGATCATGTTATGTAAGTCTGTAACATTCTAGAATAGAGGAGAAACTGAAGAAATCCCATCCATACCAGAAGATATGTTCGAACATAGCTTTGACTGTATCCCATCTGAAGAATCTTATTAGAGATACGTGTTGTATGCCCTAAGTTGCATACCCGTGGTACCCTTTTTCCAATAGCAGGAGATGTTGGCTACAAGAATAAGAAAATGTCTACATTATCTTAAATCATGCCCGTCCCTAAGCCAGACACCGGGAGACATCGAAGGAGTAATGTCATAGGTGAGTCTCGAATTTGGGACCTTGAAGGGAGCATACCTTCAAATCCCAAGTCTTCAACCACTGTGCCACCCCTCGGGGGAAAATCTTCAATAGATTAAAGCTTCAATAAATATCAAAATAGGGGTTTGTTTGGTTTTCATAAAATAAAGTGAACCAAAAATGTCACTGCTTCATTTCAACCACTAATACCAAAGAAATATCAAATACGTAAGGCATGCCAATTTTATATATTTATACATACACATACATTTATAGTAAAAACAAAAATAATCCATGTTAATTTTAATTTTAAGGCGTGTACTTTCTCTACCTGATTAGAATTGGCCAAAATAGTTGGATTTTTCTCTGTTTTAAGAATCTGCCCTATCAAATTGCACTCCTGAAGAAGATGATCAACAATGTCATCTTTCTTGCTCTCCAAACAAGACAATATAATGTTCTCCACATGATGGTGCAAAAAATTATTACAAGAGTACCTGCATAAGATAACACAGATAAACTTAAATAAAAAATAAAAATAATCTTAAAATTAAGCAGCTGTAAAATTTGAAGATCCTACAAAAATAACTTTTATAGGAAGATGATAGAATCTACCACACTTTTCTATTAAAATAAGATAAACCTCTCGAGAGAATCTCTCAAAGAGCCGTAATACAACAATGATAATTCGATACCCCCAAGAGTAACCTAGTCCGCCTATTTATAGCCTTCCTAGGATTTAACCTAACTTCGTAAATAACTCTATTTAGGCCCATAGGCCCATTACAAACTAAATGTGCATAATAAAATATATTAAAATAGTAATTAAAGCATTCTTCACTTCTTGCTTCGCCTCGAATATACTTTTAATGATGCCGGGATCGTATCAATACTTCCCCCCCACAGAGCCACCTTGTCCTCAAGGTGAAAGTCCGGAAATTGCAATTTCAAATCAGCTGCGGACTCCCAAGTCGCATCCTCCAGTGCGTAGCCTTCCCAAATGGACCAAAACTTGACGCGATCCTCCGCGTGGAAATTCTCTTGGGCGCCCAACACGGCCTTTAGGGCGAACCACCATGCACAGATCATCTCCCACCAAGGACGGTGTAGACATGACAAGAACCGACGAGTCTCCCGCTTTACGCAGAACGGACACGTGAAAAACCGGGTGAATCTTAATCTGCGGCGGAAGTTCCAAGCGATAAGCAACGGGACCTAGACGAGCCAAAGACACGGTAGGGCCCAATAAACCTCGGCGCCCGGCTTGGGTGTTGAAATTTAGCCAATGACGATTGGCGGTATGGTCGAAGCTTGATATACACCAAATCATCAATATTAAACCGCACATCCCTCGTTTTGCGTTTGCGCGATCCGCCATAGATTGTTGCGCTCGCAACAAACTAGCCTTTAATGTGGTCAAGATCCGATCACGATCCTTCATCAATGAATCCACGGATGCCCTTTGGCTAACTCGTGATCATAACCCAACGGGGTAGGAGGGGGTCCGCCATAAACGATCTCGAAGGGTGCCATACCCGTGGATGAGTGGAAAGAAGTGTTAAAGTCGTACTCGCCCGGACAACCATTGGTACCACGCCTTAGGATGATGCATTACGAAACACCTCAAATAGGATTCCAGTACAGCGATTCACCACCTCGATCGGCCATCGATGCAGTGGATGGTAAGTGGTGCTCCGGAAACCGCGATTTAGTACCGTAGCCTTGAACATCTCTTCCCAAAGCAAACTCGTAAAGACCTTATCGCGGTCGGATATAATACTTTTTGGAATTCCGTACAACCGAACAATCTCCTTGATAAACACCTTTGACACCGAAAGGAAGAAAGCGGGTGTCGAAGAGGTATAAAATGAGAATATTTGGACAAGCGGTCAACCACCACCGAGTATAGTGTCATAACCCTCGGATCGCGGTAAACCTTCCACAAAGTCCATCGAAATATCTTCCCGGACACATGCGAGGATCGGCAAAGGCTCAGAGCAACCCCGCAGGAGATAAGGATAGATGTTTAGCTTGAACACGATAGAGCATTCGGCCACAAAGGAACGCACACGAGCCTTCATTCCTTGCCAATACACCTCCTTAGCCAAGCACGATAAGTTTTAGGACTCAAAAATGTCCCCAATAGCACCACAATGGAATTCAAGCAAAAGTAGAGGAATCGTTGGAGATGTCGGAGGCAAAACAAGCCGACCACGATAAAGCAACACATCACCAACTCACGAGTATCCTGGGGCCCCCTTACCAGTGATCAGCGACTTATAAATTTCCATCGACTTATCATCCTCTTTAACTCATTGCGTAAATACGGCGGTGTTAATACCCGCCACCACACTCAACATGCCAAGCTCGCATTTCTGCGGGCATTCGTGACAAGGCATCCGCACTCTATTTTCAAGGCCCTTCTTATATTCGATCTTTGAAATCATAACCCATTAATTTTGCGATCCATCGGTTGATAGTCACCATCCACTACACGGCGCTCAAGAAGAAATTTGGACTCTTCCGGTCGGTCACGAACAACAAAGTGATGCCCTAACAGATAGGCCCGCCACACGCAGCACCGCGCGATTGCCATCAACTCACGTTCATACACCGGTTTCACCCGATGAGTAATTGGCAATGCCACGCTAAAATATGCTATCGGTGACCTGTTGCATCGAATCGCTCCCACCCCGATGCACGAAGCATCGGTTTCGACCACACAAATATTTGGTCAAAATCGCAATCGCAGGACCTAACACTACTCATAGCATGTTTGATCATTGAAAAATTGTCTTGGCGGTCCCCATTCAAACTTCCCCTTCTTTAATAGTGGGTCGTGGAAAAGCCATGGAACCGTAGTTAGCCACAAAACGTCGATAGTAACCTGTTAACCCCGTGAATCCTCGGAGGTCCCGAATATTTCGAGGACTAGGCCACTCTATCATCGCCGTGATCTTAGCCGGGTCGGCGAGAGCGCCTTCCACGGATATAAAATGCCCTAAGTACTCAATACGTTGCAAACCAAATTGGCACTTCTTCGCATTTGCGATTTAAAGCATGTGCTGCAGCACCTCAAAAACACGAGCCGTGCTCCTGTGTTCTGAATAGTCATCTTTGTAAATCAAAATATCATCAAAAATACCAACACGAACTTACGCAGATATCTGATCGCAAAAAATCTCATTCATCACGGTCGAACGTGGCGGAGCATTCCGCAACCCAAAGGGCATGACTACAAACTCGTAATGTCCTTCATGCGCGCTGAAAAGTCGTTGTCTTGTATACGTCGGTCGGTTTGACACGAATTTGGTGATATCCACCTTTAGATCAATTTTCGAGAAAACCGACGCGCCATGAAGCTCATCCAACAACTCATCCACCAATGGTATTGGGTATTTATCCCAGATCAGTAGCTTTGATTTAATGCACGATAATCGACACGAAATGCCAACTTCCATCCTTCTTTTTCACTAACAACACGGGGCTAGAGAAAGAACTCGTGCTAGGGGCGAATTACCCCCGCTAGCAACATTTCCCGTGCAGTTTCTCTATCTCGTTTTTACGATATTGTGGTACCGAGATATGGCGGACATTCACCGAGTTCGTCCCTTAATCGATTCGATCGCATGATCACGGTTTCTTTCGAGGTAAATCGCCAAAGATTGAAAAACCGATGAAAAGATTTAATTAAAGAGTGAAGCTCTCGGGGTACCTGCGATAAATCCGGGAGCATCTTGGTTGGTTCACAATCCTGTGTTGTCACCTCACACATGTTCAACTCGACCAGTAATCCTTGGTCCTCAGGACGTAAGGATTTCATCATGGATTTCAAGGATACTTGAGCCTTGACCAGCCGGGGTCCCCTTGCAGTGCACTGCCAGGACCCCAACACAAACCGCATCTTCAGGGAACTGAAATTGAATTCTATCCTCCCCAATGTTTCGAGCCATGCCACCCCCAAAATCACATCTGCACTACCTAAAGGTAAAGGTAGGAATTCATGTACCACTTTCAATTCAGCAAGGTGTAGCACCACATTTTTACAGATTCCCGCTGTTCGCATGCATTCACCGGTTCCCAACATGATGCCATAATCATTTGAGGGCTCTATCGGTAACTTTAACTTCTCCACAAGGACGTCGGAAATAAAGTTATGGGTGGCCCCACAATCTATCAAAACCACCACTTCTAACCCCTGAATAAATCCAGTGACTTTCAAAGTCTTGGGTGAGCTCAAACCACCAATGAGTTTAAGGACAACGCCGCTAAATCCCTTGTATCGCCCGTATCCACAAGAGTTTCATCCTCCAGTGCCTCATCATTTTCGGACGACTCCTCGTGGTCATAGGTGTCGCGTACTACCAATATCTCCAAAGATTGAAGTTCTTTCTTTTTGCATCGGTGCCCGGGTACAAATTTCTCATCGCAACGGAAACACAACCCCTTATCCTTCCTGACACGGATTTCACTGTCTGTCAAACGCTTATACGGCGTAGTGGTCGTAGTACTGTTTGTAACTGGTTTAGACGTTGAGAATGTAGTCGTTCTCAAAGTTGCAACACCCGTTCCCTTCGTGCTAACAAATCCTGATCCCCCACTTGTGCTGTTCACTAGTCCCGGGCTCACCCCTTTTCCTAGTGCTCGGAAAGCCAGATCATCCTCAATTACTTGTGCCATAAACTTTTTATCTTGTATTCCCACGGGTCGTAATTTTCTCATTTCACTCCTTATTTCTTCTTTTAAACCGCTCTCCCATTTCCCTTCTAATGCACTGGCACTAATATCGCGCATTCCCTTAGCATATTTCTCAAATAGTCGTCGATATTCTTTAACAGTACCCTCTTGACGCAAACTCATCAGCTTAGCGTACCTATTGTCATTTATGCTGGGTTGGAATCGGTGTAACAGGAGCTCACGAAATTCTTCCCAAGAACTGATCGGTGATCGATCTTCCTCATACTGCAACCATTCCAGGGCCTCGCCCTCCATACACAAAGCCGCGGCGTCGACTCGTTCCTGCCCAACTAATCGGTTAACCCAAAAATACCGTTCCACTCGACACAACCAACCTTCCGGATCCTCATCAGTAAGACCCTTAAAAACTGGCATCTCGAGCTTTCGTAACCTCCTGTCAAATACTGGACCTGCTCGCTCTCCTATGTTCGGTCCGCCCTGTTCGTATCGGTCCTCCCACTCTCTCCGCTTCCCGCTCCCTCTCGATTCACGCCATCCCACCCCGTTCGTTCCAACCGCCGTGGCGCTATCGGCCTGTCATAACCCATGCGCACCCTCCTCTCCTCCGGTGACTCGTGGACCCGGCCGTTACTCCCATCACCGAACTCCGGTATCTCTCTCTCGGTCCCGCTCAAATGGTCCAAACCGACCCGACCGAACATTCCGCCCGACCGGTCCCCCTTGACCGCCCCGTGCCCCGACACACAGTGCCGTGGCGCCACTCCCGACCATACGCCGCCCGCCCCTTCGCCAAACACCACCCGAGCGGCGAGCCCAGCCCTCGCCCTGCGCCCACGCAGTCCCAACCGCGCCGCCTTGCCGTCCCAAGCCACCACGACCCCTGCGCCCCGCCAACACTGCCACCGCGCCGCGCCTCGCCCCTAACGCGCGCGCTACGCGCCCCAACCAGCGCGACCCCGCGCGCGTTCCTCTCGCCTCCGGCCGCGCGCTTCTCCTCCGACTGTGTCGGCACCCTCTGTCGCGCCCGTTCCTTCCGCGCCGTCGCCCGGCCAGCGCGCCTCGGCTCTGTCCCCATCGGCCCCGCCAGCGCCCTCGCGCTCACTGCACTACCAGCCGCCGCGCGCAGGCCTCGGCCGCCAAGCGCCTCGGTACCACGAGTCCACCCCTTCCCTTTGTTCGCACCGCTTGCCTCGGTTCTGGCCGTTCCTGTTCGTTCTAGCAACTTTTGTAAATTTAGGTTAATTTGACCTATCTCACTATTCATCATTGCCAGATTGAACCTCGAATTCTGTTGCTTCTTCACCATCTCGGCACCACTCGATTCGCACTCTTGAACCCTAGTCTCCATCTTGGTAGTTACCATTCCCGGATCGGTAAATGGCTCTGATACCAAAATGATAGAATCTACCACACTTTTCTATTAAAATAAGATAAACCTCTCGAGAGAATCTCTCAAAGAGCCGTAATACAACAATGATAATTCGATACCCCCAAGAGTAACCTAGTCCGCCTATTTATAGCCTTCCTAGGATTTAACCTAACTTCGTAAATAACTCTATTTAGGCCCATAGGCCCATTACAAACTAAATGTGCATAATAAAATATATTAAAATAGTAATTAAAGCATTCTTCACTTCTTGCTTCGCCTCGAATATACTTTTAATGATGCCGGGATCGTATCAGAAGATCTATAGATATGTAATTTAACCTTTTTCTAGATTTTGATATCATGAAATAAAGAATTGCTTACTCAAAGAAAAGATCAATGACTCGTTTAATGGTGCCTGAGTTAATTAATTCTTTCTCTGCAGTTACATTGCCTGTTTTCAGCAGCACTGAAATGAATTCCACAATCTACAACAGCACACAAAATTCGTTCAGGAGTTTTTATTTTCAAGAGATTCATTCAGGAGTGAAAGACACACATACACAGAAAAATAATATCAAGTTATGAAACAAAACTCTCTGAAAAATACAGAAAATAAGAAATTTTTTTTTTTTTTTTTTTAAATTAATCTGGGAACCTATAGTCACATATGACATGCCTCTAATTTATAAATTTATGCAAAACGAATACAGTACCTTCAAACGATGTTTCCCAAGGGGAGGCCGTAACTCTCCATATGTTGTAGGTAATACTTTATCATCAGATGACACGTTTAAGAGTTTTAGCATATCCCCTGTGAGATAAGTGCGATCAGAAACTAACAGAAGAAACTTACTTCATACAAGTAAATCAAAGATTTCCAATCAAGGAGGCCATGCTGCAGTAATTGTAAATCATATGCTATTCATAATGCGGCATTTCAAATAAATGGGCTAGAATCTAGATATATAAACTCAAAGGGTATCACCTAACAATAAGACAATAACCATCAAGTTCCCACAGAAAGTAATAGCTAGAAAATATAGACAACGCAAGTGTGAACTAAGACACCATACAGTAAAATAAGCATCATTCACTAACCAAGTTTAGGGAGCATTGCACCAACAGTCTCGGGATCAAGAGGAACTGGGCATTCATACATATGTTGATTTCGGAAAGAGGGAAACATAGGAGAATATGCTGATGATCTCTTTGGATCCAACAAAGAAATGCATACAGAAAGTGAGTGCACAAGGCCAGAATTCGAATGTGAATCTTCCAAAGCATGATCTAATACCCTTGCAACAAAACTGCATAAGAGGTGATTAAGTAGTCAAAAAAGCTACAATTTTTTAGATGCTATTGCTAAAATAGAAAATGAAAAATAAAGAAGCATTTCTTGATCAACCTGGGACTAGAAAGTTTGCCAGCAAGAGCAGAGGGGGCATTACGGGCTATAGCACATAATGTTTCTGCTGCATTTGCATGAACCTCGGGCAGACTCTGATCCAAGGAGACAAAAATAACTGATATGACTCAAAGTCCATGCAGTTACTAGACATCCAACTCATAAATGATGAAATGTGCTTCACCATAAAACATACAGAAAATAATCCATTCTAAACTTGTATTGATTATTGACTAGAACTTCAATACATGTGATGTAAATAGCTTACAACAGTGTACAGCAGCACGAGCAGTTCAATAACATTTAATTGGAAAAAGATCAATGTTAATGCAATTAATCAATAATACAAAATTAAATTGACTTATCAACAAAAAATTTACAGCACAAGTCTCCAGCAACCATAATATCACATCTATATATTCAAATAACAGGCGGAATCTTGACGCAAATGCAATTTATCACTCACAGATGGACTCAGCTTATCCACAATCATTTCCAGCATATCACTCTCAGACAACCATTGCATCACATCCATAGAATTTGGATAGACGTGATCATCAGCACCCACAAGTCGAACCAGAACCTGCAAAGACAACTCCCTTTCTTATCAGAGTGCAAACTAAGCATCTAAATTTATTTTTAACAAGAATGTAGCATTTAAGGTTTTAATGGTGGTGAAGCCTTCACAAGCCTATGTTAACTACCTCCATAATGGATGTAATTCCAATTAAATCAACTAATTGGCGCAGAACATCTCGATGAGCCTGCAAAAAGGGGAAAAAGCCTAAGATGGTAGTTCAATTTCTAAACTGTTGGACAAAGAAGTTCAAAAGGAAAAAATTAGACTGGAAATTGATTAAAATATGTATATATATGGCACCCTACAACCAACAAGCTCAGTACGCAATACTTGACAGTGTTCGATAAATTCCAGCATTAAACAACAAACAAAGTTTATATGAGATGAAAATCATTTCATGAGTTTTTGGACCAATAAAGATGAACAGCTCAATTATCATGCATGCTTCAAGAGTCAACAATGAGTGGCCATACAATATAATCTTTAAAAAATGGCACATGCAAAAGAATTAAACTTTATGGAAAAATATTTGCAAAAAAATGTTTGACAGTTGAGAGCATAAATTCTTGGTAGATACTAGATAGTAAAAGGATGTCACAAATTGGGCAAGAAGAAGTTAAGATTTTGTACAGATTGACATACCTGGACATAGTGCATAAGGGGAACTGTTTTCCGTATCATGAGGCATATGATTATCTAAATTATAAGAAAACAAAACAACTTTCCATTAAAATAGAGAAGTTACAAGGTGCAAGACTCCGTTCAGTAGTAAAGAAAGATCACCAACCCAACCCAACCCAAAACTTCCTTCTGAAGTTCTGATTACCTAAACCTTAATGAGAAATTTAAGGAGCATGAGATGAATCCATTTCTACAAGAAAATTTCAAGGTACCTTGCTGAAATAACCAGCTAACAAAGCACTGTGAGATCGGTCTGGTTCCAAGAAGGAGAAAAGCATATCCATTAGCTGTAGTCAAAAGTAATATTGTATGTTAATTACTATTTTAACACATCAATTATCTTATCAAGTGCCAACAAAAAACTATGAGTCTACCTCTTCCTCATCTACGAGAGTCTTCAACATAACATCAATTTCACAAGTAAAAATCTCACAAGCAATAAACGGGAACCTAATTCAACAGTTAGTTGTGAATAAAACAGTTTGAAAACTTAGGGAAGATTAGAGAGAAAATTGTGAAATGTGTGTGCAAATAGAAAATACTATTACTTGAATGCTCGTTTGCTTTCTGCGTCCTCTGGAGGTTCTTCAACAACGTAGCGCAGCAATTGTTCCACTTGGGCTCTATCTCGTAGACTGAATGAAAAAAACAATTAACCATTATTGTCCATTTTAAGTGTCCGGAAGAATTATAAAGACCCCATTCCTTCCAATATTAATCATAGAATACTAACACCAAAACCCATAAGACAAGAACATACAAAAGATATTGATTGAAATAGGCATAATATGTTAGAAAACAAACCAGATTAGAAATAAAAGAACAAGCTAGCAATAAGATGGAAACAAAATCCTACAAGTTAACTAAACGACTGTTCAGGGCTTTGCATTCTTGGATTATTTCTTCTTCATCGAGAAGCTCTTCCAATGAGAAATTCTCTCTGTCCAAAATTGATTCCACCTGACAGGGAGACAAATAAAAAAGATTAGAAGATAATTAGAAAATAATGACCAGGGAAATCACTAAGGCCGCCTGCTGGTAGTCCAACTCAAAGAGTCCAGACCGCAAACGATTTCCTAAAAAGTAAGACTCGATTGCTAAAACATAAGAAAATGGGTAACGAATAGAATTGAAAATACGGCGGGATAAAACAAAAATAAAAGTAGAAAAACGTCGCAACGAATGGCAAAACAATAGAATCACTTACAGGAGAAGAAGTAGAAAGGGAAGTTAGCCTCCAAAACATGTTGAGAAATTCGAAGGAGGTGTAGATCTGCAAACCTATTCGAACGGAGGGTTTAGTTGGAGATAGAAGGACAAAAGGAGGTGGAGAATCCAGGAAGAGCCGAGCAGAAGCTGAGAGAAAGAGAGAGATAGGAGCTGTAAATCTGAAAACCCTAATTTTAAGGGAGGTGGAGATCAGGAGGAGCAAGGCAGTAGAGAACGAGAGGAACAGAGAGAAAGCCACGATGGTTTTATTGTTTGTTGTTCGGGTGTAAATCAATTTACACCAACATCATATATGTTCAATTTTAAAAATAGTACTTCTCTTCCTCTTTCGATATGTATTCAAAAAAAAAATTAATCATTAAAATTAAAAAAATTGTTAGTTACATCACCGATTGTTGACTATGGTAATGATTAAATTAATATAAAATTTTACATATGGATGAAATTGTTATTTTGAATGAGTTTTTTTACTATATGAATGAATTTTCAAAAGAATTTATTACCATATGAATGAATTTATTACCATATTTTCACTTATTTTGAAATTGTTAATTTATTACCATATGAATGAATTTTCAAAAGAAGATAAGTATAAAAGTAAACTATTGTTGGGACAAAACTAACACACACAAATATAAAATAATAATTAAATAGGAATGATGACGTGTATGTTCAAGAGTTCGCTAAAGTGGCATCCCAACCATAATGTAAACAAAAGTGTGTTGCATGTAGGGGTGCAACGAAAAACCAAAAAACCGAATCGAACCAATCCAATCCAATGGATCGGATCGATTTTTTAGCACAAAGTTGGACATATCGGTTTGTAATTTGAAAAAATTGAAAATATTGGATCGGTTCCGGTTTTCGTTTTAAAAAACCAATTAAAACCGATCCAAACCGAAATATATATATTGTCAATAATTCATATAAAGTCATATTTCTTCCATTAATATTTCTTTAATTCACTCATATTTCAAGTAAAAAACATCCTTAGATAATTTTGAATAAGTTAAAAATACTTTTAACCTTTAAAAAAATAGTTGTTTATGAGAAGTTTCTTTTTATATGAGAAATATTGTTTTTGATATATTAAAAAAAATAGGACATTGGATCGGATTGGATCCATTTTTGGATATTGAAAAATCGAACCAATGGTTCTATATTATATTGGACATTGGATCAGATCCATTTTTTGAAAACCGAAGATATCGGTTCGGTTGTTGGTTTGGTACAAAACCAACAAAAACTGAACCGAAATCACCCCTAGTTGCATGTGTGATTTCCTGAAGATGTACATGCGTACACAGTCTTGTTGTAGCAAGTTTTAAATCAATTAAAGGTCATTCTCTATAGGGATTTTGTGTTGTTTTCAATTCGTTTTCAAGTAAGAGTCAAGTGTAAATTTTTTTTTGATGAAATGAGTAAGGATTTACTAAGTAAGCAAAAATAATAGAACAACAAGATAACAATACGAGACAAGTATCGGAAGGGTTGGGTTTTTTAGGTACTTCGCTTAGGCGAAATGGTTAGCAAGAGCTAACAACCGACAGGCTTTCCCTTGGCTCTCTCGAGCTCCTAGTTGATTCTCTCAAACTCAAACAACTATTAAAGCAACATACGGCATTAGGCAAACCTTATCTATAAGTGTTCTTTGATGAGCAGGCAACCCTAGCAATCCTAATGTTATGCATGCACAAGATCGCTCCACTCTCTTTCTCTCGAAAGCGAAATAAAGTTCTACAAACAGTTTGTCAACAAAATGTAACTAAGATTAAACAACATGCATAAAAGTATCTATTCGTTAATCCTTCGCTTGAGCGAAATAACCTACTTCTCTGTCACCTTCCGACGAAAAATTTAGCTACTCACACTGGTAAACATGCTCGACACAAACGAGGTGTAAGAACCCGACTCTAAAATAGTTCTAAAGAGTTCTTACTTAGCATGCATGAATTAAAATCCATGAACACATCCATAATTTAAAAATAAACTATAAAATAAACTAAAATAAATCATTATAGCAATAGTTCCTCATTCAAAATGTTAAACCAAAACAGTAAGCCTCTGGCCAGAGATTTATTTAAAAACATGTTCAATATAAATTGTAACAGAAAATGGAAACAGTTCTTGACTACATGCTGATCAGAGATAATAATTCAAGACTGGACAGCGGAATCTTATGATCCATCAGCTCCTCCGCTAGTCGCCCCAGTGTTGTCCCAAGTTACCTGGTGGAAAACCACAAAAAGGGTGAGTACAAAAGCACTCAGTAAGAATCCCCAACCAGGGTACAATACACAAGTCACATCATCTAGCATCCTAGCATACAAGAAAGCCAAACATCAATAGGCAATCTCATCACAAGTTCAATCATTAGTATGCTCAAACCATCGAGAGTCTCTAACTCTCGGCTAAAAGATCTACTGCGTATCTTCAAATGGGTTATCAATATAACCACCAAAATCTCGAGAGTCTATAACTCTCGGCTAACATGATCAGCCTACTATGTTGATCCTGGACACTTGGGAGAGTACCCAAGTGTTGGGCTCTAAACGGAATGAGAAGGTATACTGATACACTAGCCCGAGGGAGCTCCCCTCCCGGCATCTAATGCACATACGCGCACACTACATGTTGTTGCAAACCGGGTAAATGTAGGCCTACACAAACTACGCCAGCCCAGATACCCATGCCTAAGACTCGGAATGGTGACCATTGATCCACAACAAGAGGGAGGCCCTCGGTACCATACTGTGGCAGCCTGACTCACACCAATGTCTGAAGCTAAGGTCATCCCAAGGCAGTTTTGCACCAAGGAAAGGACCCCGCTCTAGCAAGCCAGAGACTAAGCTTATGTCGAGGTGGTAGCTACTCCACACCTGATATGTAACGGCCCAGTTTTCTATTTCGGTTACCCAGGTGATTTTGGGTCATTATTCGGATGTTCGGATGGGCCGTTAGAGCTATTTTAACCCTTAGGGGCATTTTGGTCTTTTGCCCCTGTCGGTTTTGTGGATTTTCGAGATTCGGGGGTCATTCCTGCCTTTGTCGAAGCTTAATGGTTGTTGGTTGCAAGACCCGAGAGGTTTGGGCAAGTTGTTTGGAAGTTTGGAGGTGTTTTAGAAAATGGCAAAATTAATTGTAATTTTGATGCTTCCATTGGGTTTTGAGCCCTTGCCCTAAATGGTCTTGGGGAGTTTGTAGGAAAAGAGAGTTTTATTTTAAAATAAGTTTGCTTCGGTTGGGTTTGGAAAGAGGAAGCTTTGGGAAGGGATTTTAGACCTATTTAATTACGGAAAAGGAAAGAAAATCAAGAAAACCCATTTTCCCCCTTGTTTTGCAAAATCCTCTCTCTCTTTCTTTCTCTCTCTCTCTCTCTCTCTCTCTCTCTCTCTCTCTCTAGCCGACCTCACCAAGAAACCCTAGGCGCCCACCATGCCCAGTGCACCCAGCCCGGCCCAGCCCGCTTCTAACACTTTTACTTCAGCCACCCAGAGCCAGGCGCACGAGGCAACCAGTACCACAGCCCAGCGCCCAGAGCAGCCAGCCGCCAGCCCGAGCGCACGAACAACCCAGCTCTCGCACGAGTGCCGAGCCTTGCCGCGCGGCCACAGCCTCCACCCTATCGCGCGCGCCCGACCGACGCATCAAGTCGCCCGACGCGCCACGCCTTCACGCATCGAGCGCCACTGCCGCGCCGCCGCGCGTCGCCGCCCCCAGCCACCGCCCGCGTCTGCGTGCCGTCGTGCTTTCGTCGCGTCCGCCGCCAGCGCGCTGCGCCGCTATCGCGATCCATGCGCGCGACCAGCGCCAGCCGCGTCCCACTCGCGCCCAGCAGCGCCAAGTGACGCCCGATAAGCGCCAGCGACACCAACTGCTCGCCCAGTACCACGTCATGCTGCCCACTTGCTGCCGAGAGCTGTTTTGCCAAGATTGTTGGGGCGAGACCTAGTACCCTCTCGTTTGGTAATTCCCGAGCCTCCACTCTTTTGGACCCTAAGTTGTTGGTTCTTTGTTTATTTAATTAGGTTGTTTTTATTAAAATGCTTAGGTTGCTCGGTTTAGCTTTTAAAGCTCGAGGGTCATTATTTGATTGTGAAAGTTATTTACGCTCGTTTCGGTGTAAGGATTCCTTCTGTGGTTGTGTGGACCTGCGATGCTTTCTTGATTGTGCCTTATATGCATGTTTACTTCTATGAACATGATTAGTGGATAGGACGACTTGTGATTTCATTCTTGCTAGCATGTTTGCTGTTTGTACATGTTAGTGCCATGCTAGGATTGTTCTTCCAAAGATGCTTGAGATTCTGCTTTAAGTTCGTAGTATCATGCTAGGTTATGTGTGATCGATGTTGATATGTATGTCTAGCCGGGAATAAGTTATTTTGTACTCTTAGCTAGTATAGTAGAGTTTGTCATCATCCGGGTGAGAGCGGACATAACGTACTTTGTCCCCACCGGTCGGGTGTAGAGCGAAGCATAACGTACATTGCTTCCCCGGCGGTGATGTGGATTTAGCTACCACATCGGCATAAGCCTAGTTTGTAGCTGCTAGGCGGAACCACGCCAATGGTGCAAGCTTTGCCTTGGCGGTTCTTAGCTTCACGTCGGTGGTACAGTGCACGCAGATGAGTGTCGAGGGCTCTCGCACTCACGTTCGATGACACCTCTTAGAGTCTTTACGCATGCGTACACGGCCCGCGTAGTTTTTGTACTTAGCCCCCACATTTACGCCCGATTCAAAGAAGATGCGGTGTGCGCACACACGCGTTAGTCGCCGGTTCGGAGAGCTCCCGGGCTAATGTTCGTGAGTACACCGTTCCTTCTGTTTAGAGCCGGACTTGGGTACTCTCCGATAGTCCAGTTTGTTAGCGAGGTAAAAGGCCCTTGAGGACACCCATTGGGATTGGCTTTTGAGTGATCATATGGTCGAGGAGAAAAGACCCTCGAGGGTGTCGGACATCTTTGGGATCGGTTTTTGAGTGATCAATTGGCGAGGAGAAAGACCCTCGGAGATGTCCGGGATTGGTTATGAGAGCCAATCATTAGGCCTAAGTAGGAGACTTACGAGGATTCCAGTTACGCCTTGTAAGCTCGTTGAACTATGATCCGTGTTGGTAATCGCTTGTTTGCATGTATACTAGGGTGCGGATGATTGATGTATCGTATTGTACCCCGGTTGAGGATTCTTCTTGAGTATGTTTATACTCACCCTTATTTCTGTGGTTTTCCACGAGTAACTTGGACATCACCGGGACGGCTAAGCGGAGGAGGCGATTGATCATGGGAGCCGCCGGCACTCTGTCTTTCATTGTTTGCATAATTTGTTCAGCATGTAGACGGACAGGAGTCCTAGGGGGACGTTTTTAAAAGTTGTTTTAATTGTATTGTATGTTTTTATAAACACTGGCCATACTTGTTTTACTTTGTTGGTTTTGCTTAAATGAAGGTTGTTGTTTATGCTTTAAGTGTTCCCCGCTTTTAAATGTTTTGAAAGGTTTTAAATATGAGCACTAAACCGCTTGGTGAAGTATTTAACTTGCATGCTGAGTGAAAACCTAGGTTTAGGACCGTATTTTGGGTCGGGTTTTTACAGTCTGTAACGGCCCAACCCATCGCTAGCCAAGATATTGTCCGCTTTGGCCCACTGGCCTCACGGATTTGTTTCTCCCCCCCCATGGGAAAACGCGTCCTGCTAGGGAAAGGTGTCCACACCCTTTATAAGGAGTGCTTCGTTCCCCTTTCCAACCGATGTGGGATTCCCCTATGGGTTTCCACCTCCCCTTAGAGGTCCAGTCGATGGACCCGACACACCCGACTCGATGCACTCTCGATACCATCTGTAACGGCCCAACCCATCGCTAGCCAAGATATTGTCCGCTTTGGCCCACTGGCCCACTGCTCTCAAATATAGCATTATTTAGGCTAATATCGTAATATATTCTAAAGGTATTTGTGCACTAATTGATAAATTTTAGAGTTAGAATAACATTAAGATGGGAAATTCATATAAATACGATGCATGCATGATTTATGAGCCGAAATATAAGAGGTTAAGGAAATTAGCGCATGCTTTTTGTACTTAAATGCCAAAGATTCTATGATGCGCTAATTTATTACTATATCTATAGGAATTGGAAACATGGTTAGCATCACATTCAAAGGAGAAGCGGATGTCAAAATACGCATCCAGATGCTTTGGAGGTTGCAGACCGCAGGATCTCCCAAATAATATTTGCGGACAAATACCTGTTGCAAAACAGATTGGATGCAAAAGCCTCAATAAGGAAAGGATCAGATGCTGAGCTAATGCCAACTATCAGATTGCAGAATAAACAAATTGCAATAATCATGGGATTCATACCTTAATCAGCAAATATGTGATTGAAAAAATCAGAGGAAATCTGTGGCAAGAATCAAGAGATATGTAATAAAAGGAAATAAAAGTTCAAATCAAATCATTGCTTTTCAAGTCGATTTCTTAGTCCCTAAGCATCTCAAGCCTATAAAAAGGAGAAGAACTAAGAGTGAAAGTGTGCCTATTTTCGGAGTTCTTCTCCCACACTTGGGATGAAGGTTTCGAAGCGAAGTTCGTGTTCCTATTGACACGGAGTCCTGTTCTTCAAGCAGTCGCCACCATTTACCGCTTTCTAGTTTATCTTTTCTTGTTTCTTTTATGTTTTATTTATTTTCAGCATCATTTTTCCCCGTCGAACTGTTCTTGCATTTGTATTAATTCGGTTTCTTTTGCAATGACTTTCGTTTTATTCTTCTCCCTTACTTTCATGTCTAGCTAAGCATTTTAGGCAAAGGTTAATGGTGCGGGTTGTAGATATCATGTACTAGGGTAAATGAAGTTGTTAATTGAAGCATGTTAAATTAGGATCTTAATTAAATAGCAAATGTCGACCGATCATCCACATGCGTTGATAGGTTGTAAATCGAAAGAGGAAATAACCTAAGGCTAGTTTACATGTTCAATAGGTTAGTATTTTGACGGCTGTAGTACTTTAAATCGGAGTTTAGGAATAAACACGTAACTATTGCATGTTGTTTTTTCACTACATCAAGTCGCAACAAAAGTTGGGCTAGGTGCTGAACAGAAGCGGAAGCGAACGTTTGCTAGGCGAAGTATGTCAATTACTACTTACCGCAATTTATCCTAGGAATTGTTAGATGCGTCCCATAACCTTAACCCGAGCCTTACTTAGTTCATTTCGCATTTTATTTTACTTTGGCATTTAGATATAAAACAAACCAAAAATCCAAACACCATTCATTTTACTTTTCTTGCACGACTCTTAAATTAATTAACTAATTGTAGACATCAATCCCTGCGGAGAACGATAAAATCTAAATACTTATTAGTTGCTGCAGACTCGACTGCGCATACTTGCGTATTAATGCGATTCGAAGTGTAGAACTTAGTTTCACTCTTAGAATTAATCATTTACTTATTTATACCACAGCAAAATATCGCATCAAATAGCAAATGTCGATCATCCACATGAGTTAATAGGTTGTAAATCGAAAGAGGAATAACCTATGGCTAGTTTACATGTTCGATAGGTTAGTATTTTGACGACTTTAGTACTTTAAATCGGAGTTTAGGAATAAACGTGTAACTATTGCATACGAAGCGCTGGTTTTTCACCACATCAAGCCCTGCGGAGAACGATAAAATATAAATACTTATCACTTGTTGCATACTCGAATGCGTATACTTGCATCTTAATGCGATTCGAAGTGTAGAACTTAGATTCACTCTTATAATTAAACATTAGCTTATTTATATCGCACCAAAATATCGCACCAACACCCGACTGTCGGGGTAAGGAATCTGCCCTCACAACCTGACTGGTGGAGACTCGTACATTGGTTCACTCTTAGTCTCTGGATGATGACAACCTAATAGGTTCTAGCTAAGATGAAGCACCCTAGAGCTAATAGAGTTCAACAACAACATTACACAATTATCATTCAGAATATCAACAGTCACAAATGCATAACAATCACTACAAACATAATAGTGCAATCCATGGTACAACAAGCTGCATGTCAGGTTCTATCAGACAAGTGATATCAACCCTATCCACTAGCACATGCTCATAAACCAATAAACCAGCAAGAGCCTATCCACTAACATGTTCAGTAAACAAATCAACTTTAGAAGCCTATCCACTAACATGCTCCGCAAACAGAAACAAACAGCCATTCAACCTATCCACTAACAAGTTAATAAAGCAGTATCAAACAGCTAAGAAACCATCAATGACAAGTGCAGGGTCCACACAACCATGCAAGGAACCCTTACCTGAAAACCGAAAACAGACAACAACAGATATTCGCTCATAGAGCTGCAAACCAACGAATACTTAACCTAGACAAAGCATTCGTAACAATTAATAAACAAGCATGATGGGTTGCGATTCCAATGCTAATATATTTACAGTAATTAATTTTAAGTTGACTTATGCTAAGTACACTCGGAATCACTTACGCGCAAGTATACGCGGTCAAGAATTGCATCAAGTAATAAGTATATAAATTTATCGATCCCACAGAGAATTTGAGGCGCAATGATATATATATTAAAGGTAAAAAACATAAAAGACACGAATTTGATTGAGAGAGCTGATTTGGTTTATGCAGGAACTTAAAGATGAATGCAGACACTCTAATGCTGACACTTTTGCAAATGCTGATGCTAATGTAAATCCAAGTTGCTTGACTTAACTAGCGATTTTCGACTGAACACAAATGTGTTACTTGTGATGCGGGGTTCATGCTACCCAACCTCACAATGCTTCTGCATTTGTGGAGGTAGAACTCAGCTTCCGCTACAACGCTACGTGATTAAGTTCCGGGTTTAGCATGCGTTAGCGGGGTTACTTTGTAACTCCCATTCCTTAGCACGAAGGGTCTTCATGCAATACTAACGTAACCTACTAGGTCTTCTGCCAGGTTCCCCTATCGGGTCAACTAGAGGCTAGCATACGTGGGTAGCGAGCCGACGCACCCTTAATTTAATTGCAATATTATAAATTCGATCACCCACATTTAAGTTGTCTTAATTCCAAATTAATCACACTACTTAATTTTATGAGTATGAAAACTATAGAAGACATATGCTAATAATTAATCTAAGCAACATGAGTTGTAATGGCCCAGTTTTCTGTTTCGGTTCCCCAAGTATGTTCGGTTATTTATTCAATTGTTCGACTGGCCGTTAGGGCAGTTTGAGCCTTTAGGGGCATTTTGGTAATTGTGCCTTGAGGGTCGATTATGTAATTATCTAGGGTTTCAGGGTTGTTTCTGTTATTTGCTAAGTTTGGGTTATTCCTTCGGTTTCAGGTTTCCAAGGCTAGAGTCTCATTTTGGGAAGCTTGGAGGTTCTTTTTGGTTAAGAGAAAAAGAGGAAAATAATGGATTTAAGTTGCCTTCGCTAGGACTCGAAGGCTGGATTGTTAGGGATTTGGAGGATTTTAATTAAAAAGAGAAAAAAAGGTGTCTTCGCTGGGGCTCGAAGGCTAGTTGCCAGGGACACGTGGCGTTGAAGGATTTATTTGATCGATTTAAAGAAAAGGGAAAGGAGTTTGTAGATAGATTTCTCCTATAAGCCTTTTGCGATTTCTCCCTCTCTTTGCCCTAGTTTTTGTGATCTATTCTCCTTCTCCTTGTTCTTACTGACCAACCATTGCCATCACCATCTCGAGCTCTCATCTTTGTTCCTTCACCTCACCGAGAACAATCTCCAAGCCATCACCCTAAGCTGACAGCCCCTTTGGTTGTCGCAATTAGCCCTAGTCGAAGAGCTCGCCTAAGCCTTGCCGCCAAACAGCCCCTTGCCTCATCGCCCCATAGCGAAGCACAATCGAGCCACCGCACTGGCAGCCCTTGATCGCCGAGGACAACAACCCCTTTGCGCAGCCCAAAACCCTAGCCGAGGGGCCTTGTGTGCCGCACATCTCCACCCACGAGCAAGTTCTAGCTGCAGCAGCTTCGTCCCACGCTGTGTGCACGCACCCATCTTTGTGGCACCCCCTAGCATCTGAGTTGCCGACCAGCCCTTGTCATTGTCAAGAGCATTGCCTACCTTGTAGCTGAGAGCCTTGTGCCTTTTCGGTTGGGTAATACCTCGTTCCCCAGACTTTGCGCGTTGGTCGTTTGTTACTAAATTATTAGAGCATAGTTTAATCGTATGTTTGTTGCTTAATTGCTAGGTTGTGTTGGTTCTGCAACTCTAGGAGCACTTTTTACTTGTTGTTTCTGCTCGTTTTCCAGGTAAGGGTTCCTTACCGGGGTTGTTGGACCCTACGCTTGCCATTGATGGCTTCCCGATTGTGTGTATATGTTTCTATGGATGTTAGTGGATAGGCTTTACTTGTTTGTTTCTGTTAAATGCATGCTAGTGGATAGGTTTAAATTGTTGATGCCTGATTGATATACATGCTAGTGGATAGGCTCTTGCAGGTCGTTTGAATGATATGTTTGCTAGTGGATAGGCTCTTGCAGGTTGCCTGATTGACATGTTTGCTAGTGGATAGTCCTTGCTTGTTTAATGCCTGTTTGTTATGCATGATAGTGGATAGGATTGTTTGGCTTGCCTGATAGGACTTGGCATGTAGAATGATGTACCCTGGATTGCACTTATCTATTTACTGCGTTGGCTCGTTATGACTGTTGATATTCTGCCTTTGTTGTGCAATGTTATTGATGTTGAGCACTATTAGCTTTATGGTGCTTCATCTTAGTTAGATCATGTTTGGTTGTCATCATCCATAGGCTGAGAGTGGACCAACATATGAGTCCCCACCGGTCGAGCTGTAAGAACCTGCCCAAAATGGTCCTAAATCTGGTTCTTACTCAGCATACATGAACGTAAAAGCATTTAAAATCATATAAGACATTTATGTTCATGTAAATTCCTTATCATTAAAAGCATCCAAAACATGAACCTATTAGAAAAACATTTAACAAAGATCCTGGTTAGTAATTTTATTCAAACATTCATAAACAGTTTAAAAAAACGTAATGTAAATCATCCTATGGACTCCATGTCCAACCACATGCTGAACCAAATGGAAACATAAACATAGGCAGAGCCGACAACTCCCATGACCAATCAATTCCTCTGATATCCATCCCGGTGTTGTCCCAAGTTACCTGGTGGAAAAACCACTTAAAATAAGGGTGAGTACAAAGTCACTCAGTAAGAATCCCCAACTGGGGTACAGTACGAAACATCAAATCATCTAGCATCCTAATATACATGCAACCAGTTACCAACACAGATCTTTGCTCATGAGCTAACGATGCTTAACCAGAATCCTCGGAAGTCTCCTACCTCAAACATGTCCTGGCCAATGATTTAACAAAACATCCAAAAATAGTTTAAACACATAAATACAAAGTTTCCCCTATGGACTCTATGTCCAACTACATGCAGAATGACAAGATAAACATAAACGGAACAGAGTGCCAGAAGCTCCCATGATCATGCAGTTCCCTCTGCTAGTGTAACAACCCAAGTTTTCCTTCCGGCTCTCCAGGCATGGCAAGTTGATCTTCCAGTGAGTTGTTGGGCTGTTAGGGCTTTTTGTGCTTCTAGGGGTATTTTGGTCATTTTACCCTCCAGGGGTATTGTGGTCATTCTTGCCCTCCAGGTTGTTTTCACAGTTACTCAGGGTTTCAAGAATGTCTGTGTTGGTTTTGGACTTCAGTTTCCTCCGATTTTGGTTTCTAGGGCAAGAGTTCCATTTTAGGAAAGTTTGGTGGTCTCCCGGGTAAAAGGAGTAAATTAAAATAAATTGGGGTTGAGCTAGGATTTGATCCTTGGTGTGTGGTGGTCGAATTGGAGGCAAGTGTAGAGGGAAAATAAAATGTTTTAAAAAGATGTTGGAGTTGGGACTCGAAGGGGCAACCTCATTTGACACTTGTCAAATGGAGGGATTTTTTAGGATTTTAAAATAAGAAAAAATCAGCCTTTTCTCCTTCCCTTCCCCAACCCTAGTCGACCACCTCACCTCCCTCTCTCTTTGTCTTCTTCTTTTTCCTCTCTTGGCCGAACAAGCAATCCCCCAACTCCATTGTTGTTCCAAGCTAGTTGCATATTCCTTTTTCTCTTGCTAGTGTAGATCCGAAGGGCTTCAATCCTCCTCTATTGCCGAGACCTCAAGGTAGGTGTTTATTTGGTTTTGCTTGTTTGAAGAGTAGATCTAGTAGAGAGACACCATTGTTGGGTGTGTGTGTTCTAACCAAGCCCTTATTGTTGTTTTTGTTTTGCATAGCCTAGCCGAGATCTCCTTTGCTCTTGCAACACTTCCATGGCCGAGATCCTTAAGGTGAGTGTGTTTATATCTTTGCTCTTGTTTTTGTTGTCCAAATGGTTGGAGGTTGGTTCACTCAAGTGTTCTTCTTGTTTGTGTAAGTTGAAGCCTAGCCGAAATCTCAAGCTTGTGGTGTGTTGCCGAGATCTCTTGTGTTCTCTCCTTGGCCGAGACTACAAGGTGAGTTGGTGTGATGTTGATATTTGACTTTTGCCCTAAATCCCCTTGGTGGCCGAGAGCACCATGTGGAAGGGTTTGGCTTGTGTGTTGTGTGTAGGCAAAACTAACCTATGCTTGGTGTTGTGTTGTTTGTCCTAGCCGAGAGTGAAGAGGGAAGGGCTTGAAATTCTCTTGTGTGTTGTTGGACTTCCTTGGCCGAGACCACCCTTGGAGGTTGAGGTCTTGCTCGGGTTCCGGTAAAGCCCTAACTCCTGGTGTTTGGTTGTTTGGTTGTTGTGGTTTGGTTTGTGACATGATTGTTATGTTGTTAGGTTAACTGTGTGGTGTTCTTTAGCTTGTGAATCATTTCGAGATTTGGGATTCTACTGTTGACCTTGCCAGGGTTGTGTGGGCCCTGCGCACCTCATTGATAACTGCTAGTTGTGTGTTTGTACTGTACTGTTAGTGGATAGACTTTCCTGCAGGTTGTCTGGATTTATATAAACTGTTAGTGGATAGGTTTTCTGCAGGTTGTCTGGATTTATATAAACTGTTAGTGGATATGCTTTTGCAGGTTCCTTGGAGGAAGTATATGTTTGTAGATGCTTAGCTCTGTTTATTCTCTTTTGAATGTAAAATGGAATAGAATGTTGTTTATGTTCTGTGGTGATGTATGGTTTAGCATGTTGTAGCTAAGTTCTTACTGAATTGTTGATAGGATTGGCATGTAGAGAAATGTCCTGTTTTTTGTGCTTACCTGTTCATTGATTGCTCATCTGTCTATCTTAAATTCCCGCATCCTGGACTTGTCACTTATTATGATATGTAGACATAGACTGTACAAATGTGTTAGAGTTCTTAGGGTGTCTCGAGGGTCAATCGGGTTGTGTGCTGGCTCGGTTTCCTTAGGACTGCCCAGTATGTTGCAGTCCAGGACTAGTCCAGTGTGTGCTGTCCCTTGTTGGCCCAGGGTGTGCTGACCAGTTTCTAGGTTTGGCCCAGTGTGTTGCTGATCCCAGGTTAGCCCAGAGTGTTGCTACCCATGTTGCTCCAGGACTAGCCTAGTGTGTGATGTCCCCTGTTAGCCCAGTGTGTTGCTAAATAGGTGGAGCAGAGCTGCCCAGTGTGTTGCAGTAAAGAGTTGCTCAGTGTGTTGCAGCCAGGACTAGCCCAAAGTGTTGGTATCCTTAGTTAGCCCAGGGTGTGCTAACCTTGTTTACTGTGCTGTTATAGCTTGAGAATTATTTGGTTTGTACTCCTGTTAGTTAGCCCAGTGTGTTCTAACCTTGTCTGGCTGTGAACTTAGATCATGTTGACGATTATCCTGCTGTACTGTTTAAGACTTCCATGTTATGTTCTATTGCTTGTATGTTAGGGTGTTAGGTTATTTGTTGTGCGTATTGTACCCCGGTTGGGGAATCCTTACTGAGTGCAATTTGTACTCACCCTTTTCTATGGTTTTCTCCACCAAGTAACTTGGCACAACATCGAGGTGGCTACAGGAGGAGCTGATTGGTCATGGGGACGAGTCCGCTGCATCTGCTGTTTTAATTTGCATATCTATTTCTAGAAACATTATTTTAAGTTGTAATGGTTTTTATATACTCTGGCCAGAGGCTAAAGTGGTTTTGACTTTACTAGTGTTTGGGATTGAAATGTTTTAATAAGAAGCATGTTTTCTTAAATCTTTTTGGCTATGTTTTAATGAATTTTGATATAAGGCATTTAGTAATGGCCATTTATGACCATTTAGAGTCGGGTCCTTACAATTGGTATCAAAGCTCAGAGTCATAGATTCTGTAGACTGACCTACTGAGTTAGGTCGTTGTGTCTCATGACCATCAGCACTCATGTGTTTAAGCTTCTTTAAGGGTTAAGTTTACATTACCTACATCTAGCATACTAGCCTTGTTTTGTTGTTGGCAGTATTGGTCCGAGCTTGGACTAACTTAGTGTTTTGGGTACAGATCGTTAGTATGCCGATTACCTGTCGTGGAGCAGGATCGTCTGGTGCAGCATACCGAGGGGTTGACATTGAGATTTCGACTGATGAGATTGCATCAGGATTGAACCAGACCCGTAGGCCGCTTGTGGCCCCAGTTGTTGATATGCCCCGAGTAGAGGGAGATACCTCTCAGCCCTAGACTGCAGCTCCTAGAGTAGAGCTGGCATCGATGATGCTCATGATGGCTGAGCAGAGAGTCGAGTCATAGACGCAGTTTTCAGCACACCTTGCTGAGCAGCTCGCAGTGCAGAGAGAGGAGTCCCGAGCCTAGATGGCTCACCTGACTTAGTTGTTCAGACGACCACCAGTTGCACCTGCAGCCCAGTGAATCCTCAGGGAGGTCAGGAGCCTATGGTTGTTGAGGCCGCTGCAGGGAAAGGAGCTACCAAGTACGACCACTAGCTCAAATATTTTTGCAAGTGGAAGCCTAAGGAGTTTAATGCCTCTAAAGATCTGATGAAGCCAGCAAGGTGGTTGGCTAGGATGGAGTACATCTTCCAGGTTATGGATTTCCTAGATACTCAGAGACCACGGTGTGCCGCGCATGTCCTCGTTGACACAGTAGTGTGGTGGTGGGAGTCCACACTTCGAGGCAGACCTGCAAGATCCCCACCCCCTACCTGGGAATTCTTCAGGGCTACATTCAAGACTCCGTATATCAGTGAGGAAGCCCAGCAGGAGATTGTTGAGGCATTCAACAGTCTAAAGCAGGGAGATGATTCCATAGCAGAGTACGAGCAAAAGTTTTCTGAGCACATCTATTTTGCTCCAAAGTTAGCTGCTACTGAGGAGCTCAAGATAAAGAAATTTATCGGAGGGCTTAGGTTGGAGGTTACCTAGGACATCAGGGCACTCGCTCCAGATACCTACACTAGGACTGTGGCTTTGGCCAAGATATATAACCGTAAGTATTCTCTTGTGAAGACCCCTGCAGTAGCTCAGATTGCACCGACCAGTTTAGGGAAAAAGAAGAAATTTGAGCATAGAGGTCAGCCGCGCCGACATGGCTGTTTCCAGTAGAGAGACCAGGGTCGATAGTAGAATAAAGTGAGGCAGCCACCTTTTTTTCGGACTTGTGGCAAGATGCATTTTGGACTGTGTGGAGCAGCACCGAGAGCCTGCTTTATATGTGGTAAAGAAGGACACATGGCTAGAGCGTGCCCTCAGGGTGAGACATCAGCTAGACCGGCTCAGCAGCAGGGCTGAGTATTTGCTACGACTCGATAGGAGGCCGAGAAGACTGATGCAGCTGTTATAGGTACTTTACTTGTTTTGGACCACTATGCATATGTTTTGTTTGATTCGGGCTCGAGCCATTCATTTATCTCTGCATAGTTTACTAGTCAAGCTTGTTTAGTGCTGGAACCCTTAGGGTTCGAATTGTGTGTTGCCACTCCCTCGGGAGTTGGTATGTTGGCTAGTGATAAGGTTAGAGACGGTAGGATCCTAGTATCTGGAGAGTCTTTAGCAGCCACTCTCATAGTACTGCCTATGAGTTGGTTCGATGTAATCCTAGTGATGGATTGGTTAGCAGAACACCATGCACTAATTGACTGCCGCTAGAAAGAAGTTGTGTTCAGGCTGCCTAAGAAATCGAGTTTCAAGTTCTGCGGTGTCCGGAGCGAAGTCTGTCTGCCATTGATTTCTGCAATGAAAGCCCAACGTTTGCTAGCTCGAGAAGCTTGGGGCTACTTGGCAATGTTGTATGGAGGAGATCTCCCTCTGTTGTCAGTTGATCCGGTACCAGTTGTGCAGGAGTATGTAGATGTGTTTTCGAAGGAGTTGCCTAGGTTACCACTTCAGCGAGAGGTAGACTTCACTATTGAGCTCGAGCCGGGGACTCTCCCTATCTCGAAAGCTCCTTACAGGATGGCGCCAACAGAGTTGAAAGAGCTAAAGGTTCAGTTGTAGGAGATGTTAGACCGAGGGTTCATTCGTCCCATTTTGTCCTCGTGGGGAGCACCAGTGTTATTTGTGAAAAAGAAAGATGGATCGATGCACCTCTGCATAGACTACATAGAACTGAACAAGGTAACAATGAAGAACAAGTACTCGTTGCCTCGTATTGATGATTTGTTCGATCAGCTCCAGGGAGCTTCTATGTTCTCAAAGATAGATTTGAGATCTGGTTACCATCAGTTGAGGATCAGGGATGCAGACATTCCCAAAACAGCTTTCAGGTCTAGTTATGGCCATTATGAGTTTGTGGTAATATCTTTCGGGCTAACCAACGCCCCAACAACTTTTATAGATATGATGGACATAGTGTTCAAGGCATTCTTGGACAGCTTTGTCATCGTATTCATCGACGACATTCTGATATACTCTAAGACTAGAGAGGATCATTCTACACACTTGAGACAAGTTCTGACAGCTCTGAGAGAAAATCAATTGTATGCCAAGTTCTCCAAGTGTGACTTTTGGTTGGAGCAGGTTGCCTTTGTTGGACATGTCGTATCCAGAGATGGTATTGCAGTGGACCCCACAAAGATTGATGTAGTGAGTTCTTAGGCTAGACCGACCACGGTCGCAGAGATACGCAACTTTTTGGGTTTGGCAGGCTACTACCGTAGGTTCGTCAAAGACTTTTCTGCATGATTGACGATGAAGGGTGTTGAGTTTGTTTGGGATGATAAGTGTGAAGAAAGCTTTGTTATGTTGAAGGACAGTTTGACTACAGCTCTAGTGTTATCAGTTCCAGAGGGAACATGTGGTTTTGTGGTATACAGTGATGCTTCCAAGTTTGGGTTGGGTTGTGTTCTGATGCAGCATGGTAAGGTTATTGCTTATACTTCGAGACAGCTGAAACCGTATGAGAAGAACTACCCGTCGCATGACATGGAGTTAGCAGCAGTGGTGTTTTCTTTAAAGATTTAGAGGCACTATCTGTATGGAGAGAAGATCCAGATGTTTACAGACCACTAGAGCCTCAAATACTTCTTCACTCAGAAGAAGTTGAACATGAGGCAGAGGAGATGGCTGGAGTTGGTGAAGGATTATGACTGCGAGATCTTGTACCATCCAGGCAAGGCCAATGTTGTGGTTGATGCCTTGAGTAGGAAAACTTCAGATTCTGCAGCCTTGCTGAGTTCACATATCCCGTTGCGGAAAGAGTAGCCCAGTTAACTGTTCAGCCTTCCATCAGGCAGAGGATTATTGATAGCCAACTAAGTGATCCCGAGTTGAGCCGACTGATTGCCAGAGTTCCGGCCGACGGAGACTTTGACTTGTTGTGGCACCAGATGGTGGTTTGAGGTATAGAGGACGCCTCTACGTACCAGCCGACTCTAGACTGAGAGTTGAGTTGCTTTCTGAGGCACACAGTTCTCCGTTCACTTGGTGCAGGGGGCACCAAGATGTATCAAGACTTTAAGCAGACCTTTTGGTGGAATAATATAAAGAGGGATATCGCAGAGTTCGTTAGCCGGTGTCTCACTTGTTAGCAAGTGAAGGCTCCCAGACAGAAACCTATAGGGTTATTGCAGCCACTGAGCGTTCCTCAGTGGAAATGGGAAGAGATCTCCATGGACTAAATTTTTGGATTGCCAAGGACACCGAGAGGGTTTACTCAGATCTGGGTGATAGTGGATCGATTGACCAAGTGTGCACACTTCATTCCCGGTAGGATCACTGATACCGTGGAACAGTGGGCACAATTGTTTTTGGAGTAGATTGTTCGGTACCATGGGGTACCAGTTAAGATTGTGTCTGACAGAGACTCCCGTTTCACTTTTCGTTTTTGGAGGGCACTCTAGAAGGGTTTGGGTACCGAGTGCAGTTTCAGTACCGTGTTCCACCCTTAGATTGATGGACAGACGGAGAGGGTGATCCTGACTTTGGAGGATATGCTAAGAGCCTGTGTGCTTGACTTCCCGGGTAGCTGGGACCAGTATTTGTATTTGATGGAGTTTGCTTACAACAACAGTTATCAGTCGACGATCAGATGCCACTGTTTGAGGCTTTGTATGGTAAGCATTGTAGGTCTCTAGTGTTCTGGGAAGAGGTTGGTGACAAACAGGTTCTAGATCTCGAGTTGCTTCAGTTGACTAATGATGTAAAGACCCGACACTAAATGGTTCTAAATAGTCATTACTTTATGATGCAATTTCAAATATAAGCAATAGACTAGAAATTTAAACATCTTTTGTAATCAATTAGAACTTAAACATTTTTAAAGTATAGTTGTGAAAACAGTAAAACCACATAAACCTTTGGCCAGAGTTAAATAAACAGTTACAAAATCCCATTGAAAGTATTACAAGTTCCAAAAGACACTTCACAAAACTAGAATGTGAATGACATAAGAATATGCAGCAACCTTTCCCATAATCAACCAGCTCCTCCTCTAGCCACCTCGATGATGTGCCAAGTTACCTAGTGGAAAACCATAGAAAGGGTGAGTACAATTGCACTCAGTAAGGATTCCCTAACTGGAGTACAATACACACAACAAATTCTCTAGCATCGTAGCATACATGCATCAAGCAATAACATGGCAGTCTCAACAGTGCAAACAGCAAGATGAACAACAAAAAGAGTCTAAGCTCAAAGCAAGACAGGGTTAGCACACAATGAGCTAACAATTAGGAGAAACAGTTACGTAAACTTAAAAGCTATATCAGTACAGCAAACAAGGTTAGCACACATTGGGCTAACTAAGGACAGCAGCACACTGTGCTAGTCTTGGACTGCAACACACTGGGCTAGCCCGGGATCAGCAACACACTGGGCCAATCCTGAAAACTGGTCAGCCACACTGGGCCAACAAAGGGACAACACACACAGGGCTAGTCCTAGACAAACCAAGGGCCTTGAAATGCATGTTCATAGGCTATCCTGATGGAACAAAAGGATTAAAGCCATGAGATTTCAAGGAAAATAAAAACCTTATCAGCAGAGATGTATTCAATAAGGATAAGCTCTATATGAACTCAGAGACTGCTGCTAATAGAGAATGAAAGTCAAGAAGAACCTATTGATTCTAAGGTGGAGCTACATAGGAAACTTGACCATTTCAGGTCTTCAAGTTACATAGCCAAGAAGAGTTCAACCTGAAGAAGCCTCTGAAGAAATTAATGTTTCTACATCAATAGAGGATCCATGTGTTCTCATCTATAAAATAGAGAGACCTAGAAGACAGATGAAGCTACCTAGAAGATATGCTGAAGTAGATTGTGTGAGTACTAAGCTCTCTAAGAGCCTAGAAGAGGAGCATCAATGCTACCAAGATGTGTTTGGATAGTAGAGACAAAGAGAAATGGATAGAAGCTATGAGAAGTGAAATTCAATCACTTCATAAGAACAAGACATGAGACTTGATGAAACTACCTAGGAACAAGAAAATGGTCCATTGTAAGTGGATTTTCAAAAGAAAACTTACTAGGATAGAAGAAACCGTAAAATTCAAGGCTAGATTGGTTGCTAAGGATTAGAAACGCTCATTAGGATGCCACTTAGTGGATAATGTCGTATTTAGTGGACTCTGCCAGTAAATGCCTATTATATAAAGTTTATATGAGTGACAAGCCTAATATAAGAGGATTTGTAGACTCTTATTTTGCTGGAGACTTGGATAGAAAAAGATCTCTAATTGCCTTTTGTCCTTCTATTCGGAGACAATGTGATAAGATGGAAATCTAATCTACAATTTGTGGTGGCTCTATCAACCACTAAAGTCGAGTTCATCACAACATCAGGAGGTTGTCGAAGAAGCAAATTGGCTGAAGGATCCTAGAAGAGCTAAGTTATGACCAGGGCAAATGGAACTAATATGTGACAATCAGAGTGCAATTCATCTCACAAAGAATCAACAAATATCATGACAGATCAATGTACATTGATGTCAAACTACACTTTGTTAGAAATGTAGTTGACAAATGAACAATTAATATATTTAAAGTTAAGACTAAGGACAATGGTGCAAGCATGTTGACTAAATCAGTTACTTAAAGCAAGTTTGAGCATTGTTTCAGTCTACTAAGAGTAGTAGAATCCCCTATCAGCTAAGCAAACAATGGAAAATGAGCACGGGTACAAGATATGCATTGGTTTCAAGGTGGAGAATTGTTAAAATAGTGAAGTCACAATACATCCCAATTAAGAGGTCTTTGTGATTGAGCCACCAACAAACTGATCCTAACAAGAAATTAGACACTCATCTCAAATAGTTGAATTACTCATTCATCATCTTACTCTCGATTAAAATATAAACCAGTTAGGCTGAAGCTAACAAACTCTAACTAAATGTGCAAATCAATCAAGAATAGCTCTAGATGCAAGTCCCTAAAAGTTTTATTGTTTATTTTCATCTACATAAACTTGTAAACTTGAATTGGTGAGGTTAGAGTGTGTGTTTTTACGAATTAATGTGAGTAAACAATAAGTGAATGATCTGTCTTAGTGTATTGTGAGTTCTACTGTTCATGCTTATTAGTTTATGTGTAAGGTGCTTGAAACTTACCTTAGAATGAATAGAATGTACTTCTGTCTCCTGTTGATGTAAGCAACTTTGTCTCACCATGTTAACCATTTGGTATTGAACTCTAACATTTCTCTTTACAAGTTTCTGTCAATCTTCTTCTATTTTCTTGATTAAATCTCTCACAAAGAAAAGAAATCATAGAAGAGTTAGACATCGATTTACAAAGGAAAGTAATCTTGAAGAAGGAAAACAATTAGTTTCATACTTGTGGTGTAATCGAGGCCATTGGAGAAGCTTGTAACTATACAGATCACCATTTGATCAAGATTCAAATAATCCATTAAAGCTCTTTGGTGAAATTACTAGAGCTTTGCCCGCAAAGAAGGTTTCACTTGGAAATGGTGAAGAATGCGAGCTGCGGGATTTTTGTTTGAGAGCATCTCTGAATTGGTGAGTTGAGGGGCAAGAAAGTGACACCTACGAGATCACGTGGAGTGTACTAGTGTGTTGGGCCATGTAGAGTGGAGCTCAGGTTAGTGAGCTCAATTGAGTTCGTATTTTGGACCTAATTCTTATTTCTAATTCTGATAGCACACTGAGAAATTAATTAGTACAGTTGGAAAAAGAGATGGAGTCGACGAAGAGATTAAGTGAGAATTCAAGGGAGTTTTTTTAATTAATTTTTTTTAAAGAAAGGTGAGAAACAATGTTGTATTAATAAGAAGAAGATTGATAGATGAGGAGAGAAGAAGATACAGAATCTGAAATTTGGTGGAAAAAGAGAAGAATGAGAAAGAAGATATGAAGAAAGGGAAGAAAATAGAGACCGAGAGGGCTGAATATAGGTTGAGAGAATCTGATATTTGGCTAGAGCTTTCTTCCTTGAGGACTCTCGATGCTTGGTCAATAAGGGGCTGAACAAGTCTGAAGAGGATTTTGAGTGTATGTGAAGAGAAACATATAATTTTTATGGGGTTGAGAGGTTTAAGAAACTTGTATTTGATTTTTCTGTTTAAAGGAGTTGGCAGGCCATTTTCATTTTTTAACAGAAAAACAAAGGATGAGAATTTGATTTTTCTAAGTTTGATCTCTAATTTTCTGAGAATAAGAAAATGACAAAATTGAAATAAGAAGAAGAGGAAGAAACATACGAGGATTGAAGAGAAGAAAGACAAATCGTTTTTTGAGACTCTAATATCATGTCAAGTATTGAATTGCAGCACAAAGGTAGAGGAAGTCATGGTTAAGATAAAGAGAAATTGAGAGTGTATTATTATTCATATTGTAGAGAGGAAGAAGGTGGAGGCTTAAAGTTACACCTAATGCAAAACTCTAACCACATTCTATGTATACTACTAAGGACCCAAAGGACTTCAATATTCTAGCATTCACACAAAAATTTTTTTTAAGCATATTTAAAGCCAATGATATTTTTGAAAATTTTTAGAAGTTTCATGGTAATTTTTAAACAAAAATTTAACAAATTTCATTCAAAGTTAAAGTTTTAAGGGTATTTTTGAAAATAGAAGTATATTTCACACAAACTCAAGGTATTTTTGATAATTTAGCCATCCATGTTTTAACTTTCTTATTTTTTTTACCACCTGTTCATAAATTTTGGACTTCTAAAGTTTTAGACTATGATAAATTCATACTATTAATATAATTATACACACAACACCATATAAGCTAATAAAAACAAAGGTCTAACGGCATTTTGTACAACCTAGTAATTTTATGTTACATATTCAAATCTCCCTCTCCAGTATTATTGTATAAAAAAGAGAATTTACCATCAGCAGCACATTCTACCTCTTGTATTATATTTGTAGCATAATTTTTAAAATAATTCATCTATAACATATTTATTTCTATCACTCACCTAGTGATAGTCTATCACTCACGTAGTGATAGAACTCAATTTAGATTTCTATCACTGATAGAAAACTTGAGGAGTGATAGAATGAGTCTATCATTGATTGAATTCTATCACTAATAGAACTCAACAAGTGATAGAAGTCAATTTGGATTTTCTGCTACAAATGAATTTATTTTAGATTTTGTGCTATAGATGGAAATATTTTACCTTTTTTTGTTATACATGCAAAATCCCCTATAAAAAAACAACAAATGGTTCAAGCATGCCATTCAAAAAAAAAAAAAAAACAAAAATTATAGAACTTTTGATTAATTTCATCCACAAACAAAAGTTATCCCTTTCGCAGATTAGACCTCCCCAAGAACAAACCACACCAATTAGATATCCATGATTCCTCTCTTTAAAAATGGCCACAAATTTATAATTCCACACAGTTAATTAATAAACAATCATACATTTAGAGACACAAAAAAGCTAGGTTGACCTTTATTTAGCAATATAATTAAGTATCTTTGAAGATGGATTAGAGTTGATATCCATTTAACCTTATGTCATTATAGATCTAATCAGTGATTGTAATTTTTTATTTGAAACACAGATCTAACCAAAGCAAGAAGACTGTCGTCGCCCAAGACGTGTCGTCGCCAAAGCCAGCCATCATCCTCATCGCCCGGTAAAGCGGCCAGACGCTATCACACCGGCGGCTCGTCACCTGGAGCCAAACGCCAGCAAAGCGCGTCGTACAACTCGTCGCCCAGCGCCAGCGCGCCCCAACGCCGTCGCGTCGTCTGCGCCAGATGTCGCCCGTCGCGCCGATCCCCTTCCTCCCCAGCGCCCCAGCCAGCGCCCGATGCCTGCTCGCCCGGTGCCACGTCCCGCTGCCCACTTGCCGCCAAGAGCCTGTTTTGCCGAGATAGATGGGACCGAGACCTAGTGCCTTCTCAGTTGGTAATTCCCGAGCCTCCACTCTTTTGGACCTTAAGATGTTAGTTGTTGTTTGCTTAATTAGGATGATTTTTATTGTTTGCTTAGGTTGATCGGGTTCATTTAGAAGCTCGAGGGTTGCTTGTTGGTTGTGGTAGTTAGTTCTTCTTGTTCCCAAGTAAGGATTTCTTACCGTGGTTGTGTAGACCCTGCGATATTATCATGATGTGCTTTGTATGCTTGTTGACTGTTATGAGCATGATAGTGATAGGACAACTATGTTTGATCTCTTGCTAGCATGTTTGCCTGATTGTACATGTTAGTGCCATGCTAGGTTTGTTCTTCCAGCATGCTTATGATTCCTGCCTTAAGTTCGTAGTATCATGCTAGGTTATGTGTGATTGATGTTGATATGTATGTTTAGCCAGGAATTAGTTATTTTGTACTCTTAGCTAGTATAGTAGGGTTTGTCATCATCTAGAGGCTGAGAGTGGACATAACGTACTTTGTCCCCACCGGTCGGGAGTAGAGCGAAGCATAACGTACTTTGCTTCCCCCCGACAGCCGATGTGGATTTAACTACCACATCGGCATAAGCCTAGTTTGTAGCCTGCTAGAGCGGAACCACCGCCAGCGGTGCAAGCTGCCTTGGCGGTTCTTAGCTTCAGTCGGTGGTACAGTGCACGCATGAGTCTTAGGGGCCTCGCACTCGTGTTCAGTGACACCGCTTCCGAGTCTTAGGCATGCGTACCTGGCCCGCGTAGTTTGTCTCTAGGCCCCACATTTACTCCGGTTGCAGCAGCATGCGGTGTGCACGCACACGCGTTAGGCGCCGGTTCGGAGAGCTCCCCCGGGCTAATGTTCGTGAGTGCACCAGTTCCTTCCAGTTTAGAGCCAGACTTCGGGTACTCTCCTAATAGTCCAGATTTATTAGCGAGGGTAAGAGGCCCTTGAGAACACCCATTGGGATTGGTTTTGAGCTAATCATATGGTCGAGGGAGAGAGACCCTCGAGGGTGTCGGACATCTTTTGGGATCGGTTTTTGAGCTGATTAATTGGCCGAGGGAGAAAGACCCTCAGAGATGTCCCGGGATTGGTTATGAGAACCAATCATTAGGCCGGAAGTAGGAGACTTCCGAGGATTCCAGATTCTGCCTTGTGAGCTCGTTGAGCTATGATTTGTGTTGGTAACTGTTTGCATGTATACTAGGGTGCTTGTGACGAACCCGACCCAAAACATGGTCCTAAACCTGGGTTCTCACTCAGCATGCAAGTTAAATATGATAACAAGCGGTTTAGAGCTCATATTTAAAAACCTTTCAAAACATATGAGAAGGGGGAGCCCTTAAAACATAACCAACAATTTTCATTTAAAACATCCAACGAAGTAAAACCACCTGGCCAGTATTTATAAATTCTTACAATACAATTTAAACAACTTTTTAAACAATGTTCCCCTAGGACTCCTGTCCATCTACATGCTGAATAAACAATGCAACTATAAAAGACAGAGTGCCGGCGGTTCCCCATGATCAATCAGCTCCCTCCGCTAGCCCTCCTGGTGTTGTCCCAAGTTACCTGAAAGATAAATAAGGGTGAGTATAAACATACTCAGTAAGAATCCCCAACCGGGGTACAATACGATACATCAGTCATCTAGCACCTCAACATGCAAGCAAACAGCTATCAACACAGATCATAGCTCAACGAGCTCATAAAACAAGATCTGGAAACATCGGAAGTCTCCTACTTCCGGCCTAATGATTGGTTCTCATAACCAATCCCGGGACACCTCCGAGGGTCTTTCTCCCTCGGCCAATTGATCAGCTCAAAAATCGATCCCAAGATGTCCGACACCCTCGAGGGTCTTTCTCCCTCGACCAATTGATTAGCTCAAAAGCCAATCCCAATGGGTGTCCTCAAGGGCCTCTTACCCTCGCTATACATCTGGACTATCGGGAGAGTACCCGAAGTCTGGCTCTAAATTGGAAAGAATGGTGTACTCACGAACATTAGCCCGGGGGAGCTCTCCGAACCGGCAACTAACGCGTGTGCGCGCGCACACACCGCATGCTCTCTCAAACCGGCGTAAATGCGGGGCCTAAGGGCAAACTACGCGGGCGCAGTGCGCATGCCTATGACTCGGAGCGGTGTCACCGATCACGATGGCGCGAGGCCCTCGGCGCATCATCTGCATGCGGCTGATCCACCGACACGAAGCTAAGAACCGGCCAAGGTAGGCTTACACCGTTAGCGGGGTTCCGCTCTAGCGAGCTACAAACTAGGCTTTGGCGGAGTGGGTAGCTAAGTCCACAACCGGTGGTCGGGGTAGCAAGATACGTTATGTTACGCACACTTTACTCCCGACACGAGCTACTAGGGACAAAGTACGCTTTTGTCCGCTCGACCTCACTGGATGATGACAAACCCTACAACTCTATTTAAGAGTACAGAGCAAAAATCAATGATTCTGGCTAGCAAGCGATGACATAAATCACATTACCTAGCATGATACTACAACTTAGCGGGAATCACAAGCATGCCGGTGAGAACAAACCTAGCATGGCACTAACATGTAAAATCAGGCAAACATGCGGCAAAGAATTCAAATCAATCGCTCTATCTCTAACATGCTCATAACAATCAAAGAAACAAGCAAAGCATATCGAGATATATCGCGAGGTCCACACAACCACGGTAAGAAATCCTTACATGGGACAAGCAGAAAACAATAATTATAATAAATCTACGAGCGAATCTGTAAGAACCCGACCCAAAATACGGTCCTAAACCTAGGTTCTCACTCAGCATGCAAGTTAAAATACTTCATCAAGCGGTTTAGTGCTCATATTTAAAACCTTTCGAAACATTTAGAAACGGGGAATGCTTAAAACATAATTAACAATTTTGTTTAAGAAAAACCAACGAAGTAAAACAAGCTCAGCCAAGATATATAAAAACATTCAAAACAGTTCAAACAACTTTTTATAATGTTTCCCCTAGGACTCCTGTCCATCTACATGCTGAACAAATATGCAAACAATAAAGACAGAGTGCGGGCAGCTCCCATGATCATTCAACTCCCTCCGCTAGCCGTCCCGGTGCTGTCCCAAGTTACCTGGTGGAAAACCACAAAAATAAGGGTGAGTATAAACATACTCAGTAAGAATCCCCAACCGGGGTACAATACGATACTTCAATCATCTAGCACCCTAGTATACATGCAAACAATTACCAACACAGATCATAGCTCAACGAGCTTACAAGGCAGAATCTGGAATCCTCGGAAGTCTCCTTCTTCCGACCTAATGATTGGCTCTCATAACCAATCCTGGGACATCTCCGAGGGTCTTTCTCCCTCGGCCAATTGATCAGCTCAAAAACCGATCCCAAAGATGTCCGACACCCTCGAGGGTCTTTCTCCCTCGACCATATGATCAGCTCAAAAGCAAATCCCAATGGGTGTCCTCAAGGGCCTCTTACCCTCGCTATAAATCTGGACTATCGGGAGAGTACCCGAAGTCTGGCTCTAAATAGGAAGGAACTGGTGTACTCACGAACATTAGCCCGGGGGAGCTCTCCGAACCGGCGACTAACGCGTGTGCGCGCGCTGCACCGCATCTTCTTTGCAACCGGCGTAAATGTGGGGGCCTAAGTACAAACTACGCGGGCGGTGCACGCGCATGCCTAAGACTCGGAAACGGTGTCACCGAACACGGTGAGTGCGAGGCCCTCGGCACTCATCACATGCGCTGTACCACCGACACGAAGCTAAGAACCGGCCAAGGTAGGCTTGCACCGCTAGCGGGGTTCTCTCTAGCAGAGCTACAAACTAGGCTTATGCCAATGAGGTAGCTAATCCTCATTGGCTGCCGGGGAAGCAATGTACGTTATGCTTCGCTCTACTCCCGACCGGGGGGACAAGGTGCGTTATGTCCGCTCTCGGCCTCTAGATGATGACAAAATTTAACACACTAGCTAGAGTATAGAGTAAACGATTCTGGCTAAACATACACAATCATCATCAATCATACATAACCTAGCATGATACTACGAACTTAAAGCGGGAATCTCAAGCATCTTTGGAAGAACAATCCTAGCATGGCACTAACATGTACAAACAAGCAAACATGCTAGCAGAATGCAATCACAAGTCATCCTATCCACTAATCATGTTCATAAAAGTAAACATGCATATAAGGCACGATCAAGAAAGCATCGCGAGGTCCACACAACCACGGTAAGGAATCCTTACACGGAAACGAGCGAAATAACCTTCACAATCAAATAATGACCCTCGAGCTTTAAAGCAAAACCGAGCAACCTAAGCATTTTAAAAGCATCCTAAATAAATATCAAACACGACTTTAAAAATCTAAAAGGGATAGGTTCGGGAATTACCAACCGAGAAAGGCACGGGGTCTCGCGGCAAGGGGCGATTTTAGGCGCTCTTCTTTGAGTGCGGCTGGCTGAAGCTGGCGCTGGCGCTGCTTTCGGCGCTTCAACGGGCGCTGGCTGGCCCGCCGCGCCGCGCGGCGGCTGCGGCGCTTGCAGGCTTGCGAGAGCTGCGACGGCGCAGCGCGCTGGCGGGTGGCAGGCGGACGCGAGCGAAGCGGCACGGCACGCAGACGCGGGCGGTCTTTGGGAACGGCGCGCGTAGCGAAGCGGCAGCGTCGCGCGCGCGGTCTGCGCGGCTCGGGCTGCTCGTGCGCTGCGCTGGGTGCGGGCCAATTTGGGCTACAGTGCGCTGGTGTGCGATTAGGGCTGCCCTAGTGCGCTGAGGTGTGCGCGGTTTGCGGGGTGCGGCTAGGGCGGCTAGGGTTTCTTGGTGAGGTCGGCTAGGAGAGAGAGAGAGAGAGAGAGAGAGAGAGAGAGATTGCAAAACAAGGGGAAAAGGGATTTTCTTGATTTTCTTTCCTTTTTCTCTAATTAAATAGGTCTAAAAATCCCTTCCCAAAGCTTCCTCTTTCCAAACCCAGTAAAGAAAAAACTTATTTTAAAAAATAAAACTCTCTTTTCCTACGAACTCCCCAAGACCATTTAGGGCAAGGGCTCAAACCCAATGGGAGCACCAAAATTACAATTAATTTTGCCATTTTCTAAAACACCTCCAAACTTCCAAACAACTTGCCCAAACCTCTCGGGTCTTGCAACCAACAACCATTACGCTTTGACAAAGGCAGGAATGGCCCTGAAATCTTGAAAATCCTGAAAATCCTCAACCTCTGGCTGGGGAGCAGAAATACCAAAATACCCTTAAAGGTTATAAAGCTCTAACGACCCAATCGATTGCCCCAATACTTAACCGAGAGTACCTAGGAAACTGGAATGGAAAACTGGGCCGTTACAATACTCCCTCCTTTTAAGACTTTCGTCCTCGAAAGTCCTAAGACGAAAACAACTCTAGGAAATCTCCACTGATCCTTAACCAACCAAACTCTCGGTCGAGACAACACTAAAGCTTCTTCGAAATCCAAACCCCCCTTGGGTTCCCAAAGGCTCAAGCCACAAGCCATCCAGTCTACCACAAACTATCTCAACCAAGGCTGGGCATACACCGAACTTCGAAGAAATAGATGTGATAGTGCTAATGGTAATACACATCCTCAAACTCGCACTAGCTCTCAAACGATCTTAAAATCTTAGGGCTCACTTAACCCTGCTAGCCCAACTCGGGACGCCTTTCTATGGCGCTACTCTCAGCAAACTCGTGGATAGGTCACAAGCTCTAAAACTCTACGCCACGCTCGGCGTAACTTCTCTGAATGCTCATAGCATTGTTATCAAACGACCTCGACCCTTCACCATGTTGACCAAACAACCTGAACCTCCTGGTTTGAAACTAAACGGCCTACTCATACTTCGCAAGAGACTGCGAAACCCCACTCGTTGCCTACAATCCTTAACGAAATCCAATTTGAACCACCAACCGGTGACTGATCCCTAGGCAACCTTCTCCAACTAGCATGCGTCCACAACACTAAAGCAACCATCTTACGAGAAATCGAAGCACCAAAGCCAAGGGCACTTTTCAGTTCACCAAACGGCTACCACCACTCACACTAGCCGATGCTTCACGGCCGGCAACCCCCGAACGAGCGGGGTCAAGAACGAGCTCCACTCACCAAACTAATAAGCGGAGCCCCTCAACGGCCGACAACAAACTTTCCAATGCAATCCGATCAGCCACCGCCTAGGTGAACATCGCGAGACAGGAGAATGGACAACATTCCTCTCACGGAAACCTCGAGCAGCAAGGAATAAAACATTACGTGGCTACTAGCAACACGATAGCTGGAGGATCGCAACTCAAGGGCTTTACCACCCAATGCCACGGCACCTCTGTGCCAACTCACTCAACTGTGGCTCAGCTAAAATGCCAACTGCGAATGCACAACGATAAAAGAAAAGCCCGAAAAAGGCTTGCTTAGCAGAAACTCAACTCAAGTCTTACAACGAGCGAACCTCGTCTCCAAACTGCCACTCAACTCTTAAGTCCATCTGGCTGCTCTATGGACTTCCTCCTTTTAAGCTTAGACCCATCTCAACTTCTAGCTAGGAACTTCACACACGAAACAGCGCGAGGGATAAGGATAGCGTCGACCTCAAGCTGGCGGATCAAGAACAATACGAGTCAGCAAGACTACCTCAAAAGTTAAAACTCGAGACCGGCATCCACGGTGCAGCTCAACCACCAAAGAACTAAGGGGTTCTACAAACTCCAAAGATCCAACAACAACTCAAGCCCTTGAACTGGCAGGCCTCCGCCCTTGCGGGAACAAACAACTTTCCGCTTGCTAACAAACAATCGCAGTGACACTCTCGCTGGGCTGACCGCTGCGCTACTCTGATCAACTACACAACTCAGGAGCTAAGCTGACTCCTCCTCAACAGGAACGATTTACCAGCAAGCGGACATCCGAAGGACAGCGAACTTCACACCGCGCTCATTGTCTTGCCCAAACCCAAGGGCAACAACAACCAACTCTCTCGAGCAACAACATCCGAGGATCCTCAATCGCTTGAACCCCCAACTTGGAACTAGCAGTGCCTACTCAATTGCCGAGGGAGGGGTCAACTCCCAAAACTTCCTGACTAGGAACAAGTCCTCAAGGCAACGCCAGCTTGCTCGAACCAAGCTAGCTCTAGAAACAATATGGGAACCAAACCTTGGTCAACACCAAGCACCACCTTGCTAAGAATTCCGAAAACCAACGTGGAGGCTACTAAGAACAACTCTAGCTTGTTAACCGACAACAAGCATCCAGCAACTCAACCGAGGAACACCGCTCAGGTCCGTGCGTGTGCCCCACGTGAGGCTCTCCACAAATTAGGGTTCCTCCGATCTCCCTCCGACACACACTGTCGTCAAACGGTCTAACTGACAACTGGCTACACGAGCACATCTTCCTACAACATCTCAACTGTGCTGGCCAAAAGCTCTTCCTTGCCACATCTGTAGCAAGCACGGGCGATGCTCCACACAATCCGGCGCGCTTACCACACTTGATGCAATGGCCGGCCGCTGGCCCCTCCTGGCCGACGATCTGAGCTCTAACTCGTGGTGTGCGCCGATCGCGACCCCTAGGCGCCCTGTCGGCGATGTCGCCATCCACGTGGCGGGAACAACCGAAAGACCCAAACTTCCTCTTGCTCAAAGCATCAGCCACATCGTAGCTTCTACCGGGTGAGATCCGAACAACACTCTTAGCCATGGCGGCCGGAAACTCCGCGATTTTACTACCATCGCCTGGATCGATTCCAATCAACTCCAACCATCGATCAACAAGAAATGCCTCTACCGGTCAAGGGCCAACTAGCATAACTTGCCTACGCAACAACCGAGACTCTGGCACGGTAACCTCTCGACCCAAGTTAGGGCACTTGCCAAGAACTAAAGTCCTAACTCCTCAGAACTGAGCACTGGTTTCACAACCCGAAACACCTCGTGGTTCTTGAAAAATACCACGGAACGAGCTACACAAAAGTACAATGGCGTGTACAGCTCCAACTTGGTTCCTTAAGATCCAAACCAACAAGTATTCTCACACAAGGCAACTTTTGCCTCCCAATAGAGCCACTTCTAGCAAAGGAGCAACAAGAGTTCAACCCACTCGGGGTCAACTCACCACAGAATGCTACATTGGTCGACTCACTCTTACAAGAGCATAGCCACACCAAGCTAACTTACCTCTTACCGATGGTCCACTAAACGTGCTCCGATCAACCATCCAACTCATGGCTCTAACAGTGGATCAACCACGCATCATCGATGCCAACCCTACTCATATTAGGGTAACTCCAGGGTAGTCGAATCACACTACCATCCAACTGGCTCACAAGCCCACACACAAGCGCGAGAACTCGGACGCGCTAGCCCTCACCAACCTACAACATCCTTTGCACCCATCTCTCGGTGACCCTGGAAAGCTCCTACTTTTCCCTCGAACGACCTCACACTTGTAGTTCTCTGACTACCACCGAGCTAGATTTCTTAAGCAATCCAATAGATGCAACTTCAGAAAAACGGTTACAAGGCTGGTGGGGGTGCTATACTCCAGGCGGGCATGGAACCATCTGCACCAGAAGTGCCATCTGGCCCGAATCTAGGCCTCCTCTCAAAGCTTGGTGCCAACAGGCACAACATCCTTTACAACACAAATCAGCCCAAAACAAGTTTTATGCCCCTCTAAGGATAGGGAAGGTCACACTCCAAGTGACGGGCAAAGGCACTCAACACAAGAGTCCAAACACTCGAGCAGCCTAAACTCTGGCATCTCGCCTAACAGACATGCCACGGCCTACTCCTACATCCCACTCGATGCTCAACGAATACTCAAGTCAACCCTCGGGTGGCAGCACCTAGCTCCACACCTGGAACATGCTAACAGAAGGTGCTTCTCTCTAATAACCAGCTGAAAACCACGGACGGATTAAGTCCTGACAAGCAAACTCCACACTACCGCCTGGCTACGAGGGTACTAAAAGAACTGGCTGCAAAACGACTGCAGGCTTGCAGGAGGACAAGATGTCTCTACATCTTCCTCAAAAGCTACTAACTTGGCAGCTTGCCAATCGACCGGGTGGCTGGTGGAGACTCTGCTGGTCCGCCTCTCACAGGGGACTTCCACCACCACACTCTTGCATCAAACAACACAAGAACAAAGACGCCACAACCTCGAACATCAGGTCATCGGCCTCTGAACACCAGGTCATCCCAACACTTGGATGATAAACTCGATCCTGGCCAACCACCTTGCTACTAGCAGTAGGTCTCAAAACATCCAGCTCTATAGGCTTCCACTTGCCAAACTCGGCGGCTCGATCAACGCCAACTATCTTATCAACATAAACCTGCTGATCAAGCCCTCCCGGGAACCTCCGGGTTCTTTGGAACTACAAGGAGGGGTGTCTCTAAATAAACTCTACCACCGGGCTATCTATGCCCAAGACTCCTCACTACGCGCTACAAACTGCGCCTGGGTCTCCGCTCTCTGTTAGCTAAAAGACCTGCCATCAACTCCCTCATGGCTGGAGCACACTCTGCTCAAGGAGTCTCACTCTGAGGCGTGCTAGCCACAACCCCCCCTACTCTTGGCAACTCATCTGCTAGGGTCAAAGGTGGCCTACGGGTCTAGACAACCCTAGACGTGGTCTCATGATCAACATGAAAAGTTCCAACTCCTCGGTTGGAAATACCAAACGTCCCTGCTCCTCTAAGTGCAATCAACATACTAGCGATCTACACAGAGCATAAAGGCTAGCCCACGCTGGGGCTCTCACTGCCAAACAAGGGTAACACATGTATACTAGATGCGATGTTGTAAAATAAAACCCTTAGCTTAATGAACTCGAGACAAACTGACGGCCATGAGTGCGATGATCATGGGGGCAACAACACAAAAGCGAGGTTAGTCTCTGAGAATCTATGACTCGTGCTCGATACCAACCGTAAGAACCCGACCCAAAATACGGTCCTAAACCTAGGTTCTCACTCTCGGCATGCAAGTTAAAATACTTCATCAAGCGGTTTAGTGCTCATATTTAAAACCTTTCAAACATTTAGAAAGCGGGGAATGCTTAAAACATAATTAACAATTTTGTTTAAGAAAAACCAACGAAGTAAAACAAGCTCACAGCGAGATATAAAAACATTCAAAATAGTTCAAACAACTTTTTATAATGTTTCCCCTAGGACTCTGTCCATCTACATGCCGAACAAATATGCAAACAATAAAGACAGTCTTGGCGGCTCCCATGATCATTCAACTCCCTCCGCTTAGCCGTCCCGGTCTTGTCCCAAGTTACACAGTGGAAAACCACGAGAAATAAGGGTGAGTATAAACATACTCGGTAAGAATCCCCCGGGTACAATACGATACTTCAATCATCTAGCACCCTAGTATACATGCAAGCAGCATTACCAACACGGATCATAGCTCAACGAGCTTACAAGGCGAGAATCTGGAATCCTCGGAAGTCTCCTTCTTCCGACCTAATGATTGGCTCTCATAACCAATCCCGGGACATCTCCGAGGGTCTTTCTCCCTCGGCCAATTTATCACTCAAAAACGATCCCAAAGATGTCCGACACCCTCGAGGGTCTTTCTCCTCGACCATATGATCACCTCAAAAGCCAATCCCAATGGGTGTCCTCAAGGGCCTCTTACCCTCGCTATAAATCTGGACTATCGGAGAGTAACCAAGTCCGCTCTAAACAGGAAGGAACCGGTGTACTCACGAACATTAGCCCGGGGAGCTCTCCAAACCGGCGACTAACGCGTGTGCGCGCACACACGCATCTTCTTGCAACCGGCGTAAATGTGGGGCCTAAGTACAAACTACGCGGGCGGTATGCATGCCTAAGACTCGGAAACGGTGTCACATGAACACGAGAGTGCGAGGCCCTCGGCACTCATCTGTGCGACTGTACCACCGACTGAAGCTAAGAACCGGCCAAGGTAGGCTTGCACCGTTGGCGGGGTTCCGCTCTAGCGAGCTACAAACTAGGCTTATGCCAATGAGGTAGCTAATCCTCATTGGCTGCACGGGGGGAAGCAATGTACGTTATGCTTCGCTCTACTCCCGACCAAATTGGGGACAAGGTACGTTATGTCCGTTCTCGACCTCTAGATGATGACAACCCTAACACACTAGCTAGAGTATAGAGTAAACGATTCTGGCTAAACATACACAATCATCATCAATCATACATAACCTAGCATGATACTACGAACTTAAAGCGGGAATCTCAAGCATGCTTTGGAAGAACAATCCTAGCATGGCACTAACATGTACAAACAAGCAAACATGCTAGCGGGAATGCAATCACAAGTCATCCTATCCACTAATCATGTTCATAAAAGTAAACATGCATATAAGGCACGATCAAGAAAGCATCGCGGTCCACACAACCACGGTAAGGAATCCTTACCGAAACGCGCGTAAATAACCTTCACAATCAAATAATGACCCTCGAGCTTTAAAGCAAAACCGAGCAACCTAAGCATTTTAAAGCATCCTAAATAAATATACAAAGAAACAAAGCAGACTTAAAAATCTAAAAGGGATAGGTTCGGGAATTACCAACCGAGAAGGCACGGGGTCTCGCAGCAAGAAAGCGATTTTAGCGCTTCTTGCCGCTGGCGCTGGCGCTGCGCGCTGGCGCTGCTCGGGCGCTAACTATAACAGCGCTGGCTTGCGCTGGCTGGCGCTGAGCTGCCTGCGCGAACTTCGACAGCCGCAGCGCGCGCTGGCGGGCGGACGCGACGAAGCGCACGAACACGCAGATCGCGGACGTCTTTGGGAACGCGCGCGCGCGCCGAGGCGACAACGCTTGGCGCGGTCTGAGGCGGCTGGGCTGCTCGTGTGCGCTGGCTGGGCCAGGCTGGCCGCCTTGTGCGCTGGGTGTCAGGCAACTGGTAAATTGCTGTGTGCTCTGGGATGTGCGAGGTTTGAGCGGGGGTGCGGCTAGGGCGGCTAGGGTTTCTTGGTGAGGTCGGCTAGGAGAGAGAGAGAGAGAGAGAGAGAGAGAGAGAGAGAGAGAGAGAGAGAGAGAGATTGCAAAACAAGGGGAAAAAGGATTTTCTTGATTTTCTTTCCTTTTTCTCTAATTAAATAGGTCTAAAAATCCCTTCCCAAAGCTTCCTCTTTCCAAACCCGGCCGAAGCAAACTTATTTTAAAAAATAGAACTCTCTTTTCCTACGAACTCCCCAAGACCATTTAGGGCAAGGGCTCAAACCCAATGGGATCACCAAAATTACAATTAATTTTGCCATTTTCTAAAACACCTCCAAACTTCCAAACAACTTGCCCAAACCTCTCGGGTCTTGCAACCAACAACCATTACGCTTTGACAAAGGCAGGAATGGCCCTGAAATCTTGAAAATCCTGAAAATCCTCAACCTCTGGCCGGGGAGCAGAAAGACCAAAATACCCTTAAAGGTTATAAAGCTCTAACGGCCCAACCGATTGCCCCAATACTTAACCGAGAGTACCTAGGAAACTGGAATGGAAAACTGGGCCGTTACAAAATCCTCGAGCCTCTAAACGATCCCGAACAGCCTGAACATCAAACAAAGCACCTAAATCACATACATAAACAACCCAATAAATCCATAACCAGCAGCCAATAAATCCGGGCCCAACGAAGAAAAGACTCGGGAAATACCATCTGAGAAGCCACAAGGCTCGGGCCAAACCAACACACACAAGCAGTGTGTCGCCGTCTCAGTAGGCCGGGCCGGGCGTAGGCACCGGGCGCTGGCAGGGGCTCGGACACGCGCGCGAGAGGCACGCCCAGGGCGCCCCAGGCGCAGGGGCGACGCCAGGCGCGGAGCTGTCGCGCGAGCCGACGCGAGGCGAGGCGTCTGGCGCTCGGCGCGGCTTCGGCATCGTGGGCCGGCGCCTTGCGGCGCGAAAGCTCAGCAAGAACAGAGGCGCGTGAGGCGACGCGACGCGACGGGCTCGGGCGCTCGATCTGGCACGGCACAGTGCGAGGGACGGCGAGCTACAGGGAGCACGGCACGGGGCTGGGTGTAACGGCCCAGGTTTTCGTCCCAGTCTTCCAGGTATGCCCTAGGGGTATTTTAGTAATTTGGTCGGGCCGTCAGGGCCATTTATGTCTTTTTCCAGTTGCTAAAATTATTGGATGGATTTATGAAGGTTTTGAGGCTTTGTGGTTTGGTTTGAGCATGGGTAGATGCAAAAGTAAAAATAAAGGAATTTGTCTTTGCAGTAGGTTTGAACCCGGTCTCTGGGAAGCTTGTAGAGATGTGTGCCAATTGAGCCATTAGGTGCTCTTGTTGCTCCTTCTGCATCACATCTTAGTTAACCTTGGATCTTTGGTGTTTGGTGCATTTGGTTAAATGAAATAGAAATTAGGTTTGTTGTGTTTTCTTCTCCAAAAGAGTTGTGGCCGCCCAAGCTTTCTCCCAAGCTCTCCTTGCCGATTCTTCATCCTTGCGGCTCCCTTGGATCGTTCATCATCACTCGGGTAAGTCTTCATCCTCTTCATCTTCTCGATTGGGTGTTCTTGTTGGCCGAAGGTAAGGAGAAGAGCTTGTGTGTGTGTGTGTTTGTAGCAGTCGCCCAAAGATGCCCAGATCCGCCAAAGAAGAAGCCCAAAGCCGCCAGATCGCCTAGCGGCAAGCCCAGTTTGCCCGGATCGCGCAAGAGCGAGGCACCAGCCGCCCGCATCACCGCCCGGCCGTCGCCGCGTCAAGCGCGCTTGTTGAGCAGCCCGCGCGCGCGCGCGTCGCGCGCGCGCGCGCCGCTCCTCGCTGCGCCGCGCGCGCGCGCGCGTCGCCGCCTCGCGCCAGCAAGGCTGTCTCGTCCGCTTGCCGCGCCCGTGCGCTGCGCCCGGCCAGGCCGTGTCCGCCCAGCGCGCGCTACAGCTGCCGCCTCGCGCCGCCGGCGCCCGATGGTCAGCGGTCCTCGCCGCCATCATCCCCTTCTGCGCCGTCGGCGCCCAGCCAGCAGCCCGCCGTCTTTGCGCCGCTGCCCGTCCGCGTGTCAGTCGTGCCGTGTGAGTGCCCCGAGCCGAGCCTGCTTGTTTTATTATATTTTTTAGGGCTATGATTGTGATTTCTATTGTGTTTGTTAGGTTCTCGTTAGCTAGCTCGGGATCGATCGCAGCGTAGGATTTTGTGTGTAGTTGCCCCCGGCCAAGGTAAGGATTTCTTACCGGAGTTGTGTGGACCCTGCGATGTTCTATGTGATTGTTGTTTGTATGTTTGTTTGTGATTATCGGCATGTATAGTTTAGGTGCTCGTTACAATTCTGACTAGCATGACTTCGTATGTTGTTCTCTCATGTTAGCCCATGCTAGGTTGTTCCGTTCTAGCATGCTCATATCTGTTCTTGCTTCGTAGTACCATGCTAGGTTCGTTGTATCTGTTGAGCACGTTTTGGATTGTATTGGATTGTATGTTATTGATATGATAGGTTAAAGTGTAGGTAGGTAGCATCATCCGGGCCTGATGCATAAAGTATCTTGCATCCATGGCGGGGGCGTCGAGACGATTCTCCGTCCTGGACCCCGTTAGGGTTTAGCTAACCCGACCGGTAGGCCTGCAATCTTGGGTGAGGGTGGCGGATCGTTAAATGCCCCAACGGTCGGGATGATGACTTGGCATTGCCTCGTCCCCGACGATCGGCCGCGTCCTCGCCGTGTTCGGCCAGTAGCCCTTGATTGCCACTGTTAGGGCAAGGACCGCTTCTGGTGTAAGCCTATCACGGCCGGTTCCTTAGCCTCAAAGTGCGGTGGTTCAGTGACATAGTTCACGTGTCCGTGTCTCACACCCCTATGTCGCTGACACCGATCCGTAGATTTAGTTAGGCGTGGTGGTCGGACATGGGCGGCTTGCCACTAGACCCGGCACCCCCATAGTCTGCGGTGCACGCGGTGCATGCTTACGCTCATTACAAATACCGGCCGGGAGAGCTCCTCGGGATCTTGAGCTAGTGTACCTTTCGTGATCGGCGATGAGAGATGGTGAGGCCGAGACTTGGTTCTCGTATAGGGCGTATTGTGTGGTGTGGATTATTCCGACTAAGACCACGAGTTGGCATCCGAGGTCCAAGTGTGGACTTAAGCTATGTGCTCTATTATGTGTTTATGTTCATAGCTTGCATACACTCATCTAGATGACCATGTGCATCGTATTGTACCCTGGTCGGGATTCTTCTTGAGTAATTCGTTACTCACCCTTACTTATCTTCCGGTAACCATGGCGCGAGGCGGGATGGTGGAGGAGGAGCTATGATCATGGGAACTTCTTTGTCGTCTCGACTTTTTATTTCTATGACTCTTGTCTTTCATTTTCCCCCCGAATGCATGTGGCGGGCACGAGCCCTAGGATGTTTTCGAATGTTTTGTGGATTCCCGCTTTATTGAATTTGAGGATGTTTCAAATGTTTTAATAAATCTCTGATCAGAGTGTACGTTTTGGAAATGTATTTGCCTTGAAACAGGTGCTTGGAGACAGGGACAGGTTTCAGCAAACTATCTTTATTTCTGATTGAACCTTGATTGTTTCGTTTTAATTGGGAATCCGAAAACTATTTGCATATTGTCCTTTACTTTGAATGCATGCATTGGGGTAAAGGCCTATTTAGAGCCCTTTTTGGGTCGGGTCTTTACACTGGGCGACTCGGACCAGGGTGAGCTGGCTCGGGGACGGCCTGGGCGAGGCAGATCTGGGCGACGCAGGGGCCTGGGTGACTCGGGCTGGGCTCGACGCGCACGGGCGAGCTGGGGGAGAGCTCGGACGGCCAGGGGCTCGGGCTGGGCGGCCAGGGGGGCGAGCTGGGGCGCTCGGGCAGGGAGGAGAGGGCCAAGGGGGGGCTCGGGCTGGAGGAGAGAGAAAGGGGAAAAATGGGGGAAAAATGTATTTTTTTTCCTTTTTTTCTTTTCTTTTTCTCTTTTATTTAAATTCCAACCTTATCCAAATAAATCCAATTTATCCATTTTCCAATTTTTCCAAAAATCCTTACAATCCTTAAATCTCATTTCCCGGCTTCCTCCTTCGAGACCCGACTGAAGCAACCTTTCCAAACAACAAAACTCACTGAAATCAACCTCCCAAACCAATATCAAGGCCCTACTCGAATTCAAAAGGACACCCAAACAACCATCATTTTGCCCAAAACCCAAATCACAACCGAACTCCCAAACGAATAACCCAAACATCTCGGGACTCGCAGCCCACAACAAACAAGCCTCAACAAAGGCAGGAGCTGCCTCGAAGCCCTGAAAAACCTCAAATCCTGCCTAGGGAGCAAAAATACCAAAATGCCCCTAAGGGTCCAAACAGCTCTAACGACCCAACCGAACCACTGAATCTGAACCGGAAGCTCCTAGAGAACCGGAATAGAAAACTGGGCCGTTACAGTGCTAGATGACTGATGTATCGTATAGTACCCCGGTTGGGGATTTTTACTGAGTATGTTTATACTCACCCTTATTTCTGTGGTTTTTTCCACCAGGTAACTTGGGACAGCACCGGGACGGCTAGTGGAGGGAGCTGTTTGATCATGGGAGCCGCCGACACTCTGTCATTTATTGTTTGCATAATTTGTTCAGCATGTAGACGGACATGGGTCCTAGGGCGACGTTTTTAAAAGTTGTTTAAACCGTTTTATATGTTTTTATAAACACTGGCCAGGTTTGTTTTACTTTGTTGGTTTTTCTTAAATGAAGATTGATGTTTATGTTTTAAGTGTCCCCGTTCTCAAATGTTTTGAAAGATTTTTAATATGAGCACTAAACCGCTTGAAGAAGTTTTTAACTTGCATGCTGGGTGAGAACTTAGGTTTATGACCGTATTTTGGGTCGGGTTCTTACAGTTGGTATCAGAGCATAGAGTCATAGATTCTGTAGACTAACCTGCTTTGTAGGTTGTTGTTCCCATGATCATCAGCACTCCACGGCCGTCAGGTTTGTCTGAGTTCATTAAGCTAAGGGTTTTATTTTACATTACTGCATCTAGTATACATGTGTTACCCTCGTTGGGCAGTGAGAGCCCCAGCGTGGGCTAGTTTTTATGCTTTGTGTAGATCGTCAGTTGTTGATTACACATTGAGGAGCAGGGACGTTTGGTATGTCCAACCAAGGAGTTGGACTGATCGTGTTGTTGTTGAGACCACGTCCAGGGTTGTCTAGACCCGTAGGCCAGTTTTGGCCCTGGCAGTTGAGTAGCCAAGAGGAGGGGGTAGAGGCTAGTCTGCCTCAGAGTGAGACTCCTTGAGTAGAGTGTGCTCCAGCCATGAGAGAGTTGATGGCAGGTCTCTTAGCTAACAGAGAGCGGAGACCCAGGCGCAGTTTGTAGCGCGTATTGAGGAGTCCTGGGCACAGATAGCCCAGCTGGCAGAGTTTATTTAGAAGTCACCCCCTAGTAGCTCCAGTATCCCCGGAGGTTCCCGAGAGGGCTTGTTCAGCAGGTTTATGCTGATGAGTTAGTTGGCGTTGATCGAGCCGCCGAGTTTGGCAAGTGGAAGCCTGTAGAGCTGGATGTTTTTGAGACATACTGCTAGCTGCGAGGTGGTTGGCCAGGATCGAGTTGATCATCCGAGTGTTGGGATGTCCTGGTGTTCAGAGGCCGAGGCGTGCCGTTCTTGTGTTGTTTGATGCAGCAGTTTGGTGGTGGAAGTCCCCTGTGAGAGGCGGACTAGCAGAGTCTCCACCAGCCACCCGGTCGATTGGCAAGCTGCCAAGTTAGTAGCTTTTGAGGAAGATGTAGAGACATCGTGTCCTCATGCAAGCCTGCAGTCATTTTGCAGCCAATTCTTTTAGTACCCTCGTAGCCAGGGTGTAGGGTGGAGTTTGCTTGTCAGGACTTAATTCGTCCGTGGTTTTCAGCTGGCTAGTAGAGAGAAGCACCTTGTGTTAGCATGTTCCAGGTGTGGAGCTAGGTGCTGCCACCCGAGGGTTGGCCTGAGTATTTGTTGAGCATCTAGTGGGATGCAGGAGTAGGCCGTGGCATGTCTGTTAGACGAGTTGCCAGAGAGTAAACTACTCTTGTGTTGAGTGCCATTGCCCGTCACTTGGAGTGTGACCTTCCCTACCTTCAGAGGGGCTTAAAGCCCGTAAATGGGTGTTTGTGTTGTAAAGGATGTTGTGCCTGTTGGCACCAAGCTTTGAGAGGAGGCCTTGATTCAGGCCAGTTGGCACTTTTTGTGCAGGTGGTTCTTGGACCCGCCCAGATTTTAGCATCCCCACTAGTCTTGTACCCATTTCCTGAGATTGCACCTGTTTGGGTTGCATAAGAGATCTAGCTCGGTGGTAGTCAGAGAACTGTAAGTGTGAGGTTGTTCGAGGGATAAGTAGGAGCCTTTTAGGGTCACCGAGAGTTGGGTACAAAGGATGCTGTTGGTTGTTAAGGGCTAGCGCGTCCGAGTTCTCGCGCCGGTGTTGTGGGCTTGTGAGCCAGTTGGATGGTAGTGTGATTCGACTACCCTGGAGTTACCCTAATATGAGTAGAGTTGGCATCAATGATGCGTGGTTGATCCAGTGTTAGAGCCATGAGTTGGATGGTTGATCGGAGCACGTTTAGTGGACCATTGGTATGAGGTAAGTTAGCTTGGTGTGGCTATGCTCTTGTTGAGTGAATTGACCAATGTGTCGTTTCGTGGTGAGTTGACCCCGAGAGGGTTTGAACTCTTGTTGCTCCCTTGCTAGTTGTGGCTCTGTTTGGAGGCAAAAGATGCCTTGTGTGAGAGTTCTTGTTGGATCTTAAGGAATCTAGTTGGAGCTGTACACGTCGGTGTACTTTTGCATAGCTTATTCTGTGATGTATGTTTGGGGAACAACGAAAGGATTCGGGTTGAGAAACCAGTGCTCAGTTCTGAGGAGTTAGGGCTTTAGTTCTTGCCAAGTGCCCTAACTTTGGTTGAGAGGTTACCGTGCCGGTAGCCGGGTTGTTGCGTAGGCAAGTTATGCTAGTTGGCCCTTGACCTGGGTAGAGGCATTTCTTGTTGATCGATGGTTAGAGTTCAGTTGGAACTGAACAAGGGCGATGGTAGCAAAATCGCGGAGTTTCTGGCCGCCATGGCTAAGAGTGTTGTTCGGATCCTTACCCTGGATAGAAGCTACAGATGTGGCAAGGATGAGCTTTTGGCCAGCACAGTTGAGATGCTGGAGGGAGATGTGCTCGTGTAGCCAGATGTCTGTTAGTCCGTTGACGACAATATGTGTCGGAGAGTGATCGGAGGAACCCTAGATTGTGGAGAGCTTCACCAGAGCTAAGTCAGACCAGGCAGTGTTCCACGGATTGAGTTGATGGATGCTTGTTGTCGGTTAACAAGCTAGAGTTGTTCTTAGTAACCTCCACGTTGGTTTTCAGAATTCTTAGCAAGGTGGTGCTTGGTGTTGACCAAGGTTTGGTTCCCATGTTGTTTCGTGAGCTAGCTCGGTTCGAGCAAGCGGGAGTTGCCCTGAGGACTTGTTCTTAGTCAGGAGGTTTCGGGAGTTGACCCCTCCCCCGGTGGTTGAGTAAGTACTGTTAGTTCTGGGTAGGTGGTCCAATCGGTTGTGGACTCCCTCTAGTGTTGCTTTCGAGAGAGTTGGCTGTTGATGCCTTTGAGTTTGAGCAAGACAACGAGCATGTGTGTAGTTCGCTATCCATTGGAAGTCCGTTTGCTAAGGAATCATCCCCGTTGAGAAGGAGTCAGCGTAGCTCCTGAGTTGTGAAGTTGAGCAGAGTGGAGCAGCGGTCAGTCCAGCCAGGGGAATTCCTGTGTAGTGTTAGTAGCAAGCGGTAAGTTGTTCGACCTCGTGAGGTCGGTGGTTAGCCAGTCTAAGTGGTTAAGTCGTTGCTGATCATTTGATGGATCTTTGGGGTTTGAAGAACCCCTAGTTTTTGTGATCGTTGAGTTGCACCGTGGATGCCAGTTTCGAGTATTAACTTTTGGGGTAGTCTTGCATGATTGGTGTTGCTCATGATCCACAAGCTTTGTGGTTGTCGTTATCGTTATTCTTCGGGATGTTTCGGTGTGGAGTTTCTGGTTGGAAGAGGAGTTAGGTCTAAGCTAAAGGAGGAAGTTCTTTGAGTAGCCAGATGGGCTTAAGAGTTGAGTGGCAGCTTGGAGGCGAGCCTTGCTCGTTATATGCTTGGGTTGAGTTTCTATAGAGCAAGCCCTTCTCGGGCTTTGTTCCTAGTTGTGGTGCGTTGGCAGTTTGCGTTTAGCTGAGCCACAGTCGAGTGGGTTGGCACAGAGGTGCCCTGGCTTTGGTTGGGAAAACCTTTGAGTTGTTATCCTCAAGGTGTTGTGTTGCTAGTAGCCGCGTGATGTTTTATTCCCTGCAGCTAGAGATTTCTGTGAGAGGAATGTTGTTTGTTTTCCTGTCTGGCGATGTTCTCTTAGGCCAGTTGCTGGTAGGTTTGCATTGAAAAGTTTGCTGTCTGCCGATGAGGGGCTCCAGTTAGTTGGTTTGGCCGAGTGGAGCCTGTGCCTGGACCTTGTCTTTTAGAGGTGGCCGTAGCTGAAGTTTCAGCTGGTGTGAGTGGTGTTAGCCGTTTGGTGAACCAGGATTGTGCCCTTGTCTTTGGTACGACGATTTCGCTCTAAGTTGGTTGCTTTAGTGTTGTGGGCACGTTCTAGTGGAGAAGTTTGCCTTTAGAATCAGTCGACAGCTAATGGTTCAATTTAATTTCGTTAAGGCTTGTAGGCAAACATTGAGGTTCGCTGGTCTCTTGTGAAGCAAGAGTAGGTCGTTTAGTTTCTGAAACCTGGGAGGTTCAGTTGTTTGGATAGCATGGTGTAGGGTTGAGGCTGTTTGTTAACAGCTGTGAGCTTTTAGAGAAGTAATGCCAGTGTGTGGCGTAGAGTTTTAGAGCTTGTGACCCGTCCACGAGTTTGCTGCGAGTAGCGCCGTAGAGAGGCTTTCCGAGTTGGGTTAGCAGGGTTAAGTGAGCCCTAAGATTTTAAGACCGTTTGAGAGCTAGTGCGAGTTTGAGGATGTGGCTTACCGTTTAGCACTATCGCATCTATTTCTTCGGAGTTTAGTGTATGCCCAGTCTTGGTTGAGATAGTTTGTGGCAGACTGGATGGCTTTGAGCCTTTAGGAACCCAAGAGGGTTTGGATTTCGAAGAAGGATAGTGTTGTCTTGACCGGGAGTTTGGTTGGTTAAGGATCAGTGGAGATTTCCTAGAGTTGTTTTCGTCTTAGGACTTTCGAGGACGAAAGTCTTAAAAGGAGGGAGTATTGTAACGACCCAGTTTTCTATTTCGGTTTCCCAGGTGTTTCCGGTTCATTATTCAGATGTTCGGATGGGCCGTTAGAGCTATTTTAACCCTTAGGGGTATTTTGGTCTTTCGCTCCCCGGGGCCGGGTTTGTGGATTTTCAGGACTTCGGGGTCCTTCCTGCCTTCGTCGAGGCTAGATTGTTATTGGTTCCAAGACCCAAGGAGTTTAGGCTAGTTGTTTAGAAGTTTGGAAGCATTTTGGATAATGGCAAAAATTATTTATAATTTAAGTGCTTCCATTGGGATTTGAACCCTTACTCTAGATGGTGATTTGGAAGCTTGGTTTAAATGAGTTTTAATAAGGAGAAAAGGTTGCTTCAGCCGGGACTCGAAGAAGGAAGCCTGGGGAAGAGATTTAGGTCACCAAGACCTATTTAAATTAGGAAAAGGAAAGAAAATCAAGAAAATCCCATTCCCTTGTTTTACCACTCTTTCTCTCTCTCTCTCTCTCTCTCTCTCCTTGCCGACCTCAACAAGAAACCCAACCGAGCCGCACCGAGCCACCAGCCCCACAAGCAGCAGAGCCACCGCTGTCGCCCAAGACTGCGTCGCCCACCCGACCATCACCAGTGTCGCCCGGTGAAGCGGCCAGACGCTTATTGCGGTAGCAACCCGTCGCCAGACGCGACGCCTAACAATAAGCGTCGCACAACCCGTCGCCCAGCGCCAGCGCGCCCGCGTCGGGCGTCTCCGTCTGCATTTGTGCGCCAGCCCGCCCGCGCCCCAGCGCCGTCCGCGTCTGCGCGCCCATGTCGCAGTACGAGCGCCGGTCCCCTGCCGCGCCAACGCCCAGTCTGCTCGCCCCAGCTGCACGTCCTGCCTGCCCACTTTCCATCGAGAGCCTGTTTTGCCGAGATAGATGGGACCGAGACCTAGTGCCTTCTCGTTTGGTAATTCCCGAGCCTCCATTCTTTTGGACCTTAAGATGTTAGTTGTTGTTTGCTTAATTATGATGATTTTTATTGTTTGCTTAGGTTGATCGGGTTCATTTAGAAGCTCGAGGGTTGCTTGTTGGTTGTGGTAGTTAGTTCTGCTTGTTCCCAGGTAAGGATTTCTTACCGTGGTTGTGTGGACCTGCGATATTATCATGATGTGCTTTGTATGCTTGTTGACTGTTATGAGCATGATAGTGATAGGACAAGCTATGTTTGATCTCTTGCTAGCATGTTTGCCTGATTGTACATGTTAGTGCCATGCTAGGTTTGTTCTTCCAGCATGCTTATGATTCCTGCCTTAAGTTCGTAGTATCATGCTAGGTTATGTGTGATTGATGTTGATATGTATGTTTAGCCAGGAATTAGTTATTTTGTACTCTTAGCTAGTATAGTAGGGTTTTTCATCATCTAGAGGCTGAGAGTGGACATAACGTACTTTGTCCCCACCGGTCGGGAGTAGAGCGAAGCATAACGTACATTGCTCCCCCCCGGCAGTCGATGTGGATTTAACTACCACATCGGCATAAGCCTAGTTTGTAGCTCGCTAGAGCGTAACCACGCCAGCGGTGCAAGCTGCCTTGGCGATTCTTAGCTCGTGTCGGTGGTACAGTGCCGCATGAGATGAGTGCCGAGGGCCTCGCACTCATCGTGTTCGGTGACACCGCTTCCGACTCTTAGGCATGCGTGCACTGCCCCGTAGTTTGTCCCTAGGCCCCACATTTACGCCGGTTGCGGCGAAGAAGATGCAAGCATGTGCGCGCACAGCGTTAGGCGCCGGTTCGAGAGCTCCCCGGCTAATGTTCGTGAGTGCACCAGTTCCTTCCGGTTTAGAGCGGACTTGGGTACTCTCCCGATAGTCCAGATTTATTAGCGAGGGTAAGAGGCCCTTGAGGACACCCATTGGGATTGGTTTGGAGCTAATCATATGGTCGAGAGAGAGAGACCCTCGAGGGTGTCGGACATCTTTTGGGATCGGTTTTTGAGCTGATCAATTGGCCGAGGGAGAAAGACCCTCGGAGATGTCCCAGGATTGGTTATGAGAACCAATCATTAGGCCGGAAGTAGGAGACTTCCGAGGATTCCAGATTCTGCCTTGTGAGCTCGTTGAGCTATGATCTGTGTTGGTAACTGTTTGCATGTATACTAGGGTGCTAGATGACTGATGTATCGTATAGTACCCCGGTTGGGGATTTTTACTGAGTATGTTTATACTCACCCTTATTTCTGTGGTTGTTTCCACCAGGTAACTTGGGACAGCACCGGGACGGCTAGCGGAGGAAGCTGTTTGATCATGGGAGCCGCCGGCACTCTGTCATTTATTGTTTGCATAATTTGTTCAGCATGTAGACGGACAGGGGTCCTAGGGGGACGTTTTTAAAAGTTGTTTAAACTGTTTTATATGTTTTTATAAACACTGGCCAGGTTTGTTTTACTTTGTTGGTTTTGCTTAAATGAAGATTGATGTTTATGTTTTAAGTGTCCCCGTTCTCAAATGTTTTGAAAGATTTTAAATATGAGCACTAAACCGCTTGATGAAGTTTTTAACTTGCATGCTGAGTGAGAACGTAGGTTTAGGACCGTATTTTGGGTCGGGTTCTTACAAGGCGACTCGGGGCTGGGCGGCCTGGCACTGTGCTCGGCCGGGCGAGCTGGGGCTCGGGCTTGGGTGAGTTGGGCTAGGGCTGGGCGAGCTGGGCAGCTAGGTTGGGAGAGCTGGGGTGCTGGGGTTGGGGCTCGGGTTGGGTGAGAGGAAGAGAGAGAGAGAGAGAGAAAACAAAAGGGAAAATGGGATTTTTCTTTATTTGTTTTCCTTATTTCCCATCGTTATCCATTTTTAAATAGGCCTTAAAAAAAATCCCTAACATCCCATTTCCCCGCTTCCTCCTCGAGACCCGGCTGAAGCAAACCTTTTCCAATAAATAAAAATCACTTAAATCAAACTCCCAATTTAACATTAAGGGCAAGGGCTCAAATCCCAATGGAAGCACTTAAACAACAATAACTTTGCCAAAACCCAAATCACTTCCAAACTTCCAAACGACTAGCCCAAACATCTTGGGACTCGCAACCAACAACAAACAAGCCTCGCCAAAGGCAGGAGCTGCCTTGGAATCCTGAAAATCCACAAATCCTGCTCGGGGAGCCAAAAGACCAAAATACCCCTAAGGGTTAAAAAGCTCTAACGGCCTAACCGAACAACCGAATCTTGAACCGAAAGCACCTGGAAAACCAGAATAGAATACTGGGCCGTTACACACATGCCTAGCTACTTGACTGAGCCTTAGCTGCTGAGCTTAAGCCTCTCAATTTTGGGTAAAGCCCTAATCCCAAGGCTGTTTTGTTGTTGTTCGTTGTTGGTTACCTAGATTGTTAATTTATTATTGTTTGACTTCGTTAGTTCTGCAGCTCGAGGAGTTTACTCTGTTGATTGTTTGTCTGATCCACTTTCAGGTAAGGGTTCCTTACAGAAGTTGTGTGGATGTAACGACCCAGGTTTTTCTTCCCGGTCTTCCAGGTATGCCCTAGGGGTAATTTGGTAATTTGGTCGGGCCGTCAGGGTCGTTTGTGTCTTTTCCAGTTACTAAAATTATTGGATGGTTTTTGTAGGTTTTTGGAGGGGTTTGTGGTTTGGTTTGAGCAAGGTTTGATGCAAAAGTAAAAATAAAAGGGAATTGTCTTTGCACTGGGTTTGAACCCGGTCTCCTGGGAAGCTTGTGGAGATGTGTGCCAATTGAGCCATTAGGTGCTCTTGTTGCTCTTCCTGCACCATTTTATGGTTAGCCTTGGATTTTGGAGTTTTGGTGCATTTGGTTAAATGAAATAGAAATTAGGTTTATTCCATCTTCTTCTCCAAATCTCCTCATGGCCGCACAAGCTCTCCCTCTCCATAGCCCTTGCCGATTCTTCATCCTTGCAGCTCACTTGGATCGTTCATCATCATTCCGGGTAGGTATCAATCTTCCTCTTCTTCTTCTCATCCGTTTGGTGTGCTTTTGGACAAGTGAAAAGAGGTGTGTTGTGTGTGTTTGTGTTGATTGCAACGGCCCGGTAGAGAGAAGCCCAACAAAGACCATTGTCGCCGCACGTCCACCGGCCGGATCGCCGCGCCGGATCGCCCCTGCCGTCGCACCAGATCGCGCCAGATCCGTTGGCGGCCCCTGCCGCACGCCATCGCTCACGTGTCGCCCAGATCTGTTGAGGCGGCCCTCCCGCGACGCCATCGCTCGCCCGGATCGTGCGATCGCGCCAGCCAGCGACGCGAGACGCCAGCGCCCGCGCGCGCCTTGGCCGAAGCTGCTCGCCGCGCCTTGCCAAGCGCGTCGCGTCGCGCGCCGCGACGCCAGCCGCCAAGCGCCTTTCGCGCCGGCTGCCCGCGCCCGAGCCAGACGCTTCGCGCGCGCGTCGCTGCCGTCATCCGTTGCGTGCAGCCGTGCAGCCAGCGCAGCCAGCGCGCGCCTCCTACCATGCATCCGTGCTGTGCCGTGCGGCGTAGCGCAGCGGCGCCTAGCCTGCTGCCGCGCAGCGCTGCGCGCGACACTGCGCCCACCTGCCGCCGTGCCCGGCTTCGCGGCTCCAAGCTCGTGTCGCCGTGCCGCGTGAGTCCCCGAGCCGAGCTTGTTTGTTCTATTGTTGTTTAGACTTTTAGATGCTGATTATTATTGGTTTGCTAGGTTCCCGCTCGCTAGCTCGGGATTGTTCTGCAGACTTAGGATTTGTGTGTAGAAGCCTCCCGACCAAGGTAAGGATTTCTTACCGGTTGTGTGGGCCTGCGGTATATTTGTGATTGTTGTTTTGTATGCCCGTGTATGATTACTAGCATGTTTAGCCCTAGGTGCTCTGCTTGCAATTCTGGATCGGCATGAACTCTTGTATTGTTTCTCATGTTAGCCCATGCTAGGTTGTTCCATTCTCGCATGTTCGATATCTGTTCTTGCTTCGTAGTATCATGCTAGGTTCCTTGTATCTGTTGAGCACGTATTGGACCGCATTGATTGAGTTGTTATTATTGCTATGGTTTAGAGTTCGGTAGGTAGCATCATCCGGCCGGATGCATAACGTAACTTGCATCCCCGACAGGGGACGTGCATGAGATGGTACTCCGTCCCGATCCCGTTAGGGTTTAGCTAACCCTAACGGTGGCCCCGCAATCTTGGGTGAGGGTGGCAAATCGCAATTGCCCCAACGGTCGGGATGATGACTTGGCATTGCCTCGTCCCCGGCGATCGGCACGTCCTCGGCGTGTTCGGCCGTAGCCCTTGATTGCCACTGTTAGGGCAAGGACCGCTTCGGTGTAAGCCTACCGCAACCGGTTCCTTAGCCTCAGTGCGGTGGTTCAGCCGACATAGTTCACGTGTCCGTGTCTCACACCCTATGTCGGTGACACCGATCCGGAGATTTAGTTAGGCATGGTGGTCGAACACGGGCGGCTTGCCACTAGACCCGCACTTCCCGAGTTTGCGGTAGCATGCGGTGCGCGCTTACGCTCATTACAACGCCACCGATCGAGAGCTCCTCGGGATCTTGAGCGAGTGCACCTTTCGTATCGACGATGAGAGCGGTGGGCCGGGACTCGTTCTGTATATAGCGCGTATAGTGTGTTGTGGTATTTCCGGACTAAGACCACGAGTTGGCATCCGAGGTCCAAGTGTGGACTTAAGCTATGTGCTCTATTCTCGTGTTTGTACTCATAGCTTGCATACATTCTTCTAGATGATCATGTATATCGTATTGTACCCCGGTTGGGGATTCTTCTTGGGTAATTCGTTACTCACCCTTATTCTCGTGGTTTTCCACAGTAACCAAGGCGCGAGACAGGATGGTGAAGGAGGAGCCGTGATCATGGAATCCTGCTTTGTCATCTCCGACCATTTTATTACATCTTGACTCTTGACTTTTGTTATTTCCCTGAATGCATGTAGACGCGGGCACGGAGCCCTAGGATGTTTTCTTACGTTTTATGGATTCCAAATATTTGTACTTGTGGATTGTTTAAACGGTTTAAATAAATCTCTGATCGAGTACGCTTTTAGAAATGTATGTTTTGGTTGTTGAATGTTTTTGTTTTTACTTGGGATCCAAATATATTTTTCATAATGTCTTTTATTTTCAATACATGCATTGGGGTAAAGGCCCATTTAGAGCCCCTTTTGGGTCGGGTCTTTACAGCTTGGTATCGAGCTCGAGTCATAGATTCTCAGAGGATCGACCTTTTGTTGTAGGTCGTTTTTCCATGATCATCAAGCACTCAAGCGCCATCATCATCAGTGCGCCTAAGTTTACTATTTGTTGTTGAAAAAAAAAAGGGTTAAGAATTTACAATACCTATCATCTAGTGTATGCCTTGTTTGGTGTTGTGGAATGGTGACAGTGTGTTTTTGATTCGTTGTTGGTTTGGATGTAGATCGCCAAAGATGCTACCACCCGTCATCGGAGAGGAGGTTCGAGAGCGGTCGAGGTATCGGGATCGGATCTGACATCTGCAGGACATCGTCCCAAGCCGAGATCGATGGCATTCCACCAAAGCTCCTCTGTTACGCCTAGAGCGGGCGTTGAGGCGATCGAAGCCGTGAGATCGCTCCCGGAGCGAGTTCTTTGAGTCTATGAGGGCTTTTATGGTCGCGCATGTTGAGTGACCGAGGGCGAGACCTGTGCCTTGTTGGCGTATGGCAGGGGAAGAGTCCCGAGCCCGGATCGAGCGGTGGACTCGATTGGTTCAAAGAGCTCGGTAGCACCTCCACTCTCCTCGGGAGCAAGTAGCCCCAGGCGAGATATGGCGGAGGGTGCCGAGGAATTGGGTAGGTGGTCAAGGATTTTGTGAAGTGGAAGCTTTGAGAAGTTTGATGCCACCGGTGATGCGTTAGCGGCACCAGTGGATTGCCCATTTGGAGTACACCTTCACGATCATGGTGTGCCCCGATATTCGAGAGGCCGAGGTGTGCGGCTCATGTCTTTGGGAGGCACACAATGAGATGGTGGTGGGAGTCCACCTTGAGCGAGAGACCACCGGGTCTCCACCCGCTACTTGGGAGTTCTTCAAGGTGAGTTCAAGGTAAAGTTCATCGATGATGAGGCTCAAGAGAAGATGGTGGAGCTCTTCCAGGAACACGAGCAGGTTACGATTCCATTGAGGAATATGAGTGCAAGTTCTCGAGTATGGATATTTTGCTCCTCGGTTGATTGCCACCGGAGTGAAGATTCGGAAGTTCATATCCGGATTGAGGCGGTGTTTCCCGGATGTCGAGGCTCGTGCCCACGACACTTATGCTAGGGTCATCCAGATTGGCCACGATCTATAATGGGAAGTATCCTGCGAGCGGGTGGTTGCCGCTCTGTTCAGGCGTCTGTCCCAGCACTGTGGGGCGAAAGAGGAAGTTTGATTTTCGGGAGGCGGCGGCCGCGCCAAGGGCGATTCGAACAGAGATCTGCGGAGAGCTCCATCCGTTTCCACTCGGCAGCGAGGAGGACCCAGCAGCGAGTTCCCGCTTGTGCTACTTGTGGGAAAGTCCACGCCGGAGCTTGTCGGTGGACCTAGATTGTGCTTCCGTTGTGGTAGAGAGGGGCACATGGCCCGTTTTTGTGTGATCGGCCCGGCTATGGCAAATCGGCCAATGCAGCGGCAGCAGGTCGAGTGTTTGCTACGACCGTGTCAGAGGCCGAGCGTCACGGATGCGCCGTGGCGTGCGCTTCTTGTTTTAGATCAACGCGCATTTGTCTTGTTTGATTCTGGTTCTACGCATTCATTTGTATCTGTGTTGTTTCTTTGAGCATGCTAAGTTAAGACTAGAGCCTCTAGGTTTCGAGTTATCTCATTGCAACTCCTTCGGAGTTAATATGTTGGCTAGAGATAAGATTAAGGATGGTCGGATCGAGATATCCGGAGAGTTGCTTGTGGCTACGCTCATAGTTACGCCTATGAGCGGTTTTGATGTGATTCTTGGTATGGAGTGGTTAGTCGCTAACCATGCGTTGATTGACCGCCACCGGAAAGAAGTAGTGTTCAGCCGCCGCCAGTCGGCCCAAACTTTAAGTTTCGTGGAGTCCAGGTGGAGTTTGCCCGCCGATGGTGTCACCGTGAAAGCTCGTCGTTTGCTAGCTCATGGAGCTTGGGGCTATCTAGCCAAGTTGTGCAGGAGGAGCCGCCTCTCTGGTCTGTTGATCAGTGCAGTCGTGCGCGGAGTTTGCGGACGTATTTCTGAGGAGTTACTGGGGTTGCCCCCAAGAGAGAGGTTGACTTCACAATTGAGCTCGAGCCGTGGACCCTCCTATCTTGAAGGCTCCGTATCGTATGGCGCCAGTGAGTTAAAGGAATCAAGATTCAGTTGCGGGAGATGTTAGATCGAGGGTTCATCCGTCGAGTGTGTCCCGTGGGAGCACCGATTCTGCTTTGTGAAAAAGAAGGATGGTTCTATGCGCTTATGTATTGATTACCGCGAGCTTAATAAGGTGATGATGAAGAATAAGTATCCGCTGCCCCGTGCGATGATTTGTTCGATCGGCTTCAGAGGAGCTTCGTGTTCTCCAAGATAGATCGAGATCCGGTTACCATCGATTCTGCGGATCGGGGATGCCGACATTCCTAAGACGACTTTCAGTGTCTAGATATGGTCACTATGAGTTTGTGGTCATGTCGTTTGGATTGACCAATGCCCAGTGCGTTCATGGACATGATGGATAGGGTGTTCAAATCATTTTTGACAAATTCGTCATCGTGTTCATTGACGATATTCGATTTATTCGAGGTCTAAAGAAGACCATGCAGAGCATCCGAGGCGAGTATTGGCGGCTTTGAGGAAAACCACTTTATGCGAAGTTTTCCAAATGTGATTTCTGGTTGGAGCGGTGGCCTTCCTAGGCCACGTGGTTTCGAGAGATGGTATAGCCGTGGACCCCGCAAGATTGAGGCCGTGAGTTCATGGGCCAAGCCGACTTCAGATTCTGAGATTCGCAGCTTTTCTGGTTTGGCGAGTTACTACCGTCGGTTCGTCAAGACTTTTCGGTTTAGCCTCGCCCCTCACTCGTCGACGAGGAAGGGTGTCGAGTTTGTTTGGGACAAAGCGAGTGATGAGAGCTTTGCGAGCTCAAGCGTAGTTTGACTTCACACGACTGTTGGCGATCCGGAGGGGACAGTGGTTTCGTGGTCTGATGATGCTTCCAAGTTTGGATTAGGTTGTGTGTTGATGCAAAGACGGGAAGGTCATTGCCTATGCTTCCCGTCACCAAGCCGCATGAGCGAGTAACTACCCGACTCATGATATGGAGTTGGCGGCGATGGTGTTTGCAATCAAGATTTGGAGGCATTACACGTATGGTGAGCGGATTCGGATGTTTACCGATCACCGAGCCTCAAGTATCTGCTTACTCGAAGGAGTTGAATATGAGGCGAGAGGAGATGGTTAGAGTTGGTAAAGGATTATGATCTGCGAGATTTTGTACCATCCGGTAAAGCCAATGTAGTGGCCGGTGCTTTGAGTAGAAAGACGTCGCACTCTGCGGCGTTGTTGAGTTCCCCCGGTTTGCGGAGAGAGTTCGAACGGGCCGAGGTTGCGATGTTGTTGGGTGAGGTTACCGCCGGGTAGCTCGATTGGGTCATTCACCGTCGATTAGGCGGCGGATTATAGACGGCCAGGTTAGGTGACCCCGCACTTAAGAGATTGGTTGACAGAGTTAGTCTTGTGGTGACTTTGACTTTGTATATTCACCGGACAGCGGGTTGACTTATAGAGGCGGTTGTGCGTTCGGATATTGCGGGTTTGCTAGCGAGTTGCTCTCGGAGGCCCACATTCCCCTTTGCTTGGCACCCGGGGTACCAAGATGTATCGAGACCTTAAGCGCACCTTACGGTGGATGGGAATGAAGAGAGATGTGGCAGAGTTTGTCGGTAGGTGTCTCACTTGTCGGCCAAGTGAAGGCACCCAGCAGAGGCCACCGTTTTGTTGCAACCACCGAGTGTGCCCCAGTGGAAATGGGAAGAGATCTCCATGGACTTTATCTCTCTGTTTGCCAAGGACTCAGAGGAAGTTCTCTCGCATTTGGGTGATAGTCGACCGTTTGACCAAGAGCGCACACTTCATTCCCGGTAGAGACACTTATACCGTGGAACATGGGCGCGATTGTTTTTGGAGCGAGATCATCCGTTATCATGGTGTGCCGGTGAGGATTGTGTCCGATCGTGACTCGCGGTTCACTTCTAGTTTACGGAGAGCGCTCGTAAGGGTTTGGGCACAGAGTGCGATTTCAGACACATGACTTTTCACCCTCGGACGGATGGTCGGTGAGAGAGTGAATCGATTCTCGAGGATATGTTGAGGGCTTGCGTGTTGGATTTCCCAGTAGTTGGGACCATGATCATACTTGATGGAGTTTGCCTATAACAACGATTACGATCGACGATTCGGATGGCTCCATTCGAGGCTTTGTATGGTAAGCGTTATCGGTCCCCGTGTTCGGGAAGAGGTTGGTGATAGACGGTTTTGGGTCCCGAGTTCTGCGCAGCTTGACCAATGGTGCGAGTCACGAAAGATTAGAGCTCGTATGTTGACAAAATTTCGAGCGAGCGAGAAGAAGAGTTACGCCGATGTTCGGCGTCGAGATTTGGAGTTTGAGGTTGGTCGACATGTGTTCCTTAAGGTTGCTCCGATCGCGAGGTGTTCTGAGGTTTGGTAAGCGTGGGAAGTTGAGTCCCCGTTTTGTTGGTCCATTTGAGATCCTAGAGAGGATTGGCGGAGTTGCTTACCTGTTAGCCCTACCTCCGTCACTATCGGCGGTGCATAGTGTTTTTCATGTATCGATGTTGAGGCGGTATGTGCCTGGACCCGTCGCACATTGTGGACTTTGAGCCTTTGCAAATGAATGAGGATTTGAACTTCGAGGAGAAGCCAGTGAGGATCCTTGCCTTTGAAACCAAGACGTTGCGTAATCGCGAGATTCGTTTGGTAAAGGTTCAGTGGAGGAATCGGGGTTCTGAGGAAGCCACTTGGGAATATTGTAACGACCCAGGTTTTTCTTCCCGGTCTTCCAGGTATGCCCTAGGGGTAATTTGGTAATTTTGTCAGGCCGTCAGGGTCGTTTGTGTCTTTTCCAGTTACTAAAATTATTGGATGGTTTTTGTAGGTTTTTGGAGGGGTTTGTGGTTTGGTTTGAGCAAGGTTTGATGCAAAAGTAAAAATAAAAGGGAATTGTGCTGCAACTGGGGTTTGAACCCATGTCTCCTGGGAAGCTTGTTGAGATGTGTGCCAATTGAGCCATTAGGTGCTCTTGTTGCTCTTCCTGCACCATTTTATGGTTAGCCTTGGATTTTGGAGTTTTGGTGCATTTGGTTAAATGAAATAGAAATTAGGTTTATTCCATCTTCTTCTCCAAATCTCCTCTTGGCCGCACAAGCTCTCCCTCTCCATAGCCCTTGCCGATTCTTCATCCTTGCGACTCACTTGGATCGTTCATCATCATTCCGGTAGGTATCGATCTTCCTCTTCTTCTTCTCATCCGTTTGGTGTGCTTTTGGCCAAGTGAAAAGAGGTGTGTTGTGTGTGTTTGTGTTGATTGCGGCCCAGTAGAGAAAGCCCGGCCAGCAGCCATTGTCGCCGCGTCGGTAGGCGGATCGCCGCGCCGGTCGCCCCTACCGTCGCGCCGGATCGCCCAGATCCGTTGAGCATCCCCGCCGCGCCGCCATCGCTCACGGTCGCCCAGATCTGCTTGAAGCGGCCCTCCCGCCGCGCCATCGCTCGCCGCGATCGTGCGGTCGCGCCAGCGAAGACGCCAGACGCCAGCGCCCGCGCGCTTCGCCCGGCTGCTCGCCCGCTAGCCCAGCCGCCGCGCGTCGCGTCGCTTTCGCCGCGCCGCCGCGCCGCGCGCCTTCGCCAGCTGTTGCCGCGCCGCGCCCCAGACGCTGCTCGCGCCGCGCGCCCTCCTGCCGTCATCCGTGCCGTGCCGTGCGTGCAGCGCGCAGCCAGCGCGTCCGTGCTCCTGCCGTGCATCCGTGCGTGTCACCGTGCAGGCGCAGCAGCCAGCCAGCAGGCGTCCTGCCGTGCATCCGTGCCGTCGCCGTGCGCGGGTAGGCGCCGCCCCCGGCCTGCCCGCGGCCCAGGCGCGCTGCGCCCGACCTGCCGTGCGGCTTGTCGCCGACTCCAAGCTCGTGTCGGCGTGCGCGCGTGAGTCCCCGAGAGCCGAGCTTGCTGTTCTATTGTTGTTTAGACTTTTTAGATGCTGATTATTATTGGTTTGCTAGGTTCCCGCCGCTAGCTCGGGATTGTTCATGACTTAGGATTTGTGTGTAGAAGCCTCCCGACCAAGGTAAGGATTTCTTACCGAGTTGTGTGGGCCTGCGCGTATATTTGTGATTGTTGTTTTGTATGCACGTGTATGATTACTAGCATGTTTAGCCCTAGGTGCTCTGTTAAATTCTGATCGCATGAACTCTTGTATTGTTTCTCATGTTAGCCCATGCTAGGTTGTTCCATTCTGGCATGTTCGATATCTGTTCTTGCTTCGTAGTATCATGCTAGGTTCCTTGTATCTGTTGAGCACGTATTGGACTGCATTGATTGAGTTGTTATTATTGCTATGGTTTAGAGTTCGTGTAGGTAGCATCATCCGGCCGGATGCATAACGTAATGTAAAGACCCGACCCAAAAGGGGCTCTAAATAGGCCTTTACCCCAATGCATACATTCAAAGGAAAGGATAATATGCAAATAAGTTTTTAGATTCCCAATTAAAACAAAACAATCAAGGTTCAATCGGGAATCAATATAGTTTGTCTTTGAAACTGTTTCAAGGCAAATACATTTCCAAAACGTACACTCGATCGAGATTTATTAAAACATTTGAAACATCCTCAAATTCAATAAAGCGGGAATCCACAAAATCATTCGAGAAAACATCCTAGGGCTCAGTGCGTCGCCACATGCATTCGGGGAAAATGAAAGACAAGAGTCATAGAAATAAAAAGTCGAGACGACAAAGACGCGTTCCCATGATCATAGCTCCTCCTTCACCATCCCGCTCGCGCCATGGTTACTGAAAGATAAGTAAGGGTGAGTAACGAATTACTCGAGAAGAATCCCCCACGATCGTACAATACGATGCACATGGTCATCTAGATGAGTGTATGCAAGTTGTGAACATAAACACATAATAGAGCACATAGCTTAAGTCCACACTTGGACCTCGGATGCCAACTCAGGGTCTTAGTCCGGAATAATCCACACCACACAATACGCCCTATACGAGAACCAAGTCTCGGCCTCGGCTGCCTCATCGACGATACGAAAGGTACACTAGCTCAAGATCCCGAGGAGCTCTCCGGTCGGCGTTGTAATGAGCGTAAGCATGCACCGCGTGCTCTGCGAACTATGGGGTCGGGGTCTAGTGGCAGCCGCCCCATGTCCAAATCACCACGCCTAACTAAATCTCTGGATCGGTGTCACCGACATAGGGGTGTGAGACTGACACGTGAACTATGTCGGCTGAACCACCGCACTGCGGCTAAGGAACCGGTCGTGATAGGCTTGCACCGTGAAGCGGTCCTTGCCCTAACAGTGGCAATCAAGGGCTACGGCCGAACACGCCGAGGACGTGCCGATCGTCGAGGGCGAGGCAATGCCAAGTTATCATCCCGACCGTTGGGGCATTTAACGATCCGCCACCCACACCCAAGATTGCGGGGGCCTACCGGTCGGGTTAGCTAAACCCTAACGGGGTCCAGGGACGGAGAATCTGTCTCGACATCCCCGCCATGGATGCAAGATACTTTATGCATCGGGCCCGGATGATGCTACCTACCTACACTTTAACCTATCATATCAATAACATACAATCCAATACAATCCAAAACGTGCTCAACAGATACAACGAACCTAGCATGGTACTACGAAGCAAGAACAGATATGAGCATGCTAGAACGGAACAACCTAGCATGGGCTAACATGAGAGAACAACATACGAAGTCATGCTAGTCGAGGAATTCGAGCAGCACCTAAACTATACATGCTTGATAATCACAAACAAACATACAAACAACAATCACATAGAACATCGCAGGGTCCACACAACTCCGGTAAGAAATCCTTACCTTGGCCGGCAACTACACACAAAAAATCCTACGCGATCGATCCCGAGCTAGCTAACGAGAACCTAACAAACACAATAGAAATCACAATCATAGCCCTAAAAATATAATAAAACAAGCGAGCTCGGCTCAGGGCACTCACACGGCACGATCGACACGCGGGACGGGCGGCAAAGACGCAAGCGGGGCCGCTGGCTGGCGCGACGAGCGCGAAGAGCGATGGGCGCGAGGACCACTGCTGGACAGCGCGGCGACACCGGCGCTGACGGCTGCGCGCGAGGCGCAGGCCGCGCGCGCGGACGCGCAGCGGGCGCAGCGCACGGGCGCGCAAGCTTGCGAGCGAGCGCGGCGCGAGGCGCGATGCGGCGCGCGCGCGCGCGAGGCGCAGCGAGCGCGCGGCGCGCGCGCGCGCGCGCGGCGCGCGGGCGCGACGCCGGCGCGCTGCTCGCCGCAGCAGTCTTGCGCGCGACGGTGCGACGGCCGGGCGGTGCAGGCGGCTGGTGCTCTTCTTCTGCGCGATCACGAAGCGATCTGGCTTCTTTGCTAGGCGATGCAGGCATCTTTGGGCGACTGCTACAAACACACACACACACAAGCTCTTCTCCTTACCTTCGGCCAACAAGAACACCCAATCGAGAAGATGAAGAGGATGAAGACTTACCCGAATGATGATGAACGATCCAAGGGAGTCTGCAAGGATGAAGAATCGGCAAGGAGAGCTTGGGAGAAAGCTTGGGCGGCCACAACTCTTTTGGAGAAGAAAACACAACAAACCTAATTTCTATTTCATTTAACCAAATGCACCAAACACCAAAGATCCAAGGTTAACTAAGATGTGATGCAGAAAAAGAGCAACAAGAGCACCTAATGGCTCAATTGGCACACATCTCTACAAGCTTCCCAAGAGACCCGGTTCAAACCCCTTTGCAAAGACAAATTCCTTTATTTTTACTTTTGCATCTACCCATGCTCAAACCAAACCACAAAGCCTCAAAACCTTCATAAATCCATCCAATAATTTTAGCAACGAAAAATATAAACGGCCCCGACGGCCCGACCAAATTACTAAAATACCCTAGGGCATACCGGAAGATCGGGGCGAAAACACAGGCCGTTACAATATTCCCTCCTTTTTATGACTTTCGTCCTCGAAAGTCCTTAAGATCAAAACAAAGACAGATACTGCAATCTCATCCCGTCTTCCCCGCTCACAAGCGGCCTCCTCTGAACTCTAACTCCTCCACTGAACTTTTACCAAACGGATCTCACGATTATGCAACGTCTTCGTCTCGAGGACCAGAATACTCACAGGCTTCCTCTCGAAGCTCAAATCCTCAATCAGCTGCAAAGGCTCAAAGTCCACAATGAGCAATGGGTCCGACACATACTGCCTCCCACCGATACATGAGAACACTTTGCACGGCCGACATTGACCGAAAAAGCTAACCAATATGCAACTCTGCCAATCCTCTCGAGAATCTCGGATGGTCCAACAACGGGAGACTCCACTTCTCCCGCTTACCAAAACTCAACACAACTCACAACGGCACAATCTTAAAAGCACGCCTTTGTCCAACCTCAAACTCTAAAACTCGGCGCCGGACATCGACGAAACTTTCATGTCTGCTCTGAGCTAACCACAAACGAGCTCAACCTCTTGCACAACACCTCTGGTCAACTGCAGCAACACAGGACCCAAAACAACACTGACGGCCACCAACCTTTTCTCACAAAGACTAGAGACTCGCAACACTTACCATACAATGCCTCAATGGAACCACAAGAATCGACCGAGAGAATCGCTACTCAAGGCAACCTCCTAAAACCACACTGGGTCTCCCGCCGCTAATCACGGAAACACCAACTCGCAACAAGCTCCGAAGGATCTGGCTCACTCCTCCCAAAAGACCATCGGACAAAAAGGGTGAAAACACTACAGAAACTGCACTCGGCTCATAAGCCTCTAAGAACACTCTCCTGAATCACGGTTCGCCCACGCACTGCCTAGAACAAACCTTTGTTGCCACACCCTAATGGCAACATTTCCAACTGAAACCGACATGCCTCTACTCCATAGAAATGGCATCTGCACAACAACCGAGGTGCGAGCTCTAGCTCTACGAAGTCAATACTCCAAAAATCCGAACTCACACTACAACCTCAACTAGCCGACGGCTCCCACACGAAACTTACAATCCAACAACTTGAGTGCTACGAACTAGGAAGCTCAAACAACTACAAGCTGCATAGCTATGCCAATCCACTCATCTCTAGCTCGACTCAAATCACTAGCCGGGCAAGACAACTTGCAAACAACCGGGGCCCAGAGGGCTCCATCCACTAAACTTACCTCCGTGCAAACAACGGAACAACGCTCGCCTCAAATATGAAACACATCTCACAAGTCCAAACGATAACACATACAGGCTTAACCCTCAAGCTTAGGCTTAATGCACCTTCCCACCGAAACTTCATAACGGAACTCCACTACCGGTCAACACCAACTACCAAGAACAAGAATACCAACAATGGTGGCAGAGTGCAAGCTACACTAGCCAACAAGGATCCTCGATAAGTCCGGACCCTAATCCACCCACAATGGTGCAACCTCAACCCACAATCGATACAAAGGAGATCTTCCACTACAAAGGTGCAACATCTTCCATGCCAACACACAAAATCTTAACCAACTAGGCCAAACACTCATAAGAGGCGGGACAACCTTTACTGCACCTCTAGAACACCCTCCAAGAATCCGCTTAATCTGAATGACGACTACTTCCAAGCGACCAACAAACTTTTCCTTCAAGCTAGCGCTTCCACCATTAACTCCAAGACCAAGGGAGTAACGACAACTCCTCGAAGGAAACGGCTCCTACAAGCGGACAACCAACGGACGAGAGAACTCCACATACGGTCACTGTCTTGCTCCACCAGAGCAACAACATCTAATCTCACGGGGCACAACAAGGGTCCATCTCGGATGAACCTCCAAATGCCAAACGGGGGCAACTCAACATCTTGGAAACAGGAAAAAAAACACCAACATGGCACAAACCACTCGCCCCCCCCGAGCAAAACTAAACTCTAGCAACTTCAATCCACACTTGGTCAACACCAAGCATCAACTTGCCACCACACCAAAACCACTCCGGACTTTACTCCAAATAAACACTAGCTTGCTAGTCCACCAAGATCGCTAGCAACTCCACCGAGGCTACAAACTACACGCCTCCAGCTAGCCAATCTGAAACTCACTAGCTGGGCTCGACCGAGCCACTGGAGAGGCTCTCCACAACCTAGGGTTCTTCGGCAACCCTCGACACACACACCGCTAGCAAGCATACGATCTAACAGGACAACCGCTGAACAAACAACTCCAATTTCCAAAGCATCCCAACCATGTTTGGCCAACTCCAACTCCTTGGGAACCTAGAGGACCCGAAACGCTACAGAATGCGTCATCCTCCTACTCAAAGCATCAGCCACAACATAACTTCTACCCAAGGAAGGATCCGAACAACTCTCTTAGCCATGCCGATCAGAAACCACGCGGCTTAGCTACCACCATCTCTTTGTTCGGTTTCCAATCCGAACTCCAACCAACGATCAACAAGAAGATCCGCCAACCAAGCTTAGGCACAACTTAACAAATCTTGCCTAAGCAACAACTTGATACCACGAGCACGGTATCCTTACCACCTCAACCGAAGCCTTACAACAACCACCTGGAGTCCCACTTCTCAAGGAACTAAGCACGAGATCTCCAAAGCAAACCCTACATGGATCTGAAACTCTCGCCAAGGAACGAACCACACAAAACACACTTGTGTGCACAACTCCCAACCTTCCTTTAGAGATCCAAGACTAACAAGCGCTTTTCCACAAAGCAACGATAACTCCCGGCAAATGATACAAACAATCCAAGGAACACCAAAAGTTCCATCTTCACACGATACTCGAAGCAGTGGCAACCTTGCTCTGCTAAAACATAACGACGCCAAACCGAACTTACTTTATACCAAGACTCTACCAAGTGCGCTTACACATAAGGCGTCCTACTCATCTCATAGGCATCCAACTCATCTCATAAGCATCCAACTCATCTCGAGAGCATCCAACTCATCTCACGGGCATCCAACTCATGGTTCCCCTTTGGACCGAACTCGCATCTACAATGCTCACTCAACTCAGGTTTAGGCACCCGAAGGTAGTGGACCGCACTACCAACCAAAAAGATCTCTTGGCCTTAGCACTAGCGTGAGACTCACACGCACTAACACTTGCCAGCCGCCAACCTGCTGACTTACTCGACCCCCAGAAACACTGGGAAGAGGCTCCAGCTCCTCTCGAACATCCTTTCACTTGAGGTCCTTCAACTACCACTGAACTAGCCCTCTTGCACGACCTAAACAAGTGCATTTTCCATAAATGGATCCAATGGCTAAAGAAGTGTGCTGAACTCCAGACGGCATAGAACCATCTGCTATGCCAAGCCAAACTCAAGCCTGAACCAGACTTAGTGCCAAAGTGGCACACCAACCAATGCACCTCAAGTGCTACTACTACCAAATCAACATCTGAGGAAGCGGGTCATTACACAACAACAGGGCTCGCAGAGGGGCAAAGATGACCCTTCATCCGCCTCAAGCCACTAACACGGCAACTTGCCAAACAATCGGGCGATCGGTGGAGACTCGCTGGACCACCTCTCACAAGGGATTTCCACCACCATCTGATGAACCAAACAACACAGGAACGGCACACCTCGGCCTTTGAACAGCAGGGCATCCCACACACGGATGCTAAACTCAAACCTGGCCAACTACTTTACTACTATCAGTAGGACTTACTAAAACATCGAGCTCTACAGGCATCCATTTGCCAACCTGGGCGTCTCCAACAACGCCAACAAACTCATCTGAATAAACCTGCTGATCATGCCCTCCCGAGAACCTCCGGGCTACAAGAGCTCTTTGGGAAAAATCTTTGAAACAGACTCATCACCGGGCTAATGTGCCGGACTCCTCACTACGCTACACAAATCTGCGCTGGGTCTCCGCTCTCTGATAGCTAAAGACCTGCCATCAGATCTCTCATGGCTGGAGCACACTCTGCTCAAGGAGTCTCACTCTGAGGCGCTGCTAGCCTCTACCCCCTCCTCTAGGCAACTCAACTGCCGGGGCCAAATCTGGCATGCGGGCCTAACAACCCTGGACGCGGCCTCAACATCAACACGATCTATCCAACTCCTCGGTCGGACATGCCAAGCGCCCTGCTCCTCTGGGTGCGATCAACACACTGGCGATCTGCACGAAGCACCACCACCCTCTCACTAGGGGAAAAAGCAGCAACTGGGCCACAAATGGCCAACGGGAGTCTAAGCTCTGCCTCCCTCTGGAACGATGTCCCAGGGCATCCGGATCTATCTGGATACCTCAACAAGCTGCTAAACAAACTGCTCGCACTGCGGGAAAGTTGGCATGATGGCTCACTAAGCCCAAACCAACAACGAGTCAGAACCTGCTCGTCTCCGCTCCACAACCCTACACAAGGCATACACTAGATGAAAGGTATTGTAAATTCTTAACCCTTTTCTAAAACAGAAAACTTAGGCGTGCACTGATGGTACCGCTTCTGTGTGGTGATCATGGGAAAGACGACCTACAACAAAAGGTCAGTCTACAAAGTCTATGACTCTGAGCTCTGATACCAACTGTAAAGACCCGACCCAAAAGGGGCTCTAAATAGGCCTTTACCCCAATGCATACATTCAAAGGAAAGGATAATATGCAAATAAGTTTTTAGATTCCCAATTAAAACAAAACAATCAAGGTTCAATCAGAATCAATATAGTTTGTCTTTGAAACTGTTTCAAGGCAAATACATTTCCAAAACGTACACTCGATCGGAGATTTATTAAAACATTTGAAACATCCTCAAATTCAATAAAGCGGGAATCCACAAAATCATTCGAAAAACATCCTAGGGCTCGTGTGCGCGCACATGCATTCGGGGGGAAAATGAAAGACAAGAGTCATAGAAATAAAAAGTCGAGACGACGACAGACGTTCCCATGATCATAGCTCCTCCTTCACCATCCCGCCTCGCGCCATGGTTACCCGAAGAAAGATAAGTAAGGGTGAGTAACGAATTACTCAAGAAGAATCCCCGGCCGGGGTACAATACGATGCACATGGTCATCTAGATGAGTGTATGCAAGTCGTGAACATAAACACATAATAGAGCACATAGCTTAAGTCCACACTTGGACCTCGGATGCCAACTCGTGGTCTTAGTCCTAATAATCCACACCACACAATACGCCCTATACGAGAACCAAGTCTCGGCCTCGGCTGTCTCTGACGATACGAAAGGTACACTAGCTCAAGATCCCGAGGAGCTCTCGGTCGTGTTGTAATGAGCGTAAGCATGCACCGCGTGCTCTGCGCAGAACTATGGGGTGCCGGTCTAGTGGCAAGCTGCCCATGTCCGATCCACCACGCCTAACTAAATCTCTGGATCGGTGTCACCGACATAGGGGTGTGAGACACGGACACGTGAACTATGTCGGCTGAACCACCGCACTTTGCGGCTAAAGGAACCGGTCGTGATAGGCTTGCACCAGAAGCGGTCCCTTGCCTAACAGGTGGCAATCAAGGGCTACGGCCGAACACGCGAGGACGTGCCGATCGTCGAGGACGAGGCAATGCCAAGTCATCATCCCGACCGTTGGGGCATTTAACGATCGCCACCCACACCCAAGATTGCGGGGCCTACTGGTCGGGTTAGCTAAACCCTAACGGGGTCGAGGGACGGAGAATCGTCTCGACATCCCCGCCATGGATGCAAGATACTTTATGCATCGAGCCCGGATGATGCTACCTACCTACACTTTAACCTATCATATCAATAACATACAATCCAATACAATCCAAAACGTGCTCAACAGATACAACGAACCTAGCATGGTACTACGAAGCAAGAACAGATATGAGCATGCTAGAACGGAACAACCTAGCATGGGCTAACATGAGAGAACAACATACGAAGTCATGCTAGTCGAGAATTCGAACGAGCACCTAAACTATACATGCTTGATAATCACAAACAAACATACAAACAACAATCACATAGAACATCGCAGGTCCACACAACTCCGGTAAGAAATCCTTACCTTGGCCGGGCAACTACACACAAAAATCCTACGCTGCGATCGATCCCGAGCTAGCTAACGAGAACCTAACAAACACAATAGAAATCACAATCATAGCCCTAAAAATATAATAAAACAAGCGAGCTCGGCTCAAGGGCACTCACACGCACGATCGACACGCGGACGGGCGGCAAAGACGGCGGCGAAGGGCTTTGCTTAGCGACGCGCGACGGCGCAGAAGGGGGCTGATGGCGCGGGGACCGCACACCGGGCGCCGACGCGCAGGCGCGCAGCGGCGCCGCGCGCGGCTGGCCAGCGCGCAGCGCGCGCGGCGCGCAAGCAAGAGACGAGCGCGCGCGGCGGCGCGCGCGAGGCAGGCGACGCGATGCGGCGCACGGCGCAGGCGAGGAGCGGGCGCGCGGGCGCGAGACGCGGGCGCGCGGGCTGCTCAGCCAGTCTGTGCGCGCGACGGCTGCGACGAAATTTGGCGGTCAGGCGGCTCGGTGCCTGCTGCTTTGCGCGATCTGGCGATCTGGGCTTGCTTGCTAGGCGATGCAGGCATCTTTGGGCGACTGCTACAAACACACACACACACAAGCTCTTCTCCTTACCTTCGGCCAACAAGAACACCCAATCGAGAAGATGAAGAGGATGAAGACTTACCCGGAATGATGATGAACGATCCAAGGGAGCTGCAAGGATGAAGAATCGGCAAGGAGAGCTTGGGAGAAAGCTTGGGCGGCCACAACTCTTTTGGAGAAGAAAACACAACAAACCTAATTTCTATTTCATTTAACCAAATGCACCAAACACCAAAGATCCAAGGTTAACTAAGATGTGATGCGAAAAGAGCAACAAGAGCACCTAATGGCTCAATTGGCACACATCTCTACAAGCTTCCCAAGAGACCCGGTTCAAACCCCACTTGCAAAGACAAATCCTTTATTTTTACTTTTGCATCTACCCATGCTCAAACCAAACCACAAAGCCTCAAAACCTTCATCAAAATCCATCCAATAATTTTAGCAATCTGAAAAAGATATAAACGGCCTGACGGCCCGACCAAATTACTAAAATACCCCTAGGGCATACACGGAAGATCGGGCGAAAACACAGGCCGTTACACGTAACTTGCATCCCCGAGCGGGGACGTGCGAGATGGTACTCCGTCCACGATCCCGTTAGGGTTTAGCTAACCCTAACGGTGGCCCCGCAATCTTGGGTGAGGGTGGCAAATCGTTTAATTGCCCCAACGGTCGGGATGATGACTTGGCATTGCCTCGCCCCGGCGATGGCACGCCTCCTCGGCGTGTTCGGCCGTAGCCCTTGATTGCCACTGTTAGGGCAAGGACCGCTTCACGGTGTAAGCCTCACGCGACCGGTTCCTTAGCCTCGGTGCGGTGGTTCAGCCGACATAGTTCACGTGTCCGTGTCTCACACCCCTATGTCGGTGACACCGATCCGATTTAGTTAGGCATGGTGGATCGAACACGGCGGCTTGCCACTAGACCCGGCACCCCCGAGTTTGCGGTAGCATGCGGTGCGCGCTTACGCTCATTACTGGCGCCGACCGAGAGCTCCTCGGGATCTTGAGCGATGCACCTTTCGTGTCGACGATGAGACAGTGAGGCCGGGACTCGTTCCGTATAGCGCGCGTATAGTGTGTTGTGGTATTTCCGGACTAAGACCCTGAGTTGGCATCCGAGGTCCAAGTGTGGACTTAAGCTATGTGCTCTATTCTGTGTTTGTACTCATAGCTTGCATACATTCTTCTAGATGATCATGTATATCGTATTGTACCCCGGTTGGGGATTCTTACTGGGTAATTCGTTACTCACCCTTATTCTCGTGGTTTTCCACAGGTAACCAAGCGCGAGACAGGATGGTGAAGGAGGAGCTGTGATCATGGAATCTGCTTTGTCATCTCTCGACCATTTTATTATATCTTGACTCTTGACTTTTGTTATTTCCCCTGAATGCATGTAGACGGGCACGGAGCCCTAGGATGTTTTCTTACGTTTTATGGATTCCAGCATATTTGTACTTGTGGATTGTTTAAACGGTTTAAATAAATCTCTGATCAGAGTATGCTTTTAGAAATGTATGTTTTGGTTGTTGAATGTTTTTGTTTTTACTTGGGATCCGAAATATATTTTTCATAATGTCTTTTATTTTCAATACATGCATTGGGGTAAAGGCCCATTTAGAGCCCCTTTTGGGTCGGGTCTTTACAGTGGAGCCTGCGCACGACTTTGATTAATTCCTATCTTGTTTGTTCTGCATGATTTATAAATTGATAGTGGATAGGATTGTGTAGGTTGACCGAATGCTAAGATCTGTTTCTTGAGTACTGTATTTATGCACGTTCTGTTTGTTAGGGTTTGGCATGTAGCTTACAGTAAATCATTGTTGCACCCCTCTGTTTAGGACTGTTCCAAATGTCTGCCATTGTTTTGTTGATTATAGTATTTGTGGATCATTGGATCATGTTAGGTCTAGGCTGCCTTGAGTGCTAGAGTTCATTAGGGAGTCACGAGTGTCAGTCGAGATGCGTGCTGGCTCGTTCCCGAGTGTCAGTCGAGTTGCGTGCTGGCTCGGTAGGCTCAGGACTTGCCCAGTTGCGTGTAGTCCATGATCTTCCAGGTTTGAGTTGATCCAAGGTTTGGCCCAGTTTCGTTGCCACTCGAGCCTCTTTTTGGACTCGTCCAGTTGCGTGTAATCCCTGATTGACCCAGTTGTGTTGTTGATCCAGATTGGCCCAGTGGCGTTGCCAAACCAGGGTTTGTGTAAGAACCCGACCCAAAAAGTGGTCATAAACCTGGTTCTTACTTAGCATGCTTACAATTTAAAACATTTAAGATAATATTGAAACTGCATAAATAAGAAACATTATAAAACAGCTTGAAGAAACATTCATTCAAAAACTTCCATAAATGGATCCTGGCAAGTATTCAAAAGTTTAAAAATAATTAAAACAACTCCTCAAGTCAAAACAATTTCCCCAGCATGCTAACACAGAAAGAAAGACGAAACAATAATAAACGATAGAGTAACACCGACAGCTCCCATGATCAATCAGCTCCTTCCACTAGCCGTCCTGATGCTGTCCCAAGTTACTTGGTGGAAAACCATAGAAATAAGGGTAAGTACGAAGGTACTCAGTAAGAATCCCCAACCGGGGTACAATACGATACATCAATCATCTAGCATCCTAGTAAACATGCTAATAGTTACCAACACAGATCTTTGCTCAACGAGCTACGAGACAAGTCTGGAATCCTCGAAAGTTTCCTACTTCTGGCCTAATGATCAGCTGTGAATGTCTTATCTCATACTGAGGGGACAAGGTGCGTTATGTCCAACCTGTTGGGACAAAGTGTGTTATGTCCAAGATGATGGGACAAAGTGCGTTATGTCCAAACTGTGGGACAAAGTACGTTATGTCCAAGCTGATGGGACAAAGTATGTTATGTCCAAACTGTGGGACAAAGTACGTTATGTCCAAGCTGATGGGACAAAGTGCGTTATGTCCAAACTGTGGGACAAAGTACGTTATGTCCATGCTGATCCTATGACGAACGGGAGAGTACCCGAAGTCTGGCTCTAATTGGAACAGATTGGTGTACTCACGAACATTAGCCTGGGGGCGCTCTCCGAACCGGCAACTAACGCGTGTGGGTGCACACCGCATGCTGCTGCAAACTGCGTAGATGTGGGGGCTTAAGGAAAAACTATGCTGGTCCAGGTACGCATGCCTAAAGACTAGGAAGCGGTGTCACTAATCTACAGTAGTGCGAGGCCATCGACACTCATCTGTAGCAGCCTGTACCACCGACTTGAAGCTAAGAACTGTCTCCGGGTAAGCTTGCACCCGTGACGGGTTTCGCTCTAGCAGGCTAGAAACTAGGCTTATACCGATGCGGGAGCTAATCCGCACCAGCTGCCGGGGGCAGAAGCAAAGTACATTATGCTTCTCACTGATCCCGACTTGTGGGAACAAGATACGTTATGTCTGCTCTTAGCCTTTGGATGAAGACAATCTAACTATACTATCTAATATCACGAAGTAAACAATCCCTAACAGTTCAACATGCTCAACAAGTATACAGATATAACGTAGCATGATACTACGAACTTAAAGAGGGAATCACAGAACATGCTGGAAGGACAAACCTAGCATGACACTAACATGTAGAAACAAGGTAAACATGCTAGCAGAGATAAACAATGAAGCAGTCCTACCCACTAACATGCTCATAACAATTAACACCTATACAGAATGCAATCAAGACATATCGCCGGGTCCACACAACCCTGGTAAGAGATCCTTACCTGGAACAGGCAGAAAACAATAACAAAGTGCTCCTTGAGCTGCAGTGCCTCACAACCTAATAAAACATACATACATACAATTAAACCTAGCTAGCTAATAACCGAACTAGAAATCAGAACTACTGGTTCGAGAAGCTAACAAACCAATAGGGACGAGTGCTCTCGGCCAAGCACTAGGGAGGACACCAAATGAAGCTCTCGGCTGCTCACTTGTGCAAGGTGGCTATGGCTAGGCAATTCTCCACTCTCGGCAAAGCAAGCTGTCGGTTAGGACATCACAACAACAACAACACAAACACCAATTAGCTCTCGGCCAAGGGAAGAGCAACATCCTTGCTACTTTGTAGCTCTCGGCCAAACTCACACCACAAACACAACAACACAACAAACCACAAGCTCACCTTGGTGATTTCGGCAAGGAATTCAATGATGCAATGAGGTCTCGACCAAGGTAGGTGCACAAGCAAGGTGGGTTTGGCTAGGGCTAGATTTGCACAAAGGAGAAGAGTCTTGGTTAGGTATAAGCAACCACACAACAAATCAAAGCCAAAACACCAACAAACTTACCTTGGAGCTCTCAACAATTGAGGCTAAGGGAGGAGTGTGCTCTCGGATCCAAACCAACAAGAAGGGGAGATCGCAAAGAGAGGTCTTGACAAAGGAGATCTCGGATCCAAGCACAAGGAAAAGGGATCAAGAAGGAGCCTCTTGACAAGGAAGCTCTCAGCCAACAAGAGGAAGAAGTTCTTACAATGGAGTTTGAGAGGAACAAGGAGCTAAAGCTTGATTTCGGCAACCAAGAAGGTGATTCGGCCAAGAGAGAAAAGAAGGAGAAGAGAACTTGAAGGAGACCTTGGGAGCTTGGCAATGGAGGAGGGATGAGATGAAGTCGGCAAGATGGAGAAGAAAGAAAGGATACGTGCGGCTAGGTCTCGGCCAAAAGAAGGAAAAAAATGATTATTTCTTCTTTTTTTGTCGATTGAATTCCTGGCCATCCTAACTTCGAGTCCCGACCACAACTCATTTTCCTCTTAATTTATCTCTATTAAAAACAAGCCTCCAACTCCTTTGTAGGTCACAGGTTTGAATCCCAGCAACAACACTTTTAATCTCCTATTTAATTTTCCTTCATTTGGCTCAAATCCATCCTCCAAACCACCAAGGTTCGAATCCTAGCTCCAACACAATTTAATCTTATTTTTCTCTTTTAACCGAAAAGCCTCCAAACTTCTAAAAAATGCATTCCAACTGCGGGAGCCTGAAACCGAAGGATAACTGAAGTCAACAAATTCCAGAAAACGCCTTGAAACCCTAGTTAATTGAAAAAACCGACCCGGAGGACAAAAGAGCAAAATGCTAGTATGGGCTAAAACTGCCCTAACGACCCAACCGAACTGTAACAGCCCAGTTTTCTATTTTGGTTTCCCAGGTGTTTTCGAGACATTATGCGGATGTTCGGATGGGTCGTTAGAGCTATTTTAACCCTTAGGGGTATTTTGGTCTTTTTGCCCCCGGTCAGGGTTTTGTGGATTTTCGTGGATTTCGAGGTCACTCCCGCCTTGTCGAGGCTTGATTGTTGTTGGTTGCAGGACCCAAGAAGTTCGGGCTAGTTGGTTGGAAGTTTGGAGGTGATTTGGTAATTAACAAAATTATTGTTAATTTAAGTGCTTCCATTGGGATTTGAACCCTTTCCCTTGATGGTGATTTGGGAGCTTGGTTTAAATGAGTTTTAATAAGGAGAAAAGGTTGCTTCAGCTGGGACTCGAAGGAGGAAGCCCGGGGAAGAGATTTAGGTCACCAAGACCTATTTAAATTAGGAAAAGGAAAGAAAATCAAGAAAATCTCATTCCCCTTGTTTTACCTCTCTCTCTCTCTCTCACTCTCTCTTTCTCTCTCTCTCTCCTTGCCGACCTCACCAAGAAACCCAACCGAGCCGCCCCGAGCCACCAGCCCCAGCAGCAGCCCCTGCCTGCCATCAACCCTGTCGCCCAGCCATCAGCCCAATCGCCCAGCCATCAGCCCTATCGCCCAACCGAGCAGCCCAGACGCCTGTCGCAGCCGGCAGCCCGTCGCCCAGACGCCAGACGCCCATCAGCGCGTCGCAAAACCCGTCGCCCAGCGCCAGCGCGCCCGCGTCGGGCGTGTCCGTCTGCTTCTGGGCGCCCGCGCCCCAGCGCCGTCCGCGCCTGCACGACCGTGTCGCCATCGCCTATCCGCGCGCTTGTCCCTTGCCGGGCCAGCGCCCGTGTCGCCGTGCCAGCGCCGGTCCCCTGCCGCGCCCAGCAGCGCTCGCCAGCGCCCAGCAGCGCCCAGTCTGCTCGCCCCAGCTACACGTCCTACCTGCCCACTTGCCGCCGAGAGCCTGTTTTGCCAAAATTGTTGGGGCCGAGACCTTGTACCTTCTCAGTTGGTAATTTCCGAGCCTCCACTCTTTTGCACCCTAAGTTGATTGGCTGTTGTTATTTAATTAGGATATTTTTATTAAATGCTTAGGTTGCTCGGGTTCACTTAGAAGCTCGGGAGTCGGTTGGTTGGCTTATGGTAGTTATTTTCTACTTGTTTCCAGGTAAGGATTTCTTACCGTGGTTGTGTGGACCCTGCGACATTATCATGATGTGCCTTATATGCATGTTTACTTTTATGAACATGATTAGTGGATAGGACAGCTTGTGATTGCATTCTTGCTAGCATGTTTGCCTGTTTGTACATGTTAGTGCCATGCTAGGATTGTTCTTCCAGCATGCTTGAGATTCCTGCTTTAAGTTCGTAGTATCATGCTAGGTTATGTGTGATTGATGTTGATATGTATGTCTAGCCAGGAATCAGTTATTTTGTACTCCTAGCTAGTATAGTAGGGTTTGTCATCATCCAGAGGCTGAGAGCGGACATAACGTACTTTGTCCCCACCGGTCGGGTGTAGAGCGAAGCATAACGTACATTGCTTCTCCCCGGCAGTCGATGTGGATTTAGCTACCACATCGGCATAAGCCTAGTTTGTAGCCTGCTAGAGCAGAACCCTGCCAACGGTGCAAGCCTGCCTTGGCCGGTTCTTAGCTTCAGGTCGGTGGTACAGGCTGCACAAATGAGTGCCGAGGGCCTCGCACTACTGTGTTCAGTGACACCGCTTCCGAGTCTTAGGCATGCGTACCTAGCCGGCGTAGTTTGTACTTAGGCCCCCACATTTACGCCGGTTGCAGCAGCATGCGGTGTGCGCGCACACGCGTTAGTCGCCGGTTCGGAGAGCTCCCCCGGGCTAATGTTAGTGAGTACACCAGTTCCTTCCAGTTTAGAGCCAAACTTCGGGTACTCTCCCGATAGTCCAGATTTGTTAGCGAGGGTAAGAGGCCCTTGAGGACACCCGTTGGGATTGGCTTTTGAGCTGATCATATGATCGAGGGAGAAAGACCCTCGAGGGTGTCGGACATCTTTGGGATCGGTTTTTGAGCTGATCAATTGGACGAGGGAGAAAGACCATCGGAGATGTCCCGGATTGGTTATGAGAGCCAATCATTAGGCCTAAGTAGGAGACTTCCGAGGATTCCAGATTCGCCTTGTAAGCTCGTTGAGCTATGATCCATGTTGGTAATCGTTTTGCATGTATACTAGGGTGCCAGATGATTGATGTATCGTATTGTACCCCGATTGGGGATTCTTACTGAGTATGTTTATACTCACCCTTATTTCTGTGGTTTTCCACAAGGTAACTTGGGACAGCACCGGGACGGCTAGCGGAGGGAGCTGATTGATCATGGGAGCCGCCGACACTCTGTCTTTTATTGTTTGCATAATTTGTTCAGCATGTAGACGGACAGGAGTCCTAGGGGGAGGTTTTTTAATGTTGTTTAAATTGTATTGTATGATTTTATAAACACTGGCCAGGCTTGTTTTACTTTGTTGGCTTCGCTTAAATGAAGGTTGTTGTTTATGTTTTAAGTGTCCCCGCTTTTAAATGTTTTGAAAGGTTTTAAATATGAGCACTAAACCGCTTGATGAAGTATTTAACTTGCATGCTGAGTGAGAACCTAGGTTTAGGACCGTGTTTTGGGTCGGGTTCTTACAGTTGGTATCAGAGCACAGAGTCATAGATTCTGTAGACTAACCTGCTTTGTAGGTTGTTGCCCCCATGATCATCAGCACTCCGCGGCCGTCAGGTTTGTCTGAGTTCATTAAGCTAAGGGTTTTATTTTACAATACTGCATCTAGTATACATGTGTTACCCTTGTTTGGCAGTGAGAGCCCCAACGTGGGCTAGCTTTTATGCTTTGTGTAGATCGCTAGTATGTTGATTGCACTTAGAGAAGCAGGGACGTTTGGTGTTTCCAACCGAGGAGTTGGAATGTTCATGTTGATCATGAGACCACGTCTAGGGTTGTCTAGACCCGTAGGCCACCTTTGGCCCTGGCAGATGAGTTGCCAAGAGAAGGGGGTAGAGGCTAGTCTGCCTCAAAGTGAGACTCCTTGAGCAGATTGTGCTCCAGCCATGAGGGAGTTGATGGCAGGTCTTTTAGCTAACAGAGAGCGGAGACCCAGGAACAGTTTGTAGGGCGTAGTGAGGAGTCTTGGGCACAGATAGCCCAGCTGGTAGAGTTTATTCAGGAGACACCCCTCCTTGTAGCTCCAGTAGCCCCGGAGGTTCCCGGGAGGGCTCGATCGGCGAGTTATCTTTGATAAGTTAGTTGGCGTTGATCGAGCAGCCGAGTTTGGCAAGTGGAAGACTGTAGAGCTGGATGTTTTTTAGACCTACCGCTAGCAGCGAGGTGGTTGGCCAAGATCGAGTTTATCATCCAAGTGTTGTGATGACCTGGTGTTCAGAGGCCGATGACCTGATGTTCAGAGGTCGAGGCGTGCCGTTCTGGTGCTGTTTGATGCAGTAGTGTGGTGGTGGAAGTCTCTTGTGAGAGGCGGACCAGCAGAGTCTCCACCAGCCACCCGGTCGATTGGCAAGCTGCCAAGTTAGTAGCTTTTGAGGAAGATGTAGAGACATCTTGTCCTCCTGCAAGCCTGCAGTCATTTTGCAGCCAGTTCTTTTAGTACCCTCGTAGCCAGGGGGTAGTGTGGAGTTTGCTTGTCAGGACTTAATCCGTCCGTGGTTTTCAGTTGGCTATTAGAGAGAAGCACCTTCTGTTAGCATGTTCCAGGTGTGGAGCTAGGTGCTGCCACCCAAGGGTTGGCCTGAGTATTCATTGAGCATCGAGTGGGATGCAGGAGTGGGCCTTGGCTTGTCTGTTAGACGTGATGTCAGAGAGTAGTCTACTCGAGTGTTGAGACTCTTGTGTTGAGTGCCATTGCCCTTTCACCTGGAGTGTGACCTTCCCTACCCTCAGAGGGGCTTAAAGCCCGTAAAGGGATGTTTGTGTTGTAAAGGAAGTAGTGCCTGTTGGCACCAAGCTTTGAGAGGAGGCCTAGATTCAGGCCAGTTGGCACTTTTCGTGCAGGTGGTTCCAGGACCCGCCCGGAGTTTAGCATCCCCACTAGTCTTGTACCCATTCATGAGATTGCACCTATTTGGGCTGCATAAGAGATCTAGCTCGGTGGTAGCCAGAGAACTACAAGTTTGAGGTCGTTCGAGGGATAAGTAGGAGCCTTTCAGGGTCACCGAGAGTTGGGTACAAAGGATGCTGTTGGTTGTTAAGGGCTAGCGCGTCCGAGTTCTCGCGCCTGTGTTGTGGGCTTGTGAGCCAGTTGGTTGGTAGTGTGATTCGACTACCCTGGAGTTACCCTAATATGAGTAGGGTTGGCATCGATGATGCGTGGTTGATCCACTGTTAGAGCCATGAGTTGGATGGTTGATCGGAGCACGTTTAGTGGACCATTGGTATGAGGTAAGTTAGCTTGGTGTGGCTATGCTCTTGTAAGAGTGAGTCGACCAATGTGGCATTCCGTGGTGAGTTGACCCCGAGTGGGTTGAACTCTTGTTGCTCCTTTGCTAGATGTGGCTCTATTGGGAGGCAAAAGTTGCCTTGTGTGAGAATTCTTGTTGGTTTGGATCTTAAAGAACCAAGTTGGAGCTGTACACGCCGGTGTACTTTTGTGTAGCTCATTTCGTGGTGTATTTTTCAAGAACCACGAGGGGTTTCGGGTTGTGAAACCAGTGCTCAGTTATGCGGAGTTAGGACTTTAGTTCTTGGCAAGTGCCCTAACTTGGGTTGAGAGGTTACCGTGCCGGTAGCCGGGTTGTTGCGTAGGCAAGTTATGCTAGTTGGCCCTTAACCTGGGTAGAGGCATTTCTTGTTGATCGATGGTTGGAGTTCAGTTGGAACTGATCCAGGGCGGTGGTAGTAAAATCGCGGAGTTTCTGGCCGCCATGGCTAAGAGAGTTGTTCGGATCCTTACCCTGGGTAGAAGCTACGATGTGGCTGATGCTTTGAGCAAGAGGAAGTTTAGGTCTTCTGGTGGTTCCCGCTCAGGTGGATAGCAGACTCGCCAACGAGGCGCGATCTAGGGGTCGCGATCGTGACGACCGCAGTTTAGAGCTTAGGATCGCCGCCGGCGGGGCGGGGCAGTAGCCGGCTCATTGCATCAAGTGTGGTAAGGCGCTTTTCGGATTGTGTGGAGCATCACCCGTGCTTGCTACAGATGTGGCAAGGAAGAGCTTTTGGCCAGCACAGTTGAGATGCTGGAGGAAGATGTGCTCGTGTAGCCAGTTGTCTGTTAGACCGTTTGACGGCGCAGTGTGTGTCGGAGGGCGATCGGAGGAACCCTAAGTTGTGGAGAGCCTCACCAGAGCTCAGTCAGACCCAGGCTGTGTTCTTCGGTCGAGTTGCTGGATGCTTGTTGTCGGTTAACAGGCTAGAGTTGTTCTTGGTATCCTCCACGTTGATTTTCGGAATTCTTAGCGAGGTGGTGCTTGGTGTTGACCAAGGTTTGGTTCCCATGTTGTTTCGTGAGCTAGCTCGGTTCGAGCAAGCGGGCGTTGCCCTGAGGACTTGTTCCTAGTCAGGAAGTTTTGGGAGTTGACCCCTCCCTCGGCAATTGAGTAGGCACTGCTAGTTCCAAGTTGGGGGTTCAAGCGATTGAGGATCCTCGGATGTTGCTTCCGAGAGAGTTGGTTGTTGTTGTCCTTCGGAAGTCCGCTTGCTGGGCAATCGTTCCTGTTGAGGAGGAGTCAACTTAGCTCCTGAGTTGTGTAGTTGATTAGAGTAGCGCAGCGGTCAGCCCTGCGAGAGTGTCACTGCGTTTGTTTGTTAGCAAGCAGAAAGTTGTTTGTTCCCGCAAGGGCGGAGGCCTGCCAGTTCAAGGACTTGAGTTGTTGCTGGAAGGTTGTTGGATCTTTGGAGTTTGTAGAACCCCTTAGTTCTTTGGTAGTTGAGTTGCACCGTGGATGCCGGCCTCAAGTTTTAACTTTTGAGGTAGTCTTGCCGACTCGTGTTGTTCAGGATCCGCAAGCTTGTGGTCGTCGCTATCCTTATTCCTCGCGATGTTTCGTGGGTGGAGTTTCTGGGTTGGAAGAAGAGTTAGGTCTAAGCTATAAGGAGAAAGTCCTTGGAGCAGCCAGATGGGCTTAAGAGTTGAGTGGCAGCTTGGAGGCGAGCCTTGCTCGTTATAAGCTTGGGTTGAGTTTCTGCAGAGCAAGCCTTCTCGAACTTTGTTCCTAGTTGATGTGCGTTCGCAGTTGGCGTTATAGCTGAGCCACAGTTGAGTGGGTTGGCACAGAGATGCCGTGGCATTGGTTGGAAACCTTAGAGTTGTTATCCTCCAGCTATTGTGTTGCTAGTAGCCAAGTAATGTTGTATTCCTTGCTGCTCGAGATTTCCGTAAGAGAAATGTTGTTTGTTTTTCTGTCTGGCGATGTTCTCTTAGGCTAGTGGCTGATCGGATTGCATTGGAAAGTTTGTTGTTGGCCGTTGAGGGGCTCCAGTTTGTTAGTTTGGCCGAGTGGAGCCTGTGCCTGGACCTTGTCTTCTAAAGGTGGCCGTAGCTGATGTTTCAGCTGGTGTGTTGGTGGTAGCCGTTTGGTGAACGAGAAAAGTGCCCCTTGGCTTTGGTGCTTCGATTTCTCGAAAGATGGTTGCTTAAGTGTTGTGGACGCATACTAGTTGGAGGAGTTTGCCTTGGGATCAGTCACCAGTTGGTGGTTCGATTTGGATTGCGTTAAGGATTGTAGGCAACCATTGGGGCTCGCAGATCTCTTGCGAAGTAAGAGTAGGCCGTTTAGTTTACGAAACACCGGAGGTTCAGTTGTTTGGTCAAGATGGTGAAGGGTCGAGGTCGTTTGATAACAACTATGAGCATTCAGAGAAGTTACGCCGAGCATGGCGTAGAGTTTTAGAGCTTGTGACCCGTCCCACCGGTTTCTTTGAGAGTAGCGTCGTAGAGAGCGCGTTCGAGTTGGGCTAGCGAGGTTAAGTGAGCCCTAAGATTTTAAGACCGTTTGAGAGCTAGTGCGAGTTTGAGGATGTGTATTACCGTTAGCACTATCACATCTATTTCTTCGGAGTTCGGTGTATGCCCAGTCTTGGTTGAGATAGTTTGTGGCAGACTGGATGGCTTGTGGCTTTGAGCCTTTGGGAACCCAAGGGGTTTGGATTTCAAGAAGATTTAGTGTTGTCTTGACCGGAGTTTGGTTGGTTAAGGATCGGTGGAGATTTCCTAGAGTTGTTTTTCGTCTTAGGACTTTCGAGGACGAAAAGTCTTAAAAGGAGGGAGTATTGTAATGCCCAGATTTTCTATTTCCCTTTTCCAGTGTGTTTTCGGGACATTATGCGGATGTTCGGATGGGCCGTTAGAGCTATTTTAACCCTTAGGGGTATTTTGGTCTTTTTGCCCCCGGTCAGGGTTTTGTGGATTTTCAGGATTCCAGGGTCACTCCTGCCCTTGTCGAGGCATGATTGTTGTTGGTTGCAAGACCCAAGAAGTTCGGGCTAGTTGGTTGGAAGTTTGGAGGTGATTTGGTAATTAACAAAATTATTGTTAATTTAAATGCTTCCATTGGGATTTGAACCCTTGCCCTTGATGGTGATTTGAGGGCTTGGTTTAAATGAGTTTTAATAAGGAGAAAAGGTTGCTTCAGCTGGGACTCGAAGGAGGAAGCCCGGGGAAGAGATTTAGGTCACCAAGACCTATTTAAATTAGGAAAAGGAAAGAAAATCAAGAAAATCTCATTCCCCTTGTTTTACCTCTCTCTCTCTCTTTCTCTCTCTCTCTCCTTACCGACATCACCAAGAAACCCAACCGAGCCGCACCGAGCCGCCCCGAGCCACCAGCCCCAGCAGCAGCCCCTACCTGTCATCAGCCCTGTCGCCCAGCCATCACCCCATCGCCCGACCCATCATCACCATCGCCACGGTAAAGCGGCCATCGCTGCTCGCGGCCGGCACCGTCGCCAGACGCTGTGACGCCAAAGAATAAGCCGCGCACACCGTCGCCGCGCCGCGCCAGCGCGCGCGCCGCTTGGCGTGTCGTCCGTCTCGCGCGACGCCAGCGCGCCCGCGCCAGCGCCATGCTCGCGCAGCGACGATCAGAAGTCGCCAGCGCCCGTCCGCGCCTGCACGACCGTGTCGCCAGCGCCCGTCCGTCGCTGTCCCTGCTGCGCGCCCAGCCTCCGTGTGGCCGTGCCAGCGCCGGTCCCCTACCGCGCCAAGCCCCGCCCGCGCGCCAAGCGCGCCCGATCACCTCGCCCGGTACCACGTCCCCATCTCGCCCACTTGCCGCCGAGAGCCTGTTTTGCCAAAATTGTTGGGGCTGAGACCTTGTACCTTCTCGGTTGGTAATTTCCGAGCCTCCACTCTTTTGCACCCTAAGTTGATTGGCTGTTGTTATTTAATTAGGATATTTTTATTAAATGCTTAGGTTGCTCGGGTTCACTTAGAAGCTCGGGAGTCGCTTGGTTGGCTTATGGTAGTTATTTTCTGCTTGTTTCCAGGTAAGGATTTCTTATCGTGGTTGTGTGGACCCTGCGACATTATCATGATGTGCCTTATATGCATGTTTACTTCTATGAACAAGATTAGTGGATAGGACAGCTTGTGATTGCATTCTTGCTAGCATGTTTGCCTGTTTGTACATGTTAGTGCCATGCTAGGATTGTTCTTCCAGCATGCTTGAGATTCCTGCTTTAAGTTCGTAGTATCATGCTAGGTTATGTGTGATTGATGTTGATATGTATGTCTAGCCAGGAATCAGTTATTTTGTACTCCTAGCTAGTATAGTAAGGTTTGTCATCATCTAGAGGCTGAGAGCGGACATAACGTACTTTGTCCCCACCGGTCGGGTGTAGAGCTGTAACGGCCCAGGTTTTCATCCCGGTCTTCGAGGTATGCCCTGGGGGTATTTTGGTAATTTGGTCAGGCCGTCAGGGCCGTTTATGTCTTTTTCCAGTTGCTAAAATTATTGGATGGATTTATGTAAGTTTTTGAGGCTTTGTGGATGGGTTTGAGCATGGATAGATGCAAAAGTAAAAATATAGGAATTATGTTGCAGCTGGGATTCGAACCCGGGTCTCCGGGAAAGCTTGTGGGGATGTGTACCAATTGAGCCATTAGGTGCTCTTGTTGCTCTTCCTGCATCATTTTATGGTTAGCCTTGGATTTTGGGAGTTTTGGTGCATTTGGTTAAATGAAATAGAAATTAGGTTTGTTCCATCTTCTTCTCCAAAGTGTGTGGCCGCCCAAGCTATTCTCTCCATTGCCTTGCCGAGTTCTTCATCCTTGCAGCTCCCTTGGATCGATCATCATCATTCCGGAAAGGTATCGATCTTCCTCTTCGTCTTCTCCGATTTGAGTTCTTGCTAGCCGAATGTAAATAGAAGAGTGTGGGTGTGTGTGTGTGTTTGTTTGCAGCCTGCCGAGAGAGCCCCACACCAAAGAAATTTCCACCGTCGCAGCTCCCGGCCGGCCGCCGATCGCACCAAAGAAGAAGCCCAGATCGCCGAGTCGCCCAGCTCCATCGCCCCTGCGGTGCCATCGAGCGCACCGCTCGCTCGCCGAGCCGAGACGCCCGAGCAGCCTATCGCGGCCAATGAGACGCCTGAGAGACAGCCCACTGCAGCGGCGTCTCGCGCCAGCAGATGCGCTTCTGCCGAGCCCTCGCGCGCAGCAGCGCGTCGAGACGCTCGTCGGCGCTCACGCCCCGCCGTCGTCGTCTGCCGCCCCCGCGCGTGTCCGTCGCATCCAGCTTTTGTCGCGCCCGCTGCTGCGCCAAGCCGGCCGTCGCTCATATACAGCGCGCGCCAGCTCTACGCCCCATCTGCGCTGCTCGGCGCCCAGCGCCCGACCCCCCCGCCCATCGCCCAGCAGAGCCTCGCCATGCTTTCGTCGCCTGTCCGTCGTGTCGGTCCAGCGCCGCGCGAGTTGCTCCCTGAGCCAAGCCTTGTTTATTTTATTATGTTTAGGCCTATGGATTGTGATTATTATTGTGTTTGTTAGGTTCTCGTTAGCTAGCTCGGGATCGATCGCGCCTTAGGATTTTTGTGTGTAGTTGCCTCCCGCCCGTAAGGATTTCTTACCGGAGTTGTGTGGACCTGCGATGTTCTATGTGATTGATGTTGTATGTTTGTTTGTGACTATCAAAGCATGTATAGTTTAGGTGCTCGCTCGATTTCTGACCGCATGACTTCGTATGTTGTTCTTTCATGTTAGTCCATGCTAGGTTGTTCCGCTCTCCGCATGCTCATATTCATTCTTGTTCCGTAGTACCATGCTAGGTCTCACTGTATTCTTTTGAGCACGTATTGGATTGTTGCTTGATTGTTAAGGCGAGTTAGAATTGGTAGGTAGCATCATCCGGCCCGATGCATAAAGTATCTTGCATCCATGGCGGGGACGCCGAGACAATTCTCCGTCCCTGGACCCGTTAGGGTTTAGCTAACCCGACCGCCGTAGGCCCCCGCAATCTTGGGTGAGGGTGGCAGATCGTTAAATGCCCCAACGGTCGGGATGATGACTTGGCATTGCCTCGCCCCGGCAATCGGCACGCCCCGCCGTGTTCGGCCGTAGCCCTGATTGCCACCGTTAGGGCAAGGACCGCTTCTCGTGTAAGCCTACCACGACCGGTTCCTTAGCCTCAAAGTGCGGTGGTTCAGGTGACATAGTTCACGTGTCTAGGTCTCACACCCCTATGTCGCGACACCGATCCGGAGATTTAGTTAGGCGTGGTGGATCGGACATGGGCGACTTGCCACTAGACCCGGCACTTCCATAGTCTCGCGATAGCACGCGGTGCATGCTTACGCTCATTACAATGTCGACCGGAGAGCTCCTCGGGATCTTGAGCTAGTGTACCTTTCGTGATCGATGAGACAGCCGAGGCCGCCGAGACTTGTTTCTCGTATAGGACGTATGGTGTGGTGGATTTATCTCCTGACTAAGACCCTGAGTTGGCATCCGAGGTCCAAGTGTGGACTCAAGCTATGTGCTCTTTCCTGTGTTTATATTCATAGCTTGCATACACTCATCTAGATGACCATGTGCATCGTATTGTACCCCGGTTGGGGATTCTTACTGAGTAATTCGTTACTCACCCTTATTTTGTGGTTTTCCACAGGTAACCAAGGTGCGAGACAGGATGGCTGAAGGAGGAGCTGTGATCATGGGGACCTGCTGTTGTCTCTGACTTTTTATTTCTATGACTCTTGTCTTCTTATTTTCCCCTAAATGCATGTAGTCGGGCACGGAGCCCTAGGATGTTTTCTGAATGTTTTCATGGATTCCTGCTTTATTGAATTTGAGGATGTTTCAAATGTTTTAAGAAATCTCTGATCAGAGTGTACGTTTTGGAAATGTATTTGCCTTGAAACAGGTGCTTGGAGACAGGGGGAGTTTTCAAAGAAACTATCTTTATTTCTGATTGAACCTTGATTGTTTTGTTTTAATTGGGAATCCGAAAATTATTTGCATATTGTCCTTTACTTTGAATGCATGCATTGGGGTAAAGGCCTATTTAGAGCCCTTTTTGGGTCGGGTCTTTACAGTTGGTATCATAGCTCAGAGTCATAGACTTTGTAGACTGACCTTTTGTTGTAGGTCGTCTTTCCCATGATCACCAGCACTCCGACAATCATCAGGTACGCCTAAGTTTTCTATTTTTAGAAAAGGGTTAAGAATTTACAATACCTTTCATCTAGTGTATGCCTTGTTTTGTGTTGTGGAGCGGAGACGAAAGGTGTTCTCGACTCGCCGTTGGTTTGGGTTTAGAGCGCCTTCATGCCAACTTCCCGCAGGTGAGTCAGATATGTTGTGGTTTGTTGAGATATCCAGATAGATTCGGATACCATGGGACATCGTTCCGATGGAGGCAGAGGTTAGACTCCGTAGGCCACGTGTGGCCCAAATTGCAATTCCCTAGTGAGAGGGTGGAGGTGTTTTGCCCTGGAGTACCACTCCAGGAGAGGAGTTAGCTTTGGCTTTTGCTCATGTTGATGCTTGTGGAGCAGGTCCTAGTGTGGACTAGCCTGGGTAGTTCAGGTGTTGATCTTGAACCTTAGCAGATGGTTGATTGCCCAGTGAGTAGCTGCAGAGTGGGTAGCCTTCGAGGTGGTTGCTGAGACATCCTTGTTCTCCTGTAAGTGTTGTTGTTTTGCAGCTAGTAAGTCGGAACCCTGTGGTTAAGGGTGCAGCGAGCAGTGTTCCCATCGGACGTGATCCGTTGGTGGTTTCCCCAGTTGTCTGGTAGAGTTGAGCACTCTTCTTATGGTGAGCCCCTAGAGTAGGGCTAGTCGCATGTTGAGAGAGCGGCCGAGTTTTGTTGAGCATCATGTGGAGATGCAAGAGTAGGCGATGAGACTTCTGGTTTGATGAGATGCCTTAGGCATGGTTGTTTGAGTTGAGCTCTTGTATGCCTCACCATAGTTTTTGTCACTTGAGGTTGTGACCTTGCTGACCCCATTTGTAGTAAGATGTGGATTTGGTAGTAGTGGCACTTGAGGTGCAATGGTTGGTGTGCCGCTTTGGCTCTAAGTCTGGTTCAGACCTGAGTGTGGCATGGGTATAAGCAGATGGTTCTATGACCCGTCCGGAGTTCAAAGACACTTCTTTAGCCATTGGATCCATTTATGGAAAATGCACTTGTTTAGGTCGTGCAAGAGGGCTAGTTCAGTGGTAGTCGAAAGACTACAAGTGAAAGGATGTTCGAGAGGAGCTGAGCCTATTCCCGTGTTACCGGGGTTGAGTAAGTCACAGGTTGGCGGCCGGTAAGTGTTAGTGCGTGTGAGTCTCACGCTAGTGCTAAGGCCAAGAGATCTTTGTGGTTGGTAGTGCGGTCCACTACCTTCGGTGCCTAAACCTCGAGTTGAGTGAGCATTGTAGATGCGAGTTCGGTTTAGCAGAGAGGGACCGTGAGTTGGATGCTTATGAGATGAGTTTGGTGCTTATGAGATGAGTTGGATGCCTTATGAGATGAGCAGGTTGTCTTATGTGTAAAGCACACTTGGTAGAGTCTTGGTATAAAGTAAGTTCGGTTTGGCATCGTTATGTTTTAGCAGAGCAAGGTTGCCACCGCTTTGAGTATCGTGTGGAGATGGAACTTTTGGTGTTCCTTGGGTTGATTGTATCTCTGCGCCGAAGTTAGTGTTGCCTTTTGGAACAAAGACTGTTAGTCTTGGATCTCTCGAAGGAAGGTTGAGAGTTGTGCACACAAGTGTGTTTAGTGTAGTTTGTTCTGGCGGCAAGAGTTCCGTAACCATGTAGGGTTTGCATTGGAGAACCGGTGCTCGCTTCTTGGAGAAGTTGGACTCTGTGGATGTTGTAAGGCTTTAGTTGAGGTTGTAAGGATACCGTGCTCGTAGTTGGGTTGTTGCTTAGGCAAGTTTGTTAAGTTGAACCTAAGCTTGGTTGGTGGAACCTCTTGTGGCTCTTGGTTGGAGTTCGGATGGTACCAACAAATGGTGGTTGTAGTGAAGCCGCGAGTTCCCGATCGCAGCTTGCTAAGAGTGTTGCTCGGAATCCTTACCCCGGGTGGAAGCTACATGGTGGCTGATGCTTTGAGTAGGAGGATGACACATTCTGCGTTTCGGTCTTTTTGGTTTCGAGGTTTGGAGCAGCCCGGCGTGGTTGTGATCTTTGGGAAAAGGAGTTGTTTGTTCAGCAATTAGTTGTTAGACCGTTAGACGACAAAGTGTGTGTCGAGGGTTGTCGAAGAACCCTAGTTGTGGAGAGCCTCGCCAGAGCTCACTCACCTGTAGTAGTGAGTTTAGTTGGCAAGCCGCAGTCGAGTAGTTTGTAGCCTCGGGTGAGTTGGGTCGGCGCTTTTGGTAGGCTAGCAAGCCGCAGTTTGTTTGGAGTAGAGTCCGGATTTGGTTCCGGTGTGGTGGCAAGTTGGTGTTTGATGTTGGCCAAGGTGTGGTTTTCGAGTTGCCAAGGAGTTAGCCTTGTTCGTGGGTAAGTGGTTTGCCCCAGTAGGATGTCTCTCCTGCTCCCGCAGTTTGAGAGTGCCCTTATTTGGTGTTTGGGGTGAGTCTTCTCTTGCCCATGGTTGGCGGTCTAGTCTGTGGTGGACCCCCTTGTTGTTGCCTCTAGGAGAGTTGGATGCCGTGCTTAGCTAAGCAAGACAAATGAGCGGTTGTGGTGCTCTCTGTCCTTCGGTTGTCCTCTTGTAAGGATCTGCTTTCTCCTTGGGAGTTGTCAAGTTATTCCTTGGTCTTGGAATTGGTAGTAGTGGTGCTAGTAGGAGGAAAAGTTTGTTGGTCGCTTGGAAGCGCTTGTTTGTCCAAGTTAAGCGGACTCTTGAGTGGTGTTCTCGAAGTTGCGGTAAGGGTTGTTCTCGCCTCCTATGAGTGTTTGGCCTAGTTGGTTAAGGTTTTGTGTGTTGGCATGGAAGTTGTTGCACCTTTGTAGTTGAAGAACTCATTTGTATCAGCTTGTGGGTTGAGGTTGCACCATTGTGATTGGATTAGGGTCTTGACCTTTTGAGGGATCCTTGTTTGGTTAGTGTGGCTTGTGCTCTGCCACACCATTTTTGGTAATCTGTTCATGGTAGTTGGTGTTAACCGAATAGTTGAGTTCCGTTTATGAAGTTTCGGTGGAAAGGTGCAATAAGCCTAAGCTAGAGGGTTAAGCTGTATGTGTTATCGCTTTGGACTTATGAGATGTGTTTCATTTTTTTGAGAGGCAAGCTTCGTTCCTTTGCTTGCATGGAGGTAAGTTTGGTGGAGGGAGCCCTCTGGGGTCCCGGTTGTTGGCAGTGACTTGTCCAAACCAAAGGATTTGAGTCAAGCTAGAGTTGTGTGGATTGGCATAGCTATGTAGTTTGTAGTTGTTTGAGCTTCCGAGGCCGTAGCACTCAAGTTGTTGGATTGTAAGTTTTCCGTGTGGGAGCCGCCGATTAGTTGAGGTTCTTGTGTGAGATTAGATTCTTGGAGGATTGGTTTCAGAGTGAGAGCTCGCACCTCGCTTCGTGTGCGGATGCCATTTCTATGGAGTAGAGGCATGTCGGGCCAGTCGAGTTGTTGTCACCAGCCGTGGGCAACGAAGGTTTGTTCTAGGCAAAGGCGTTGATGAACCGTGGTTCGAGAGCGTTGTTAAGAGGCTTATGAGCCGAGTGCAGTTTCTGTAGAGTGTTGACCCTCTGACCGATGGTCTTTTGGGAAGAGTGAGCCAGATCCTTCAGAACTTGTTGTGAGTTGGTGTTTCCGTGATTAGGCAGCGGGGGACTAGTGTGGTTTTATGAGGTTGCCTTGGGTTGCGCTTCTCAGCGGTCAATTCTTGTTGTTCCATTGAGGCATTGCAAGGTAAGTGTTGTAGGATTCCAATGTTCTGGGAAAAGGTTGGTGGCCATCAATTTTGTTTTGGGTCCTGAGTTGCTGCATTTGACCAGAGGTGATGTGCAGGAGTTTAGAGCTAGTGTTGTCAATTGGAGAGCAGCAGAGAAAAGTTACGCCCGATGTTCGTGCCGAGTTTTAGAGTTTGAGGTTGGACAAAGGCGTAGTTTTAAGGTTGTGCCGCTGTGAGTTGTGTTGAGGTTTGGTAAGCGAGAGAAGTGGAGTCTCCCGTTGTTGGACCATTTGAGATTCTCGAGAGGATTGGCTGAGTTGCATATTGGTTAGCTTTTTCTCATCATTGTCACCGTGTGCGTGTGTTCTCATGTATCGGTGTGAGGCAAGATGTGTCGGACCCATCGCTCATTGTGGACTTTGAGCCTTTACACCGTGATTGAGGATTTGAGCTTCAAGGGAAGCTGTGAGTATTCTCGTCTTTGAGACGAAGACGTTGCATAATCGTGAGATCCGCTTGGTAAAAGTTCAAAGGAGGAGGAGTCGAGTTCAGAGGAGGCCGCTTGTGAGCGGAGAAGACGGGATGAGATTGCGATATCTGTCTGGCTGTTTGATCTTAAGGACTTTCGAGGACGAAAGTCATAAAAAGAAGGGAATATTGTAACGGCCCAGGTTTTCATCCCGGTCTTCGAGGTATGCCCTGGGGGTATTTTGGTAATTTGGTCGGGCCGTCAGGGCCGTTTATGTCTTTTTCTAGTTGCTAAAATTATTGGATGGATTTATGTAAGTTTTTGAGGCTTTGTGGATGGGTTTGAGCATGGATAGATGCAAAAGTAAAAATATAGGAATTATGTTGCAGCTGGGATTCGAACCCGGGTCTCCGGGAAAGCTTGTGGGGATGTGTGCCAATTGAGCCATTAGGTGCTCTTGTTGCTCTTCCTGCATCATTTTATGGTTAGCCTTGGATTTTGGGAGTTTTGGTGCATTTGGTTAAATGAAATAGAAATTAGGTTTGTTCCATCTTCTTCTCCAAAGTGTGTGGCCGCCCAAGCTATTCTCTCCATTTCCTTGCCGAGTTCTTCATCCTTGCAGCTCCCTTGGATCGACATCATCATTCCGGGTAGGTATCGATCTTCCTCTTCGTCTTCTCCGATTTGAGTTCTTGCTAGCCGAATGTAAATAGAAGAGTGTGGGTGTGTTTGTGTGTTTGTTTGCAGCCTGCCGAGAGGAGCCCCACCAGCGAAATTTCCACCGTCGCAGCCTCCCGATCGGCGGATCGCACCAAAGAAGAAGCCCAGATCGCTGGAGTCTTTCACTCCATCGCCCTGCGGTGCCATCGAGCGGCTTTGCCGCCGCCAGCCGAGCGACGCCCGACGACACCGTCGCAGGCCAAAGAGACGCCCGAGCAGCCCTCGCGCAGCCTTCGAGATCTCGCCAGCCAGATGCGCCTGCCGAGCCCTGCGGCAGCAGCGAGAATCGCACGCCCAGACGCTGTCCACCAAGCGCGCCGTCGTCGTCCCAGCGCTGCTCACAGAAACCGTCCGTCGCGTCAGCTTTGTCGCGCCGTGCGCCAAGCGCCACCCGGCCGTCATACGCGCGCGCGCGCGCCAGCTCTACCGCCCATCTGCGCTGCGCGCGCCAGCCCGAACCCTGCCGCCGCCCCATCGCCCGCCGGCGCCCAGCCTCGCCCTGCCATCTCTATGTCCCGTCAGCGTGTCAGTCGTGCGCGCGCGTGAGTTGCTCCTTTGAGCCAAGCCTTGTTTATTTTATTATGTTTAGGCCTATGGATTGTGATTATTATTGTGTTTGTTAGGTTCTCGTTAGCTAGCTCGGGATCGATCGCGACTTAAGATTTTTGTGTGTAGTTGCCTCCCGCCTGTGTAGGATTTCTTACCGGAGTTGTGTGGACCTCTGCGATGTTCTATGTGATTGATGTTGTATGTTTGTTTGTGACTATCAAGCATGTATAGTTTAGGTGCTCTGTTCGATTTCTTGACTAGCATGACTTCGTATGTTGTTCTTTCATGTTAGTCCATGCTAGGTTGTTCCGCTCGCATGCTCATATTCATTCTTGTTCCGTAGTACCATGCTAGGTCTGCTGTGTATTCTTTTGAGCACGTATTGGATTGTTGCTGATTGTTAAGGCGTGTTAGAATTCGTGTAGGTAGCATCATCCGGCCCGATGCATAAAGTATCTTGCATCCATGGCGGGGGACGCCGAGACGCTTCTCGTCCCTAGACCCCGTTAGGGTTTAGCTAACCCGACCGTGTAGGCCCTCGCAATCTTGGGTGAGGGTGGCGGATCGTTAAATGCCCCAACGGTCGGGATGATGACTTGGCATTGCCTCGTCCTCGGCAGATCGGCGCGTCCTCGGCGTGTTCGGCCGTAGCCCTTGATTGCCACCGTTAGGGCAAGGCGACTTCTGGTGTAAGCCTACCACGACCGGTTCTTTAGCCTCAAAGCGGTGGTTCAGGTGACATAGTTCACGTGTCTGGTCTCACACCCCTATGTCGGTGACACCGATCCGTAGATTTAGTTAGGCGTGGTGGATCGGACATGGGCAGCTTGCCACTAGACCCGCACCCCCATAGTTCGCAGTGAGCACGCGGTGCATGCTTACGCTCATTACAAAGACCGACCGAGAGCTCCTCGGGATCTTGAGCTAGTGTACCTTTCGTGATCGATGAGACAAGCCGAGGCCGAGACTTGTTTCTCGTATAGGACGTATGGTGTGGTGGATTTATCTCAAGACTAAGACCCTGAGTTGGCATCCGAGGTCCAAGTGTGAACTCAAGCTATGTGCTCTTTCCTGTGTTTATATTCATAGCTTGCATACACTCATCTAGATGACCATGTGCATCGTATTGTACCCCTGTTGGGGATTCTTACTTGTAATTCGTTACTCACCCTTATTTTGTGGTTTTCCACAGTAACCAAGGTGCGAGACAGGATGGTCAAGGAGGAGCTGTGATCATGGGGACCTGCTGTCGTCTTTGACTTTTTATTTCTATGACTCTTGTCTTCTTATTTTCCCCTGAATGCATGTAGTCGGGCACGGAGCCCTAGGATGTTTTCTGAATGTTTCGTGGATTCCTGCTTTATTGAATTTGAGGATGTTTCAAATGTTTTACGAAATCTCCGATCGAGTGTACGTTTTGGAAATGTATTCGCCTTGAAACAGTGCTTGGAGACAGGGACGTGTTTTCAAAGAAACTATCTTTATTTCTGATTGAACCTTGATTGTTTTGTTTTAATTGGGAATCCGAAAATTATTTGCATATTGTCCTTTACTTTGAATGCATGCATTGGGGTAAAGGCCTATTTAGAGCCCTTTTTGGGTCGGGTCTTTACAAGAGCGAAGCATAACGTACATTGCTTCTCCCTGGCATCCGATGTGGATTTAGCTACCACATCGGCATAAGCCTTGTTTGTAGCTCGCTAGAGCGGAACCACGCCAGCGGTGCAAGCTCCGCCTTGGCCGGTTCTTAGCTTCAGTGTCGGTGGTACAGTGCCGCACAGATGAGTGCCGAGGGCCTCGCACTCACTGTGTTCGGGTGACACCGCTTCCGAGTCTTAGGCATGCGTGCACTGCCCGCATAGTTTGTACTTAGGCCCCCACATTTACGCCGGTTGCAAAGAAGATGCGGTGTGCGCGCGACACGCGTTAGTCGCCGGTTCGGAGAGCTCCCCGGCTAATGTTCATGAGTACACCAGCCTTTCCAGCTTTAGAGCCGACTTCGGGTACTCTCCGATAGTCCAGATTTGTTAGCGAGGGTAAGAGGCCCTTGAGGACACCCGTTGAGATTGGCTTTTGAGTCGATCATATGGTCGAGGGGAGAAAGACCTCGAGGGTGTCGGACATCTTTGGGATCGGTTTTGAGCTGATCAATTGGCCGAGGAGAAAGACCCTCGGAGATGTCCCGGATTGGTTATGAGAGCCAATCATTAGGCCTAGGAAGTAGGAGACTTCCGAGGATTCCAGATTCTCGCCTTGTAAGCTCGTTGAGCTATGATCCGTGTTGGTAACTGCTTGCTGTATACTAGGGTGCCGATGATTGATGTATGTATCGTACCGGTTGCTAGATTCTTCTTGGAGTATGTTTATACTCACCCTTATTTCTGTGGTTTTCCACCAGGTAACTTGGGACATCACCGGGACGGCTAGCGGAGGGAGCTGATTGATCATGGGAGCCGCCGACACTCTGTCTTTTATTGTTTGCATAATTTGTTCAGCATGTAGACGGACATGAGTCCTAGGGGGACGTTTTTAAATGTTGTTTAAATTGTATTGTATGATTTTATAAACACTGGCCAGGCTTGTTTTACTTTGTTGGCTTTGCTTAAATGAAGGTTGTTGTTTACGTTTTAAGTGTCCCCGCTTTTAAATGTTTTGAAAGGTTTTAAATATGAGCACTAAACCGCTTGATGAAGTATTTAACTTGCATGCTGAGTGAGAACCTAGGTTTAGGACCGTGTTTTGGGTCGGGTTCTTACACGAACAATCGAATAATTAACCGAACATACCTGGGGAACCAGAACAGAAATCTGGGCCATTATAGTTTGGCCCATTTGCGTTGCCACCCGACTATGCTTAGGATTAGCCCAGTGGCGTGCTGTCCATTGACAACCTAGTTTGAGCTGTATCAGGATTGAGCCTAGTTGCGTGCTGCCGGTCATAGTAAGGACAAGCCCAATTGCGTGCTGTCCAGGACAAACCCAGTAGCGTGCTGTCCCAGTTAGCCTAGAGGCGTGCTAACTTAATATAGTCTTAGAGATAGACTTTCCAGAGACCGAGGTAACCTAGGTTGTCCTCCTGTCTAGTCAGTCCAGTGGTGTGCTGACCCTACTTGACACTTGTTGTCCTTAATTGTGTGAGACTACCATTGTGTTAATTATGCTTGCTCGTATGCTAGGATGCTAAATGATTTGTCTTGCGTAATGTACCCCGGTTGGGGAATTCTTACTGAGTGCAATTGTACTCACCCTTTATGTGGTTTCTTCCCCAGGTAACTTGGCCCAGCATCGAGGTGGCTAGAGGAGGAGCTGATTGGTCATGGGGACGAGTCCACTGCATCTGCTGTTTTAATTTGCATATCTATTTCTGGAAACATTATTTTAAGTTGTAATGATTTTTATATACTCTGGCCAGAGGCTAAAGTGGTTTTGACTTACTAGTGTTTGGGATTGAAATGTTTTAATAAGAAGCATGTTTTCTTAAATCTTTTTGGCTATGTTTTAATGAATTTTGATATAAGGCATTTAGTAAGGGCCATTTATGACCATTTTGTAAAGACCCGACCCAAAAAGGGCTCTAAATGGGCCTTTACCCCAATGCATGCATTCAAAGTAAAGAACAATATGCAAATATGATTTCGGATTCCAATTAAAACTTAAAACATTCAACATTCAAACAAAAATCATTACTGATTTCTTTGAAACTGCTCTGTCTCCAAGCACTGCTTGGGACAAATACATTTCCAAAGTTTACTTTGATCAGAGATTTATTAAAATCATTCAAAACCTTCCCAGATACAACAATACTGGAATCCACAAAACATTTAGAAAACATCCTAGGGCTCCATGCCCGGCTACATGCATTCAGGGGAAAATAAAAGACAAGAGTCATAATATAAAAAGTCAGAGACGAGAGCAGGATTCCCATGATCACAGCTCCTCCTTCAGCCATCTTGTCTCGCACCTTGGTTACATGTGGAAAACCACAAAATAAGGGTGAGTAACGAATTACTCAGTAAGAATCCCCAACCGGGGTACAATACGATATACATGGTCATCTAGATGATTGTATGCAAGCTATGAATATAAACACATAATAGAGCACATAGCTTAAATCCACATATAATCTTCGGATGCCAACTCAGGGTCTTAGTCCGGAATAATCCACAACACACAATACGCCCTATACGAGAAACAAGTCTCGGCCTCAGCCTGTCTACTGTCGATACGAAAGATGTACTAGCTCAAGATCCCGAGGAGCTCTCCGGTCGGCGCTGTATGGAGCGTAAGCGTACACCGCATGCTACTGCAGACCATGGGGGGTGCCGGGTCTAGTGGCAAGCTGCCCATGTCCAGTCACCATGCCTAACTAAATCTCTGGATCGGTGTCACTGACATAGGGGTGTGAGACCTGGACACGTGAACTATGTCAGCCTGAACCACCGCACCTGAGGCTAAGGAATCGGTCGTGGTAGGCTTACACCAGAAGCCGCCCTTGCCCTAACAGTGGCAATCGAGAGCTCTTTGCCGAACACGCTGAGGACGTGCGGCTGCCGGGGACGAGGCAATGCCAAGTCATCATCCCGACCGTTGGGGCATTTAACAGTCTGCCACCCTCACCCAAGATTGCAGGGCCTACCGGTCGGGTTAGCTAAACCCTAACGGGGTCCAGGGACGGAGTACTACCTCGTACGTCCCTGCCAAGGATGCAAGATACTTTATGCATCGGGCCCGGATGATGCTACCTACCTACACTCTAACCTATCATATCAATAACATACAATCCAATACAATCCAAAACGTGCTCAACAGATACAACGAACCTAGCATGGTACTACGAAGCAAGAACAGATATGAGCATGCCAGAACGGAACAACCTAGCATGGACTAACATGAGAAACAACATAAGAAATCATGCCAGTCGGAAATTCAGAACAGAGCACCTATCACTATACATGCTGATAATCACAAACAAGCATACAAACAACAATCACATATAATATCGCAGGGCCCACACAACTCCGGTAAGAAATCCTTACCTGGCCGGGAGGCAACTACACACAAAAATCCTAAGCTGCGGTCGAACCCGAGCTAGCTACCGAGAACCTAATAAAAACAATGATAATCACAATCCATATGCCTAAATATAATAAAATAAACAAGGCTCGGCTCAGGAGCAACTCACGCGGCGCAGCTGACACGCGGAGGGGCAGACAGCATGGCGAGGCTGCTGCTGGGAGCTGGGCGCTGACGGGAGCAAATGGGCGCGCTGGCACGACGCTGGGCGAGGACGCGCGCGCACGGACAGGCAGGAAACGGGCGGGCGAGCGGCACAGCACGTTGGCGCTGGGCGCGGACGCGCTGGGACGGCGACGGGGACGCAGGCGCGAGCTCGGCTCGGCGATGGCGTCTGGCGCGCGGACGGACTGGGCACGCGTGGGCGAGCAACGCGATGCGGCGGCTGCGACGGCGACGGGCACGCGGTCTGGTGCGTGCGACGGCCTCTGCTGGCGCTGGGCGCTCTGACGACATACTGGTCGCTTGGCTGCGTCTTCTTTGGGCGCTGAAATTGCTGGTGCGATCTGGCTGGGCTGCTCAACCGGGCTGCTCGGCTGGGTTGCTTGGCTAGCCGGAACGACACTCGGAGGACTCTCAGGAGAAGACTCACGCAAGATGGCTAGAGAGAAGAGGGTTGGGCGGCCATGGGGGGTTTGGAGAATAAAACACAAAAACCTAATTTCGTTTCATTTAATCAAATGCACCAAAACCCGAAGAACTCAAGACTAACTAGGATATGTTGCGGAGAGAGGAACAAAAACACCTGGTGGCTCAACTGACCACACCACCCACCTGACTTCCCATACCACCTGGGTTCGAAACCCACCAAACACATCTTTACTCCACCATTTTTCTTTTGCCTCTCACCATGCCCAAACACAACCACAAAGCCTAAAAAACTTACAAAAAATCCATCCAATAATTTTAGCAACTGGAAAAGACATAAACGGCCCTGACGGCCTGACTAAATTACCAAAATACCCCTAGAGCCTTCCTGGAAGACCGGGATGAAAACCTTGGCCGTTACAATATTCCCTCCTTTTTATGACTTTCGTCCTCGAAAGTCCTTAAGACTGAAACAGCACAGGATACTGCAACCTCAACTCGTCTTCCTCGCTCACGAGCGGCTTACTCTAAACTCCGACTCCTCCACTGAACTGTTACCGAACGGATCTCACGGCCACGCAACGTCTTCGCCTCAAAGACCAGACTACTCACATGCTTCCTGTAAAGACCCGACCCAAAAGGGGCTCTAAATGGGCCTTTACCCCAATGGCTGTAGTGAAAATAAAAGACATTATGAAAAATACATTTCGGATCCCAAGTAAAAACAGAAACATTCAACAACCAAAACTTACATTTCTAAAAGCATACTCTGATCAGAGATTTATTTAAACCATTAAAACAATCCACAAGTACAAATATGCTGGAATCCATAAAACGTAAGAAAACATCCTAGGGCTCTGTGCCCGTCTACATGCATTCAGGGGAAATAACAAAAAGTGAAGAGTCATGATAAAATAAAATAGTCGAGATGACAAAGCAGATTCCATGATCACGGCTCCTCCTTCACCATCCTGTCTCCCGCCTTGATTACCCGTGGAAAGCCACGGAATAAGGGTGAGTAACGAATTACCCAAAGAAGAATCCCCAACCGGGTACAATACGATATACATGATCATCTAGAAGAATGTATGCAAGCTATGAGTACAAACACAGAGCGGAGCACATAGCTAAGTCCACACTTGGACCTCGGATGCCAACTCGTGGTCTTAGTCCGAAATACCACAACACACTAAACGCGCTTATACGGGGAACAAGTCCCGGCCTCGGCTGTCTCTATCGCCGATACGAAAGGTGCACTCGCTCAAGATCCCGAGGAGCTCTCCATCGGCGCCAGAATGAGCGTAAGCGCGCACCGCATGCTACCGCAAACTCTGCGGGTGCCGGGTCTAGTGGCAAGCCGCCCGGTGTTCGATCCACCATGCCTAACTAAATCTGGATCGGTGTCACCGACATAGGGTGTGAGACTCGACACGTGAACTATGTCACCTGAACCACCGCACCGAGGCTAAGGAACCGGCCGTGGTAGGCTTACACCGAGAAGCGGTCCTTGCCCTAACAGTGGCAATCAAGGGCTACGGCCGAACACGCCGAGGACGTGCCGATCGCCGGGACGAGGCAATGCCAAGTCATCATCCCGACCGTTGGGGCATTTAACGATCGCCACCCTCACCCAAGATTGCGGGGCCTACCGGTTGGGATAGCTAATCCCTCACGGGTCCAAGGACGGAGAATCTGTCTCGAACGCCCTTGCCATAGATGCAAGATACTTTATGCATCGGGCCGGATGATGCTATCTACCCGAATTCTAAACCTTAACAATAATAATAATAACAATTCAATCAATGCACCCAATACGTGCTCAATGAGATACAAGGAACCTAGCATGATACTACGAAGCAAGAAGATATCGAACATGCTAGAATAGAACAACCTAGCATGGGCTAACATAAGAAACAATACAAGAGTTCATGCCATCAGAATTCGAACAGAGCACCTAGGGCTAACATGCTAGTAATCATACACAGCATACAAAACAACAATCACAAATATACCGCAGAGTCCACACAACCCCTGTAAAGAAATCCTTACCTTGGTCGGAAGACTTCTACACACAAATCCTAAGTCGCGGAACAATCCCGAGCTAGCAAGTCGGAACCTAGCAAACCAACAATAATCGGCATCTAAAATGTCTAAACAACAATAGAACAACAAGCTCGGCTCGGGGAACTCACGCGCACGACGACACGAGCTTGGGGTCACGCAAGCCGGCACGGCAAGGCCAAGCGGCGCTGCCGCGCGTGTCTTGCACGGCAGGGACACGCTACCGGCCGCGCTACCGGCACGCACGACACGACACGCGCTACCGGCCGGCACGCTACCGCACGGCGGCAGGGACAGGGACACGCGCGGCGCGCGGGGTCCGGGCGAAGGCGCCGCGGCGCCGGCGTCGCGATCGCGGACACGGCGGCGGCTTCGGTAGGGGGACGCGCGCGCGGCGAAACGTCTGGCGGCGCGCGCGCGGCGAGCGCTTCGCAAGCGGACACGGCGTGGGCGTGCGATGGGCGACGCAGACGCGGCCGACGCGCGGCGCGCTGGCGAGGACCTCTCGGCGTCTGAGCGACGGGCGAGGACGAAACGACGACGATCTGGGCCTGCCGGGCGCGATCCGGCGTCTTGTCCGACCGGCCGGACGCGGCGATCGACGGCAGGGGCGATCTGGCTTCTTGGACGAACGGCAAGGCCGCTAGGCGGATCTCGCGTCTGCGCAGGGCTGGTTCGACAGATCTGGCGTCGCGAGCTGGTGGCGATGATGGTCGCTCCTCTCGGCCGGGCCGCAACCAACACAAACACACACACACACTACATCTTACCTTCGCCAAAGATCAAAAACCAAATGAGGAGATGAAGAGGATGAAGACTTACCCTAATGATGATGATCGAACCCAAGGAGATGCAAGGGAAGAAGAATTCGGCAAGGCAATGGAGAGGGAGAGGTTGTGCGGCCAAGAGGAGTTTTGGAGAAGAAGATGGAATAACCTAATTCTATTTCATTTAACCAAATGCACCAAAACTCCAAAATCCAAGGTTAACTAAGATGTGATGCAGAAAGAGCAACAAGAGCACCTAATGGCTCAATTGGCACACATCTCTACAAGCTTCCCAGAGACCCGGTTCAAACCCCTACTGCAAAGACAAACCCCTTTATTTTTACTTTTGCAACAAACCTTGCTCAAACCAAACCACAAACCCCTCCAAAAACCTACAAAAACCATCCAATAATTTTAGTAACTGGAAAAGACACAAACGACCCTAACGGCCCGACCAAATTACCAAATTACCCCTAGGGCATACCGGAAGACCGGAAGAAAAACTGGGTCGTTACAATATTCCCTCCTTTTTATGACTTTCGTCCTCGAAAGTCCTTAAAACATGTAAATGTTCGGGGTAATGCAACCTCATCTCGCCTTCCCGCTCCCAAGTGGCTTCCTCGGAACCCCGATTCTTCCATCGAACCTTTACTAAACGAATCTCGCGATTACGCAACGCCTTGGTCTCAAAGGCAAGGATCCTCACCGGCTTCTCCTCGAAGTTCAAATCCTCATTCACCGCAAAGGCTCAAAGTCCACAATGTGCGACGGGTCCGGCACATACCGCCTCAACATCGATACATGAAAAACACTATGCACACTGATAGTGACGGAGGTAGGGCTAACCGGTAAGCGACTCTGCCAATCCTCTCTAGGATCTCAAATGGACCAACAAAACGGGGACTCAACTTCCCACGCTTACCAAACCTCGTAACACCTCGCATCGGAGCAACCTTAAGGAACACATGTTGACCAACCTCAAACTCCAAATCTCGGCGCCGAACATCGGCGTAACTCTCTCTCCTCTCGCCTCGAGTCAACATACGAGCCCTAATCTTCTCGCAGATCGCACCATTGGTCAATCGCAGTAGAATCTCGGACCCAAAACTCGTCTATCACCAACCTCTTCCTGCAACACGGGGGACCGATAACGCTTACCATACAATGCCTCGAATGGAGCCATCTCAATAAATCGATCGTAATCATTGTTATAGGCAAACTCCATCAAAATACAGATATCGGTCCCAATCGCTCGGGAAATCCAACACACAAGCCCTCAACATATCCTCGAGAATCGATTCACTCTCTCGATCACGACCATCCGTCGAGGGTGAAAAGTCATCTTTGGCGCACTCTGTGCCCAAACCCTTCGGGCGCTCTCCGAAACGAGAAGTGAACCATGAGTCACGATCGGACACAATCCTCACCGGCACACCATGATAACGGATGATCTCGCTCCAAAAACAATCGCGCTTCACTGCTCCACGGTATAAGTGTCTCGTCCGGGAATGAAGTGTGCGCTCTTGGTCAAACGGTCGACTATCACCCAAATCTGAGAGAACTTCCTCGAGTCCTTGGCAAACCAGAGATAAAGTCCATGGAGATCTCTTCCCATTTCCACTGGGTACACTCGGTGGTCGCAATAAAAACCACCCTGCTGCTCTGCGGGTGCCTTCACTTGGTCGACAAGTGAGACACCTACCGACAAACTCGCCACATCTCTCTTCATTCCCATCCACCGTAAGGTCCGCTTAAGGTCTCGATACATCTTGGTACCCCGGTGCCAAGCAAAAGGGGGAATGTGGGCCTCCGAGAGCAACTCGCTCATGAAACTCGCAATGTCCGGAACACACAACCGCCTCTATAAGTCAACCCACTCATGCGTGAATACACAAAGTCAAAGTCACCACAAGATCGACTGTCAACCAATCTCTTAAGTGCGGGGTCACCCAACCGGTCGTCTATAATCCACGCCCGAATCGGCGGCCGAATACCAATCGAGCTACTCGGGCGGTAACCTCTCCCAACAACATCGCAACCTCGGCCCGCTCGAACTCTCTCTCGCAAACTGGCTGAACTCAACAACGCCGCAGAGTGCGACGCGTCTTCCTACTCAAAGCATCGGCCACTACATTGGCTTTACCCGGATGGTACAAAATCTCGCAACCATAATCCTTTACCAACTCTAACCATCTCCTCTCGCTCATATTCAACTCCTTCTCGAGTAAACAGATACTTGAGGCTCGTGATCGGTAAACATCTCGAATCCGCTCACCATACGGTAATGCCTCCAAATCTTCATTGCAAACACCACTCTTGCCGCTAACTCCATATCATGAGTCGGGTAGTTCTGCTCATACGGCTTCAAATGACGGAAGCATAGGCAATGACCTTCCCGTCTTTCATCAACACACAACCTAAACCAAACTTGGAAGCATCATCAGACCACGAAACCACTGTCCCCTCCGGATCGCCAACATCGTGTTGAAGTCAAACTACGCTTGAGCCTCGCAAAGCTCTCATCACACTGCTTGTCCCAAACAAACTCGACACCCTTCCTCGCCGACGAGTGAGGGGCGAGGCTATAGCAGAAAAGTCCTGACGAAACCGACGGTAGTAACTCATCAAACCTGAGAAAGTCGCGAATCTCAAGAATCAAGTCGGCTTGGCCCATAAACTCACGGCCTCAATCTTCGCGGGGTCCACGGCTATACCATCTCTCGAAACCACGTGGCCTAGGAAGGCCACCGCTCTAACCAGAATCACATTTGGAAAACTTCGCATAAAGCCGGTTTTCCCTCAAAGCCGCCAATACTCGCCTCAAATGCTCTGCATGGTCTTCTTTAGACCTTGAATAAATCGAATATCGTCAATGAACACGATGACGGCCGCCCAAAAATGACTTGAACACCCTATCCATCATGTCCATGAACGCGGCTTTGGCATTGGTCAATCCAAACGACATAACCACAAACTCATAGTGACCATATCCGACTCAAAGTCGCCTTAGGAATGTCGGCATCCCCGATCCGCAAATCGATGGTAACCGGATCTCGATCTATCTTGGAGAACACGTAAGCTCCTCAAGCCGATCGAACAAATCATCGATACGGGCAACGGATACTTATTCTTCATCACACCTTATTAAGCTCGCGGTAATCAATACATAAGCGCATAGAACCATCCTTCTTTTTCACAAACAGAATCGTGCTCCCCACGGGGACACACTCGGACGGATGAACCCTCGGTCTAACATCTCCCGCAATCGAATCTTCGCCTTTAACTCACGGGCGCCATGCGATACGGAGCCTTCGAGATAGGGAGGGTCCTCGGCTCGAGCTCAATAATGAAGTCAACCTCTCTCTTTGGGGCAACCCCAGTAACTCCTCGAAACACATCCGCGAACTCCCCGCACGACCGTGCTGATCAACAGACAAGAGGGGCTCTTCCCGCATAACTTGGCTAGATAGCCCCAAGCTCCATGAGCTAGCAAACGACGAGCTTTCACGGTGACACCATCGGCGGGCAAACTCCACCCCGACTCCACGAAACTTAAAGTCGGGCCGACTGGCGGCTGAACACTACTTCTTTCCGGTGGCGGTCAATCAACGCGCGTGGTTAGCGCCTAACCACTCCATACCAAGAATCACATCAAAACCGCTCATAGGCGTAACTATGAGCGTAGCCACTAGCAACTCTCCTGATATCTCGATCCGGCCATCCCTAATCTTATCTCTAGCCAACATACTAACTCCCGAAGGAGTTGCAACAGATAACTCAAAACCTAGAGGCTCTAGTCTCAACTTAGCATGCTCAAGAAACAACACAGATACAAATGAATGCGTAGAACCAGAATCAAACAAGACAAATGCGCAGTGATCTAAAAAAACAAGAAGCGCACTCGCCACACAGCATCCGTGACGCTGGCCTCTGACGGTCGTAGCAAACACTCGACCTGCTGGCTGCTTGGCCGAGCCGCCATAGCCGGTGATCACAAAAACGGGCCATGTGCCCCTCTCTACCACAACGGAAGCACAATCTAGGTCCAGGTGACAAGCTCGGCGTGGACTTTCCCACAAGTAGCACAAGCGGAACCTGCTGGGTCCTCCCCTATTCGCCGGGCCGAAACGGATCGGAGCTCTCCGCAGATCTCTGCTTCAAATCGCCTTGGCGGCGCGCTGCCGCCTCGAAAATCAAACTTCTCTTCTCGCCCCACACCTGCTGGGACAGACGCCAACAGAGCGCGCAACAAACCGCTCAAAGCAGGATACTTCCCATTATAGATCGTGGCTAATCGGGCGGCCCTAGCATAAGTGTCGGGGCCCGAGCCCGACATCCCGGGAAACACCCCGCCTCAATCCAGATATGAACTTCCGAATCTTCACTCGGGGTGGCAATCAACCGAGGAGCAAAATATCCATACTCGAGAACTTGCACTCATATTCCTCAATGGAATCGTAACCCCGCTTCAGTTCGGAAGAGCTCCACCATCTTCTCTTGAGCCTCATCACCGATGAACTTTACCTTGAACTCACTTTTGAAGAACTCGCAAGTAGCGGTGGAGACCCACCGGTCTCTCGCTCAAGGTGGACTCCCACCACCATCTCATTGTGCCTCCTAGCACATGAGCCGCACACCTCGGCCTCTGAATATCGGGGCACACCATGATCGTGAAGGTGTACTCCAAATGGGCAATCCACTGGCCGCCGCTAACGCATCACCGGTGGCATCAAACTTCTCGAAGCTTCCACTTCACAAAATCCTTCACCACCTACCCAATTCCTCGGCACCTCTGCCATATCCGCCTCGGGGCTACTTGCTCCCGAGGAGCCGGAGGTGCTACTCGACGGCTCTCTTTGAACCAATCGAGTCACCGCTCGATCCGGGCTCGGACTCTTCCCGCCACTAGCGCCAACAAGGCTCGGGTCTCGCCTCTCGTCACTCAACATGCCGACCATAAAAGCCCTCATAGACTCAAAGAAATCGTGCTCCAGGAGCGCCTCTCACGGCGCTCGATCGCCTCAACGCCCGCTCTAGGCGTAACAGAGGAGCCTGCGGTGGAATGCCATCGATGTCGCCGGGGCGATGTCCTGCATGACGATCCGATCCCGATACCTCGACCGCTCTCGAACCTCCTCTCGATGCGGGTGGTCGCATGTTTGGCGATCTACATCCAAACCAACAACGAATCAAAACTCGCCTGTCACCATTCCACAACACCACACAAGGCATACACTAGATGATAGGTATTGTAAATTCTTAACCCTTTTCCTTTCTAAAACAATAAATCTAGGCGTACTGATGTCCGCTCGAGTCTTGGGTGATCATGGAAAAACGACCTACAACAAAGGGTCATCCTCTGAGAATCTATGACTCGAGCTCGATACCAATCAGAAAGACCCGACCCAAAAGGGGCTCTAAATGGGCCTTTACCCCAATGCATGTAGTGAAAATAAAAGACATTATGAAAAATACATTTCGGATCCCAAGTAAAAACAGAAACATTCAACAACAAAAACTTACATTTCTAAAAGCATACTCGATCGTAGATTTATTTAAACCATTAAAACAATCCACAAGTACAAATATGCTTTGGAATCCATAAAACGTAAGAAAACATCCCGGGCTCTGTGCCCGCCTACATGCATTCAGGAAATAACAAAAGTGAAGAGTCATGATAAAATAAAATAGTCGAGATGACAAAGAGATTCCATGATCACAGCTCCTCCTTGACCATCCTGTCTCCCGCGCTTGATTACCCGTGGAAAGCCACGGAATAAGGGTGAGTAACGAATTACCCAAAGAAGAATCCCCAACCGGGGTACAATACGATATACATGATCATCTAGAAGAATGTATGCAAGCTATGAGTACAAACACAGAGCGGAGCACATAGCTAAGTCCACACTTGGACCTCGGATGCCAACTCGTGGTCTTAGTCCGGAAATACCACAACACACTAAACGCGCTATACGGGAACAAGTCCCGCCTCACTGTCTTACATCGTCGATACGAAAGGTGCACTCGCTCAAGATCCCGAGGAGCTCTCCATCGGCGCCAGTAATGAGCGTAAGCGCGCACCGCATGCTACCGCAAACTCGGGGTGCCGGGTCTAGTGGCAAGCCGCCTGTGTTCGATCCACCATGCCTAACTAAATCTCTCGGATCGGTGTCACCGACATAGGGTGTGAGACACGGACACGTGAACTATGTCACCAACCACCGCACTGAGGCTAAGGAACCGGGCCGTGGTAGGCTTACACCGTAAAGCGGTCCTTGCCCTAACAGTGGCAATCAAGGGCTACGGCCGAACACGCCGAGGACGCGCCGATCGCCGGGGGGCGAGGCAATGCCAAGTCATCATCCCGACCGCTGGGGCATTTAACATCCGCCACCCTCACCCAAGATTGCGTGGCCTACCGGTTGGGATAGCTAATCCTCACGGGGTCCAAGGACGGAGAATCGTCTCGAACGTCCTTGCCATAGATGCAAGATACTTTATGCATCGGGCCCGGATGATGCTATCTACCAATTCTAAACCTTAACAATAATAATAATAACAATTCAATCAATGCACCCAATACGTGCTCAATGTGATACAAGGAACCTAGCATGATACTACGAAGCAAGAATAGATATCGAACATGCTAGAATAGAACAACCTAGCATGGGCTAACATGAGAAACAATACAAGAGTTCATGCCAGTTTGGAATTCGTAATGCAGCACCTAGGGCTAACATGCTAGTAATCATACACAGCATACAAAACAACAATCACAAATATACCGCAGGTCCACACAACCCCTGGTAAGAAATCCTTACCTTGGCTCAAGACTTCTACACACAAATCCTAAGTGCGGAACAATCCCGAGCTAGCGAGCGGGAACCTAGCAAACCAACAATAATCAAGCATCTAAAATGTCTAAACAACAATAGAACAACAAGCTCGCTCGGGAACTCACGCGCACGACGACGACGACGAGCTTGAGCTTGGGGCCAGCCGCAAGCCGGCACGGCAAGGTCGGCGCCGCGCGCGCGCTAGCACGGCAGGGACACGCTACCGCACGGCACGGACACGCTACTGGCCGCACGCCGGCACGGCACGGCAGGACACGTCTTGCGCGGGCGAGCGTCTGGCGAAGGCGCGCGGGCGCCGCGCGCGGCGATGCGACACGGCGAGCGCGGCTCAGCAGGACGCGCGCGCGCGGCGAACGTCTGGGCGAAGGCGTCGCGATGGGGCGACGCAGACGCGGCCGACGCGCGGGCGCCGGCGAGACCTCTGGCGTGCGGCGAGCGACGGGCGAGGACGAAAAGACGATCTGGCCGCCGTTGCCGGGCGCGATCCGGCGTCGGCGGTCTGACCGGCCGGACGGGCGACGACAGCGGGCGATCAGGCTTCTTTGACGAACGGCAAGGCTGCTAGGCGGATCTGGCGTGCGGCAGGGCTGGTTCGACAGATCTGGGCGTGCGAGCTGGGCTGGCGATGATGGCTGCTCCTCTCTGCTGGCTGCAACCAACACAAACACACACACACACTACATCTTACCTTCGGCCAAAGATCAAAACCAAATGAGGAGATGAAGAGGATGAAGACTTACCCTAATGATGATGATCGAACCCAAGGAGATGCAAGGGAAGAAGAATTCGGCAAGGCAATGGAGAGGGAGAGCTTGTGCGGCCAAGAGGAGTTTTGGAGAAGAAGATGGAATAACCTAATTCTATTTCATTTAACCAAATGCACCAAAACTCCAAAATCCAAGGTTAACTAAGATGTGATGCAGAAAGAGCAACAAGAGCACCTAATGGCTCAATTGGCACACATCTCTACAAGCTTCCCAGAGACCCTGGTTCAAACCCCACTGCAAAGACAAACCCCTTTATTTTTACTTTTGCAACAAACCTTGCTCAAACCAAACCACAAACCCCTCCAAAACCTACAAAAACCATCCAATAATTTTAGTAATCGAAAAGACACAAACGACCCTGACGGCCCGACCAAATTACCAAATTACCCCTAGGGCATACCTGGAAGACCGGGAAGAAAAACCTGGGTCGTTACACTTCCCCTCGAAGCTCAAATACTCACTCAGCTGCAAAGGCTCAGCGTCCATAATGAACGATGGGTCCGACACATACTGCCCCCAACATCGATACATAAAAACACTGCACACGGTTGACAATGACTGGGAAAAGTTAACCAATAAGCAACTCTGCCAATCCTCTCGAGAATCTCCAAACGGACCAACAAACTGGGACTCAACTTCCCTCGCTTACAAAACCTCAACACACCCAAAGATCGATGCAAATTTACAACATGAGCCGTCCCAACCTCAAACTCTAAAGCTCGACGCCAAACATCGGCGTAACTTTTCTCGCTCTCGCTCCGAGCTATCAACCTACGAGCTCGATACTCTCACGCACATCACCTCTGGTCAAATGCAAAGAACTCAGACCCCAACACAAAACTGATGGCCACCAACCTTTTCCCAGAACACTGAAAACCTACAACACTTACCAAACCACGCTTCAACGAAACCAAAAGAACTAGCATCCGGGAACTGCTACCCGAGGCAACCTCATAAAATCCAACACTGGTTTCCGCTGCCTAACTACGGAAACACCAACTCATAACAAGCTCCAACGGATCTGGCTCACTCCTCCCAAAAGACCATCGGTCAGAGGGTGAAAACACTACAGAAACTGCACACGGCGCATAAGCCTCTTAACAACGCTCTCAAGAACCACAGTTCATCCACGCACTGCCTAGAACAAACCTTTGTTGCCACACCCTGGTGACAAGAACTCCAGCCTGAAACTGACATGACTCTACTCCATAAAAATGGCCTCTGCACACGAAACGAGGTGCGAGCTCTAGCTACTGAAACCAATCCACCAAGAATTTGAACTCACACCACAACCTCAACTAGCTGACAGCTCCCACACGGAAACTTACGATCCAACAACTTGAGTGCTACGAACTCGGAAGCTCAAACAACTACAAACTGCATAGCTATGCCAATCCACTCAACTCTAGCTCGACTCAAATCACTAGCTGGGCAAGACAACCCCGAAATAACCATGACCCAGAGGGCTCCCTCCACTAAGCTTACCTCCATGCAAACAACGAAACCAAGTTCGTCCCCTTAAGAGACATATCTCACAAGTCCAAATGATAACACATACATGCTTATACCCTCTAGATTAAGCTCATTGCTCCTACCCACTGAACTTCATAAATGGAACTCCACTACCTGGTCAACACCAACTACCAAGAACAAGAATACCAACAGTGGTTGGCAGAGCACAAGCTACACTAACCAGTAAGGATCCCTCAATAGGTCAAGACCCTGATCCAGCCACAATGGTGCAACCTCATCCACAACTGAAACAAAGGGGCCTTCAACAACAAAGGTGCAACAGCTTCCAAGCCAACACACAAAACCTTAACCGACTAGGCCAAACACTCATAGGAGCAGAACAACCCTTACTACAACTTCCAGAACACCACTCAAGAGTCCGCTTAACTGGACAAACAACTGCTTCCAAGCAACCAACAACTTTTCCTTCTTGCTATCACCACTACCACCAACTCCAAGACCAAGGAATAAGCTGACAACTCATAAGAGGAAACAGATCCTTACAAGCGGGCATCCGAAGGACAGAGAGCTCCACACACGCTCGCTGCCATGCTCAGCTAAAGCCACAACATCTAAGTCTCACGGAGGCAACAACAGGGGGGTCCACCACTGACAGAACTGCCAACAACAAACTAGCCAAGACACACCTCCACACCAAAGAAGGGCAACTCTCTACATCCTGGAAGTAGGAAACCATCGACAAGGACGAACCACTCGACCCACGAGCAAAACTAACTTCTAGCAACTCAAAAACCACACCTTGGTCAACATCAAGCACCAACTAGCCACCACACCGGAACCAATCCGGACTCTACTTGAAACAAACTCTGGCTTGCTAGCCTACCAAAACTGCCAGCAACTCACCCGAAGCCTACAACCTACTCGACTCCGGCTTGCCAACTGAAACTCACTACCTAGGTCCGACCGAGCTCGTGAGGCTCTCCACAACTAGGGTTCTTCACTACCCTCGACACACACACCGCCGTCAAAACGGTCTAACAACCAACCGCTCAACAAACAACTCCTTTTTCCAAAGATCTCAACCACCGGGCTCGCTCGTAACCTCGAAAACCAAAAAGACCGTAAACGCTTGCAATGTGTCATCCTCCTACTCAAAGCATCAGCCACAATGTAGCATCCACCTAGGGTAAGGATTCCGAGCAACACTCTTAGCAACTGCGATCAGGAACTACGTGGCTTCGCTACAACTACCATTTGTTCAGTACCATCTGAACTCCAACCAAGAGCCACAAGAGGTTCCACCAACCAAGCTTAGGTCCAACCTAACAAAACTTGCCTAAACAACAACCCGACTACGAGCACGGTATCCTTACAACCTCTACTAAAGCCTTACAACATCCATCTGGAGTCCAACTCCTCCAAGAACTGAGCACGAGTTCTCCAATGCAAACCCTCTATGGTTCCGAAACTCTCGCCACCAGAACGAACTACACAAAACACACTTATGTGCACAACTCTCAACCTTCCTTTAGAAATCCAAGACTAACAGGTGCTTTCCAAAAGGCAACACTAACTTCTGGCAGAGATACAATCAACCAAAGGAACACCAAAAGTTCCATCTCCACACGATACTTGAAGTTGCGGCAACCTTGCTCTACTAAAGCATAACAATGCCAAACCGAACTTACTTTATACCAAGACCCTACCAAGTGTAATTTACACACAAGGCAACCAACTCATCTCATAAGGCATCCAACTCATCTCATGTAAGGACCCGACCCAAAAGAAACGGTCTCTAACCTAGGTCCTTACTTAGCATGCATGTCTAGGAATGTAAAACGTCATTCAGAGTTTGAAATTTAAATCCTTGAGGTAAGTACATTCAAAACAAAGAAAATATAATTCCATTTAAAAATAGACAGGTAGATGACTGATCAGTTCTTTTTAAAAATAAATCAAGGGAAATGGTACGAGAAACATAAAATAGGTTTTTGAGTATTTTTCCTAGGGACTCAAGTCCCACTACATGCTAAATCATAAGAAAACAATAAAAGAATATGCATCCCAGAGTCAGCTATCCATGATCATCCAGCAGCCTCCTCCTAGCCATCCCGCCGATGTCCCAAGTTACCCGTGGAAAACCACAGAAAAATAAGGGTGAGCAACGAGTTACTCAAGAAGAATCTCCCAACCGGGTACAATACGAAAACATATCATTTAGCACACGGACATGCAACCATGCAAAGACTCGTGAGCAAACAGATGGGTTAACAGAACGTCACTCTTGGGCTTGCCTATTCGAGGCTTACACAACCTAGAACTCAAAGTGTTGCCCTTCGGGACTTATACACCTAGGATGCCCATCGGGTCTTACACCTCCAACTCAGTGATGCCCATCGGGGACTTATACACCTAGGATGCCCATCGGGGTCTTACACCTCCAACTCAGTGATGCCCATCGGGGACTTATACACCTAGAATGCCCATCGGGGTCTTACACCTCCAACTCAGTGATGCCCATCGGGACTTATACACCTAGGATGCCCATCGGGTCTTACACCTCCAACTCGGTGATGCCCATCGGAGACTTATACACCTAGGATGCCCATCGGGTCTTACACCTCCAACTCGGTGATGCCCATCGGGACTTATACACCTAGGATGCCCATCGGGTCTTACACCTCCAACTCGGTGATGCCCATCGGGACTTATACACCTAGGATGCCCATCGGGTCTTACACCTCCAACTCGGTGATGCCCATCGGGGACTTATACACCTAGGATGCCCATCAGGGTCTTACACCTCCGGATGTCCATCGGGGCCTTCCCCGAGCGGGACGCACTAGTTACCTCTACAATCTCTTACACTATACATCATCTGCCAATTCCTAGCATGGCACTAACAGATAACAAGGTCACGGTTATGCCGAGACAATTTAACTCCTAGCATGATAACTAACGGATATATCGGAATCTCAAGCACGAAATCACCTGAAACAAGAAAGAGCAAGCAACCTATCCACTAGATATTCCATACAAACACAACACATGGCATGCTATCAAAGTATTCGCAGGTCCCACACAACCCCGTAAGAAATCCTTACAGAAGTGAATAGAACCAACGATCCACGGATGACTCTCGAGCTTCTAAGCGTACCCGACAACCGAGAAGGCACACGTCTCGGCAGCAAGCAACAAGGACGGGCGCTGCTGGTAGCGGTAGCGGCCGCGCTGCACTGGCGCTGGCGCGCGCGCGCGCGGCAGGCAAGCCGACACGCAAGGCGCGGCGCGCTGCCAAGGCGTCGGGACAGCGGCGTCGCGGGCGCGACACAGGCGGCGTAGGCCGGGCGCGCGAACGTCGGCGATCGGCTGGGGGCGCGCGCGGCGAGCGGAGCGATGCGGACGGGCGGCTCGGCCTATGCGCTGGGGCGCGGCGATGCAGACGTGACGCAACTGGGTGCTGACGTGCGAGCGCGGCGACGGCGGTGGGTGGTGTAGGTCGGCGGCTTGGTGCGGCGTGGGTGTTGGCTGGCGGCGGCTTGGTGCGGCGTGGGTGTTGGCGAGAGGGTTAGGGTTTTAAGAGAGAGAGAGTGTTTTCTTTTTTTTTTTTTCTTCCTCAAATTAAATAAGCTTGGAAATCCTAAATTCCCTTCCCTAGGCTTCCCTCCTTCAAACCCAAGTTGACTCATTTATTTTCCTTAATTAATTCCAAACTCCCATCTCTCTTTGAGGCCGAGGGTTCGAGTCCTCCAAAATCATCTTCTAATCCTTATTTTAATTTAACTAAAATCCGGGCTGTTACAATACTCCCTCCTTAGAAGACTTCCGTCCCCTAAGTCATTGCTTCCTAAAACAACTCTGGGTAACATCTCCTCATCTCCCTTCCAACTCCCGGTAGCTTCCTCAACTCCTTGATTCCGCCACTTTGCACTTTCACTAGGTCAATTGCCCGGTTCCTCAAAATCTTTTTCTCAAATGCTAAGATCTTTATGGGTTTTTCCTCAAAGCTCAGTCATGGTTTAGCCGCAAAGGCTCAAATCGATGACATGCGAAGGGTCTCGCCACATACTTGGCGAGCATCAAACATGGAACACACTATGCACTGCAGCCCAAGGTCGCGGCAATGCTAACCGGTAGCTACGGCTCGATCCTCTCGAGGATCTCGAATGGTCCGACAAACCGGGGCTCGGCTTCCCCTTCCTACCAAACCTCGTAACTCCACGACGGAGCAACCTTAAGGAACACGTGGCCGCCAATCTCAAACTCCAACTCTCTACGCCCGACATCGGCGTAGCTCTTCTCGCTGCTCTGGGCGGTCAAAGATACGAGCCTCGATCTTCTCGGGCAGCCTCGTTGGTCAATCAAGCAACTCGGACCCAATACCGCCTGTCTCAACCTCTTCCCGAATCGGGGATCTGCAGCGCTACTACCATACAACGCTTCAAACGGTGCCATCTCGAATGGTTGATCGAAACTATTGTTGTAGGCAAACTCCATCAAATACAAGTATCGGGTCCCAATCGCCAGTGGAAATCCAACACACACAAAGCTCGCAACATATCCTCTAAGATCTCGATTTACCCGCCACCATCGATCGGTCTGGGTGGAAGGTCAGGCCAGAGCCGCACTCTGTGCCCAAGCCTCGCTGAAGGGCCTTCCAAAACAGTGATGTAAACCGGGAATCCTTGGTCGGAGATAATTTAAGCGGCACTCCGTGATACCTCACTATCTCGCTCAAGGAACAATTGTGCCTTGCTCTCTACGGTGTAATTTATCTGCTGGAATGAAGTGGGCACACTTAGACAACCTATCAACGACCACCCAAATCTGTGCATATCCTCTAGGGGTTCTCGCAATCTCAAATAAAATCCATGGTAATTTCCTCCCACTTCCACTGTGGCACTTTCGAGCGATCGCAGCAGAACCCTCGCTGGTTTTTAGGCGCCTTCACTTGCCGACAAGTGAGACACCGATCGACAAACCGGGCAATCTCCTCTTCATTCCCATCCACCAAAAAGTCTCGCTTAAGATCTTGGTACATCTTGTTACCCCCTCAGGTGCCATGCAAAAGGCGAGGTGTGAGCCTCGGTCAACAGCTCCGACGAATACCGCAGCATCGGCCGGGACACATAGCCGACCCTTTATATCTTAAGCCACCATCTCGCAAATATCTCAAAATCGAAGTCACCATCACTGGACCCTCTCATACAACTTTTTCAACTTAGGATCATTCGATTGGCCGTCAATAATCCTTTGCCTTACCGAAGGCTGGATGGTCAACCGAGCTACCCCGCCGTAACATCCCCTAACAACATCGCTATTTCTCGCTCTCTCGAGGTCTTTCCTTATGATACTCTTGGGATTTGCCAACGCCGCTAGATGCGAGGTCTTCCTACTTAGTGCATCCGCCACAACATTTGCCTTTCCAGGGTGATACAATATCTCACAATCGTAATCCTTCACGAGTTCCAATGCCCCCTCTCGCCTCATGTTCAGTCCTTCTCGAGTGAAGAAATACTTGAGGCTTTGGTGATCCGAGAAAATCTGAATCTTTTCCCCATACAAGTAGTGCCTCCAAATCTTAAGTGCAAAGACGCACCACGCCAACTCCATGTCATGAGTCGGGTAATTCGCTCGTGCGGTTTCAATCGCTCGAAGCGTATGCTATCACCTTACCGTGTTGCATCAAAACGCAACCCAACCCAAACTTGCCGGCATCATCAGACACCATGAAACCCCAGTTCCCTCCGGAATCGCCAACACCGGGCGGACGTCAAACCGCTTTTTAGCTTAGCAAAACTCTCGCCGCACTTCCTATCCCAAACGAAATCAACACCCTTCCTCGTCAATCGAGTAAGCGGGCGCTATAGCGGAAAAATTTTGAACGAGGCGTCGGTAATATCCGCCAAACCCGTAAAGCTACGAATCTCCGACACGGTCGTCGGTCCGCCCACGAACTAACGGCCTCTACCTTGAAGGGTCCACCGCCACTCCTCCTTAGACACAACGTGTCCTGAAAAACTACCTCCTCGAGCCAAAAGTCACACTTTGAGAACTTCGCATAGAGCTTGTTCGCGCGCAAGGCCGCCAAAATCTGTCTTAGGTGCGAGGCATGGTCCTCCTTAGACTTGGAGTACACAAGAATGTCGTCTATGAACACGATGACAAAGCGGTCCAAGAACGCCTTGAACACTCATCCCATCATGTCCATGAATGCACTGGGGCGTTCGTCACCCGAAAGACATGACTACGAACTCATAATGCCCATACCTCGACTAACGCTGCCTTGGGAATATCTCGCATCCCGAATTCTCAACGGTGGTAGCCCGACCTCAAGTCAATCTTCGAAAACACACAAGCTCCTCGAGCCGGTCAAACAGTCATCGATACGAGGCAATGGATACTTGTTCTTAATGGTTACCTTGTTCGGTTCTTCAGAATCGATGCATAGACGCATCGAGCCATCCTTTTTCTTAACAAACAAAGACGGTGTGCTCCCCACGAGGACACACTCGGCCTAATAAATCCTCTGTCAAGCAACTCCTGCACTGTTCTTTTAACTCTTTCACTCTGCTGGCGCCATGCGATAAGGAGCTTTCGAGATAGGGCGAGTTCCCGCTCAAGCTCTATTGAGAAATCCACCTCTCTCTCGGCGGCAGCCGTGCAACTCCTCAGAAAAACATCTGCAAACTCTTGCACTATGGGCACTGCTCGACAGATATCCGGTCACGGCTTCTCGCCGGTCAACTTAGCTAAGAAACCCCAAGCTCCTCGAGCTAACAAACGGTGAGCTTTAATCGCCGAATCACCGGCGGACACACCCCACTCGGGTGCCCCGAAATTTAAAGCTAGGCCTACCCGGCGGCCCGAACACCACCTCCTTACAACGACATACCAATCATAGCGTGGTTATCGCCTAACCAATCCATGCCGAGGATCACATCGAAACCGCTCATAACTAACACTATGAGGGTAACTCATGAGTGTCCGGTCTGACACCGTATCCGACCATCCCTTACCTTCTCTCAGCTAGCCAAAGATACTAGTTCCCGAGGGAGTAGCGACAGATAACTCAAAACCTAGAGGCTCTAAATTCATGCAAGCATGCTCGGCAAAAGCAATGAAACAAAAGAATGGGTGGAACCCGAATCAAACAACACAAAGGCGAGGTGATCAAGAACTAGGAGCGCACTCGCCATCGCGGTCCGGCTCTCTCAGCCTCCGGCGGGTCGTAGCATATACTCTTCCTCTCTCGTCTGCTGTCTTTGGCCGTGCCACCACCGCTTGCTCGTTGCAATGCCGGGCCGATGTCCTCCTTACCACGCTTATAGCAAGCTCTAGGGTTACCACCACAAGGCCCCCAATGTTGTTTACCACAGTGGTCTACAATACGGTGGCGGCCTCCCTACGCCTCGTTGGCGAGGCCGATCGCGATTCACGATCCCGGTCTTGGTCTCTCCATGATAAGTACTCGACGGCGCTGACCGCCTCCATGACCATTACCACTGCGTCAAACTTACGCTTCGACCCGAGTACACCGGGGCCTTCGCACCACAAGACTAACAACTCGCTCGAGGATACTTTCCATCATATATGGTTGCCAACCGCACCGCTTTGCCTTGGCAAAAGTCTCTGGGGCTCGTGCCTAACATCCCGAGACACTCCTCCTCCACTCCGCAATAAACTTCCCGATCTTCACTCGGAGTAGCAATCAATCATGGTCACGAAGTACCCATATTCCAAAACTTCCTCTCATACACCTCGATTGGGTCGACCCTGCTAAGGTTCAAAAAAATTTCGATCATCTCTTTTCTTGGGCTTCTTCACTAATAAATTTTGCCTTGAACTCACTTTCTTGAAGAATTCCCGTGTGGCAGGGGAGACCCAAATGGTCTCTCACTCAAGGTGGAATCCCACCACCACTTAGTCGCTCCAGCTAACGCATGAGCCGCACATCGAGCTCACTGCACCTCGTGACAAGCCATTACCATAAAAGTATACTCTAGTTCGGCAATCCACCGGCCGCCACCAGCTGGTTCCCGAGGGGCACTAAACTTCTCCGGCTTCCATTTGACGAAATCTTTTAGCCACTTGCCCAAATCCTCAAGACCTTCCGCCACAACGGCCTCGTTCACAATTGGCTCTCGCCGAGTGGCAGATCGGGCGCGGCGCGCGTCCCTCTCAAACTAACTCGGTCACCGCTGCTCTCTCGAATCCGAGACTCCTCCTCTGCAGCCTAATGCAGAGCTCGCTCGCGCCTCGCCCTCGCTGCTCGGCTCTCGACAAAGAACCCAACCATAAGAGCCCTCATGGACTCCACAAAAGCAACTCCTGCAGCCTCTCGAGGCCGAAGTTGCCTCCACGCCCTCACCGGCAACACAGCGAGGAAGGCCTCAGAGGCGGCCTAACATCGCGACGATCGCTTGGGACGACGTCCCTCCCGTGTCGGAATCAATACGAATGCCCTGGCTGGTCGGCCTTGAGCCTCCTCGCCTCTACGAGTGATCGCATAACGACAATCTACACTCAAACGAACAATGAGTCGTAACTCGCTTTCCCTGCTCCTCAACAACAAGTCATATACATGCAAGGTGCAAATGGTATTGTAATTCTTAACCCTTAACCTTAAACTTTCTGACATACCGATGGTCGGCGGAGCGCCGATGATCATGGAAAACAACCTACAATCGCAGTCGCCTACGTAACCTATAACTCGGGCTCGATACCAACCGTAAGGACCCGACCCAAAAGAAACGGTCTCTAACCTAGGTCCTTACTTAGCATGCATGTCTAGGAATGTAAAACGTCATTCGAGTTTGAAATTTAAATCCTTGAGGTAAGTACATTCAAAACAAAGAAAATATAATTCCATTTAAAAATAGACAGTAGATGACTCGATCGCTTCTTTTTAAAAATAAATCAAGGGAAATGGTACGAGAAACATAAAATAGGTTTTTGAGTATTTTTCCTAGGGACTCAAGTCCCACTACATGCTAAATCATAAGAAAACAATAAAAGAATATGCATCCCAGAGTCAGCTATCCATGATCATCCAAAGAGACCTCCTCCTAGCCATCCTCCGCCGATGTCCCAAGTTACCCGGTGGAAAACCACAGAAAATAAGGGTGAGCAACGAGTTACTCAAGAAGAATCCCCAACCGGGTACAATACGAAAAACATATCATTTAGCACACGGACATGCAACCATGCAAAGACTCAGAGCAAACAGATGGGTTAACAGAACGTCACTCTTGGGCTTGCCTATTCGAGGCTTACACAACCTAGAACTCAGTGTTGCCCTTCGGGGACTTATACACCTAGGATGCCCATCGGGGTCTTACACCTCCAACTCAGTGATGCCCATCGGGGACTTATACACCTAGGATGCCCATCGGGTCTTACACCTCCAACTCAGTGATGCCCATCGGGGACTTATACACCTAGGATGCCCATCGGGGTCTTACACCTCCAACTCAGTGATGCCCATCGGGGACTTATACACCTAGGATGCCCATCGGGGTCTTACACCTCCAACTCAGTGATGCCCATCGGGACTTATACACCTAGGATGCCCATCGGGTCTTACACCTCCAACTCAGTGATGCCCATCGGGGACTTATACACCTAGGATGCCCATCGGGTCTTACACCTCCAACTCGTTGATGCCCATCGGGGACTTATACACCTAGGATGCCCATCGGGTCTTACACCTCCAACTCGTTGATGCCCATCGGGGACTTATACACCTAGGATGCCCATCGGGTCTTACACCTCCGCATGTCCATCGGGGCCTTCCCGAGCGGGACGCACTAGTTACCTCTACAATCTCTTACACTATACATCATCCGCCAATTCCTAGCATGGCACTAACAGGATAACAAGGTCACGGTTATGCCGAGACAATTTAACTCCTAGCATGATAACTAACAGGATATATCAGGAATCTCAAGCACGAAATCACCTGGAAACAAGAAAGAGCAAGCAACCTATCCACTAGATATTCCATACAAACACAACACATGGCATGCTATCAAAGTATTCGCAGGTCCACACAACCCCTGGTAAGAAATCCTTACCGAAGTGAATAGAACCAACGATCCACGGATGACTCTCGAGCTTCTAAGCGTGCATTCGACAACCGAGAAGGCACACGTCTCGGCAGCAAGCAACAAGGACGGGCGCCGCTGGTAGCAGAGCCGCGCGCTGCATCACCGGCGCGCGCGCGCGCGCGCGCGTGGCAAGCCGACACGCTGGCGCGCGCGCCAAGGCGTCGGGGGCGCGCAGCTGCGCGCGCGACGACTGGCGGCGAGGCCGGCGCGCGAACGCGCGATTCGGCCGGGCGCGGCGCGCGAGCGAGCGGAGCGATGCGGGACGGGCGCGCTCGGCCTATGCTGCGCTGGGCGCGGCGATGCGACGTGACGCAACCGGGTGCCGACGCAGAGCGCGGCGGCGGTGGGTGGTGTGTAGGTCGGCGGCTTGGTGCGGCGTGGTGTTATCGCCGCGCTTGCGTGCGGCGTGGGTGTTGGCGAGAGGGTTAGGTTTTTAAGCGAGAGAGAGTGTGTTTTCTTTTTTTTTTTCTTCCTCCTCAAATTAAATAAGCTTGGAAATCCTAAATTCCCTTCCCTAGGCTTCCCTCCTTCAAACCCAAGTTGACTCATTTATTTTCCTTAATTAATTCCAAACTCCCATCTCTCTTTGAGGCCGAGGGTTCGAGTCCTCCAAAATCATCTTCTAATCCTTATTTTAATTTAACTAAAATCCGGGCTGTTACATCTCATAAGCATCCAACTCATCTCATAATCATCCAACTCATCTCATAAGCATCCAACTCATCTCATAAGCACCCAACTCATGTCATGAGCATCCAACTCACGGCCCCTCAGCTGGGCCAACTCGCATCTAAGATGCTCAACACTCCTCAGATTTAAGCACTCCAAGGTAGTTGACCGCACTACCAACCACAAAGATCTCTTGGCCTTAACACTAGCGTGAAACTCACGCGCACTGACACTTACCAACCTTCAACCTGCTGACGCACTCATACCCCGGTAACACTGGGAAGAGGCTCCGGCTCCTCGCGAACATCCTTTCACTTGTAGTCCTACGACTACCACTGAACTAGCTCTCTTGCACGACCTAAACAGGTGCAACTGCCACAAACGGATCCAAAGGCTAAAGGAGTGTTGTAACGACCCAGGTTTTTCTTCCCGGTCTTCCAGGTATGCCCTAGGGGTAATTTGGTAATTTGGTCGGGCCGTCAGGGTCGTTTGTGTCTTTTCCAGTTACTAAAATTATTGGATGGTTTTTGTAGGTTTTTGGAGGGGTTTGTGGTTTGGTTTGAGCAAGGTTTGATGCAAAAGTAAAAATAAAAGGGAATTGTGCCACACTGGGTTTGAACCCGGTCTCCCGGGAAGCTTGTGGAGATGTGTGCCAATTGAGCCATTAGGTGCTCTTGTTGCTCTTCCTGCACCATTTTATGGTTAGCCTTGGATTTTGGAGTTTTGGTGCATTTGGCTAAATGAAATAGAAATTAGGTTTATTCCATCTTCTTCTCCAAATCTCCTCTTGGCCGCACAAGCTCTCCCTCTCCATAGCCCTTGCCGATTCTTCATCCTTGCAGCTCACTTGGATTGTTCATCATCATTCCGGGTAGGTATCGATCTTCCTCTTCTTCTACTCATCAGTTTGGTGTGCTTTTGGCCAAGTGAAAAGAGGTGTGTTGTGTGTGTTTGTGTTGATTGCAACACCGAGAGAAGCCCAACCAAGCCAGACCATTGTCGCACGCCCACCGCCGGATCGCACGCCAGATCGCCCCTGCCGTCGCACGCATCGCCAGATCCGTTGAGCGGCCCGCCATCGCCGCTCACCAGTCGCCCAGATCTGTTGAAGTAGCCTCCCGCTTGCGCTACCGCTCGCGAGATCGTGCGAATCACGCCAAAGAAGACGCGACGCCAGACGCTACGCGCGCTTTCGCTAAGCCGCTTGCCTGCTGCGCGCCAGCCGCGCGTCGCGTCGCTTGTCGCGACGCCGGCGCCGCGCGCCTTTCGCTGAAGCTGTTCGCCGCGACGCCCAGACGCTCGCCCCGCCTTGGCTCCCTCGCTGCGGTATCCGCATGCAGCTGCGCTTGCGTGCAGCCTGCGCGGCCAGCGCTGCCCTCGCTGTGCATCCGTCATCCGTCGCCGCGCCGCAGCGCCAGCCTGCCGCTGCAGTAGCGCCACTGCGCTGCACCTGCCGTGCGCCGGCTTGCGCCAGCCTCCAGCTCGTGTCGCGTGCGCGTGAGTCCCCCTTTGAGCCGAGCTTGTCGCTCTATTGTTGTTTAGACTTTTTAGATGCTGATTATTATTGGTTTGCTAGGTTCCCGCCGCTAGCTCGGGATTGTTCCACACTTAGGATTTGTGTGTAGAAGCCTCCCACCAAGGTAAGGAATTCTTACCGGAGTTGTGTGGGCCCCGCAGTATATTTGTGATTGTTGTTTTGTATGCCTGTGTATGATAACTAGCATGTTTAGCCCTAGGTGCTCTGCTTCAATTCTCGATCGCATGAACTCTTGTATTGTTTCTCATGTTAGCCCATGCTAGGTTGTTCCATTCGCATGTTCGATATCTCGTTTTGCTTCGTAGTATCATGCTAGGTTCCTTGTATCCGTTGAGCACGTATTGGACCGCATTGATTGAGTTGTTATTATTGCTATGGTTTAGAGTTCGTAGGTAGCATCATCCGGGCCGGATGCATAACGTAACTTGCATCCCCGATGGTGGACGTGCGAGATGGTACTCCGTCTTCTCGATCCCGTTAGGGTTTAGCTAACCCTAACGGCCGGCCCTGCAATCTTGGGTGAGGGTGGCAAATCATTAATTGCCCCAACGGTCGGGATGATGACTTGGCATTGCCTCATCCCCGGCAGCCGGCACGCCTCAACGTGTTCGGCCGTAGCCCTTGATTGCCACTGTTAGGGCAAGGACCGCTTCGGTGTAAGCCTACCGCGACCGGTTCCTTAGCCTTAGGTGCGGTGGTTCAGCCGACATAGTTCACGTGTCCAGTGTCTCACACCCTATGTCGTCGTGACACCGATCCGTAGATTTAGTTAGGCATGGTGATCGAACTCGGGCGGCTTGCCACTAGACCCGCACTTCCGAGTTTGCGGTAGCATGCGGTGCGCTTACGCTCATTACAACGCCGATCGAGAGCTCCTCGGGATCTTGAGCCAGTGCACCTTTTGTATCGACAGCGAGATGCAGCCGAGGCCGGGACTCGCTCCGTATAGCGCGTATAGTGTGTTGTGGTATTTCCTGACTAAGACCACGAGTTGGCATCCGAGGTCCAAGTGTGGACTTAAGCTATGTGCTCTATTCTCGTGTTTGTACTCATAGCTTGCATACATTCTTCTAGATGATCATGTATATCGTATTGTACCCCGCTTGGGGATTCTTACTGGGTAATTCGTTACTCACCCTTATTCTCGTGGTTTTCCACAGGTAACCAAGGCGCGAGACAGATGGTGAAGGAGGAGCCGTGATCATGGAATCCTGCTGTCATCTCTCTCGACCATTTTATTATATCTTGACTCTTGACTTTTGTTATTTCCCCTGATGCATGTAGACGGGCACGAGCCCTAGGATGTTTTCTTACGCTTTATGGATTCCAAAGATATTTGTACTTGTGGATTGTTTAAACGGTTTAAATAAATCTCTCGATCGAGTACGCTTTTAGAAATGTATGTTTTGGTTGTTGAATGTTTTTGTTTTTACTTGGGATCCAAATATATTTTTCATAATGTCTTTTATTTTCAATACATGCATTGGGGTAAAGGCCCATTTAGAGCCCTTTTTGGGTCGGGTCTTTACTAGCTTGGTATCGAGCTCGTGAGTCATAGATTCTCGTAGACCGACCTTTTGTTGTAGGTCATTTTTCCATGATCATCAAGACTCTGGCGGTCATCAGTACGCTAAGTTTACTATTTGTTGTTGAAAAAAAAAAAGGGTTAAGAATTTACAATACCTATCATCTAGTGTATGCCTTGTTTGGTGTTGTGGAGTGGTGACAGCGTGTTTGATTCGTTGTTGGTTTGGATGTAGATCGCCAAAGATGCTACCACCCGCATCGGGAGAGGAGGTTCGAGAGCGTGTCGAGGTATCGTGGATCGGATCTGATATCGCAGGACATCGTCCCAAGCCGAGATCGATGGCTTTCCACCAAAGAACCTCCTGTTACGCCTAGAGCGGGCGTTGAGGCGATCGAGCGCCGTGAGATCGCTTCCCGGAGCAGAGTTTGCCGAGTCTATGAGAGCTTTTATGGTCGCATGTTGAGTGACCAGAGGGCGAGACCTGTGCCTTGTTGGCGCTGCAGCGGAAGAGTCCCGAGCCCAGATCGAGCAAATGACTCGATTGGTTCAAAGAGAGCTCAAGAGCACCTCCAGCTCCTCGAGCAAGTTGCCCTGCAGGGCAGATATGGCGTAGGGTGCCGAGGAATTGGGTAGGTGGTCAAGGATTTTGTGAAGTGGAAGCCCGAGAAGTTTGATGCCACCGGTGATGCGTTAGCGGCAGCCTGTGGATTGCCCATTTGGAGTACACCTTCCCGATCATGGTGTGCCCCGATATTCGAGGCCGAGTTGTGCGGCTCATGTGCCGGGAGGCACAATGAGATGGTGGTGGGAGTCCACCTTGAGCGAGAGACCACCGGGTCTCCACCCGCTACTTGGGAGTTCTTCAAGGCCGAGTTCAAGGTAAAGTTCATCGGTGATGAGGCTCAAGAGAAGATGGTGGAGCTCTTCCAGAACCTCAAGTAGGGTTCTGATTCCATTGAGGAATATGAGCGCAAGTTCTCGAGAGTATGATATTTTGCTCCTCGCTTGATTGCCACCCCGAGCCGAAGATTCGGAAGTTCATATCCGGATTGAGGCGGGTGTGTTCCCAGATGTCGTGGCTCGTGCCCCGACACTTATGCTAGGGCTGTCCCAGCTTGGCCACGATCTATAATGGGAAGTATCCCACCGAGCGGGTGGTTGCCGCTCTGCTCGGCGCCCCCGTCCCAAAGCACTGTAAGGCGTAAGAGGAAGTTTGATTTTCGGGAGGCGGCGGCGCGCGCCAAGGGCGCTTTCAGAACGTAGATCTCATGGAGAGCTCCACCCGTTTCCACCCGACACAGCAGGGGAGACCCAGGCAGTTCCCGCTTGTGCTACTTGTGGGAAAGTCCACGCCGAGCTTGTCGACCGACCTAGATTGTGCTTCCGCTGTGGTAGAGAGGGGCACATGGCCCGTTTTTGTGATCACCACTATGGCAACTCGGCCATTATGCAGCAGCAGCAGGTCGAGTGTTTGCTACGACCCGTCAGAGGCCGAGCGCACGATGCCACTGTGGCGTACGCTTCTTGTTTTAGATCACCGCGCATTTGTCTTGTTTGATTCTCGTTCTACGCATTCATTTGTATCTCATGTTATTTGGTTGAGCATGCTATGTTAAGACTAGAGCCTCTAGGTTTCGAGTTATCTGCTGCAACTCCTTCGGAGTTAATATGTTGGCAAGAGATAAAATTAAGGATGGCCGGATCGAGATATCCGAGAGTTGCTTAGGGCTATGCTCATAGTTCCGCCTATGAGCGGTTTTGATGTGATTCTTGGTATGGAGTGGTTAGTCGCTAACCACGCCGTTGATTGACCGCCACCGGAAAGAAGTAGTGTTCAGCCGCCGTGTCGGCCCAACTTTTAAGTTTCGTGGAGTCCAGGTGGAGTTTGCCCGCCGATGGTGTCACCGTGAAAGCTCGCCGCTTGCTAGCTCATGGAGCTTGGGGCTATCTAGCCAAGTTGTTCGGGAGGAGCCGCCTCATCGCCTCTGCTGATCAGTACCGGCCGTGTAGGAGTTTGCGGACGTATTTCCTAAGGAGTTACACGGGTTGCCCCCAAGAGAGAGGTTGACTTCACAATTGAGCTTGAGCCGTGGACCCTCCCTATCTCGAAGGCTCCGTGATCGTATGGCGCCAATGAGTTAAAGGAATCAAGATTCAGCTGCAGGAGATGTTAGATCGAGGGTTCATCCGTCCGAGTGTGTCCCCGTGGGGAGCACCCGGGCCTCATTTGTGAAAAAGAAGGATGGTTCTATGCGCTTATGTATTGATTATCGCGAGCTTAATAAGGTGACAAAGAAGAATAAGTATCCGCTTGCCCCGTGATCGATGATTTGTTCGATCGCCTTCAGGAGCTTCGTGTTCTCCAAGATAGATCCGAGATCCTGTTACCATCGATTCATGGATCGTGATGCCGACATTCCTAAGACAAATTTTCTGTGTCTAGATATGGTCACTATGAGTTTGTGGTCATGTCGCTTGGATTGACCAATGCCCCACCAAGTTCATGGACATGATGGATAGGGTGTTCAAATCATTTTTGGACAAATTCGTCATCGTGTTCATTGACGATATTCTCGATTTATTCGAGGTCTAAAGAAGACCATGCAGAGCATCCGAGGCGAGTATTGGCAGCTTTGAGGAAAACCACTTTATGCGAAGTTTTCCAAATGTGATTTCTGTTGGAGCAGTGGCCTTCCTAGGCCACGTGGTTTCGAGAGATGGTATAGCCGTGGACCCCGCGAAGATTGAGGCCGTGAGTTCATGGGCCAAGCCGACTTCAGGCTTGCCGAGATTCGCAGCTTTTCTGGGTTTGGTAGGTTACTACCGCTTCGGTTCGCTCAGGACTTTTCGGCTTTAGCCTCGCCCCTCACTCGCTTGACGAGGAAGGGTGTCGAGTTTGTTTGGGACAAAGGTGTGATGAGAGCTTTGCCAGTGCTCAAGCGTAGTTTGACTTCAAAGACTGTTGGCGCATCCCAGAGGGGACAGTGGTTTCGTGGTCTACAAAGATGATGCTTCAAGATTGGATTAGGTTGTGTGTTGATGCAAAGACGGGAAGGTCATTGCCTATGCTTCCCGTCACCAAGCCGTATGAGCAGTAACTACCCGACTCATGATATGGAGTTGGCGCAGTGGTGTTTGCAATCAAGATTTGGAGGCATTACCCGTATGGTGAGCGGATTCGGATGTTTACCGATCACCGAGCCTCAAGTATCTGCTTACTCGTAAGGAGTTGAATATGAGGCAGAGGAGATGGTTAGAGTTGGTAAAGGATTATGATCTGCGAGATTTTGTACCATCCGGTAAAGCCAATGTAGTGGCCGATGCTTTGAGTAGAAAGACGTCGCACTCTGCGGCGTTGTTGAGTTCCCACCCCGCTTGCGGAGAGAGTTCGAACGGGCCGAGGTTGCGATGTTGTTGGGTGAGGTTACCGCCAGTAGCTCAGGGCTGGGTCGCTCACCGCCGATTAGGCAATGGGATTATAGATGTACCAGCTTGGGTGACCCCGCACTTAAGAGATTAGTTGACAGAGTTAGTGCCGACGGTGACTTTGACTTTGTATATTCACCGCATAATGGGTTGACTTATAGAGGCTCGGTTGTGCGTTTGGATATTGCGTTTTCATGAGCGAGTTGCTCTCGAAGGCCCACAGCCTTCTTTTTGCTTGGCACCCCTGGGTACCAAGATGTATCAAGACCTTAAGCGCACCTTCCGGTGGATGGGAATGAAGAGAGATGTGGCAGAGTTTGTCACCTGTCTCACTTGTCGCCGAAAGTGAAGGCACCCAGCAGAGGCCACTGGTTTGTTGCACCCATCGAGTGTGCCCAGTGGAAATGGGAAGAGATCTCCATGGACTTTATCTCTGGTTTGCCAAGGTCTCCGAGGAAGTTCTCTCATTTGGGTGATAGTCGACCGTTTGACCAAGAGCGCACACTTCATTCCCTAGAGACACACTTATACCGTGGGAACAAAGGGGCGCAAATGCTTTTGGAGCAGATCATCCGTTATCACGGTGTGCCGGTGAGGATTGTGTCCGATCGTGACTCGCGGTTCACTTCTCGCTTTCGAGAGCGCCCGTAAGGGTTTGGGCACAGAGTGCGCCAAAGACAGACTTTTCACCCTCGAGACGGATGGTCGACCGAGAGAGTGAATCGATTCTCGAGGATATGTTGAGGGTTTGTGTGTTGGATTTCCCGAGCAAGCTGGGACCATGATCAGATTTGATGGAGTTTGCCTATAACAACAGCTACGATCGACGATCTGATGGCTCCATTCGAGGCTTTGTATGGTAAGCGTTGTCGGTCCCCGTGTTCGGGAAGAGGTTGGTGATAGACGTGTTTTTTGTCCCGAGTTATCGCAGCTTGACCAATGGTGCAAAGGCGTAAGATTAGAGCTCGTATGTTGACAAATTTCAGAGCAGTAGAGAGTTACGCCGATGTTCGGGCGCCGAGATTTGGAGTTTGAGGTTGGTCAAGATGTGTTCCTTAAGGTTGCTCCGATGCGAGGTGTTCTGAGGTTTGTAAGCGTGGGAAGTTGAGTCCCCGCTTTGTTGGTCCATTTGAGATCCTAGAGAGGATTGGCGAGTTTCTTACCTGCTAGCCCTACCTCCGTCACTATCACGGTGCATAGTGTTTTTCATGTATCGATGTTGAGGCAAGATGTGCTGGACCCCGCCGCACATTGTGGACTTTGAGCCTTTGCAAATGAATGAGGATTTGAACTTCGAGGAGAAGCCGGTGAGGATCCTTGCCTTTGAAACCAAGACGCTGCGTAATCGCGAGATTCGCTTTGGTAAAGGTTCAATGGAGGAATCGGGGTTCTAAGGAAGCCACTTGGGAGCGTGAAGACGAGATGAGATTGCATTACCCCTCGAGTGTTTTGATTTTAAGGACTTTCGAGGACGAAAGTCATAAAAAGGAGGGAATATTGTAACGACCAGTGTTTTTCTTCCCGGTCTTCCGTATGCCCTAGGGGTAATTTGGTAATTTGGTCGGGCCGTCGGGGTCGTTTGTGTCTTTTCCAGTTACTAAAATTATTGGATGGTTTTTGTAGGTTTTTGGAGGGGTTTGTGGTTTGGTTTGAGCAAGGTTTGATGCAAAAGTAAATTGTGCTGCAGCTGGGGTTTGAACCCGGGTCTCCTGGGAAGCTTGTGGAGATGTGTGCCAATTGAGCCATTAGGTGCTCTTGTTGATCTTCCTGCACCATTTTATGGTTAGCCTTGGATTTTGGAGTTTTGGTGCATTTGGCTAAATGAAATAGAAATTAGGTTTATTCCATCTTCTTCTCCAAATCTCCTCTTGGCCGCACAAGCTCTCCCTCTCCATAGCCCTTGTCGATTCTTCATCCTTGCAGCTCACTTGGATCGTTCATCATCATTCCGGGTAGGTATCGATCTTCCTCTTCTTCTTCTCATCAGTTTGGTGTGCTTTTGGCCAAGTGAAAAGAGGTGTGTTGTGTGTGTTTGTGTTGATTGCACCACCGAGAGAAGCCCAAACAAGAGCCATTGTCGTGACGTCCACCGCCGATCGCGACGCCAGATCGCCGCTGCCGCCGCACGGACGCCCAGATCCGCTTGAGCGGCCCGCGCCATCGCTCACGTGTCGCCCAGACCGCTGAAGCAGCCTCCCCGCGACGCCATCGCTAGCCGATCGTGCGATCGCGCCAAAGAAGCGAGACGCCAGACGCGCGGCGCCGCCGCGGCTTCCGCCGAAGCTGCTGCCGCCGCGCCAGCAGCCGCGTCGCGCGCTGTCCAAACGCCAACGCCAGCGCCTGCTGCCGAAGCTTGCTCGCCCGCGCGACGCCAGACGCTCGCATACATGCCCCTCGCTGCGGTATCCGCTGCCGTCTGCGCGTGCCGCCAGTAGCAGCCAGCCGCGGCGTCCCTGCGTGCATCCGTCTGCGTCGCGTGCGTGCGCCACGCGCAGCCGGCGCAGCGCGTCCTCGCTGCAGCATCCGCGCGTGCCGTGCCGTGCAGCCAGCAGCCAGCGCCCTGCCGCTGCGGTAGCGCAGCTGCGCCCACCCTGCTGCCGCGCCCGCTTGCCGCCAGCCTCTAAGCTCGTGTCGCCGCGCCGCGTGAGTCCCCTTTGAGCCGAGCTTGCCGCTCTATTGTTGTTTAGACTTTTTAGATGCTGATTATTATTGGTTTGCTAGGTTCCCGCCGCTAGCTCGGGATTGTTCCGCAGCTTAGGATTTGTGTGTAGAAGCCTCCCCACCAAGGTAAGGATTTCTTACCGTAGTTGTGTGGGCCTCGCAGTATATTTGTGATTGTTGTTTTGTATGCCCGTGTATGATTACTAGCATGTTTAGCCCTAGGTGCTCTGTTCAATTCTCGACCGCATGAACTCTTGTATTGTTTCTCATGTTAGCCCATGCTAGGTTGTTCCATTCGCATGTTCGATATCTGTTTTGCTTCGTAGTATCATGCTAGGTCTCTTGTATCTGCTGAGCACGTATTGGACCGCATTGATTGAGTTGTTATTATTGCTATGGTTTAGAGTTCGTAGGTAGCATCATCCGGCCGGATGCATAACGTAACTTGCATCCCCGATGGACGTGCGAGATGGTACTCGTCTCGATCCCGTTAGGGTTTAGCTAACCCTAACGGTGGCCCCTCGCAATCTTGGGTGAGGGTGGCAAATCGTTAATTGCCCCAACGGTCGGGATGATGACTTGGCATTTCCTCGTCCCCGCGATCGGCACGCCCTCGCGTGTTCGGCCGTAGCCCTTGATTGCCACTGTTAGGGCAAGGACCGCTTCTCGTGTAAGCCTACCGCGACGGCTCCTTAGCCTCAAAGTGCGGTGGTTCAGCCGACATAGTTCACGTGTCCGTGTCTCACACCCCTATGTCGCGACACCGATCCGTAGATTTAGTTAGGCATGGTGATCGAACACGGGCAGCTTGCCACTAGACCCGGCACCCGAGTTTGCAAGAGCATGCGTGCGCGCGCTACGCTCATTACAATGCCGATCGAGAGCTCCTCGGGATCTTGAGCCAGTGCACCTTTCGTGATCGATAGTAGACAGTGAGGCCGGACTCGCTCCGTGATATAGCGTATAGTGTGTTGTGGTATTTCCGACTAAGACCCGAGTTGGCATCCGAGGTCCAAGTGTGGACTTAAGCTATGTGCTCTATTCGTGTGTTTGTACTCATAGCTTGCATACATTCTTCTAGATGATCATGTATATCGTATTGTACCCCGGTTGGGGATTCTTACTGGTAATTCGTTACTCACCCTTATTCTCGTGGTTTTCCACGGGTAACCAAGGCGCGAGACAGGATGGTGAAGGAGGAGCCGTGATCATGGAATCCTGCTGTCATCTCCACCATTTTATTACATCTTGACTCTTGACTTTTGTTATTTCCCTGAATGCATGTAGACGGGCACGAGCCCTAGGATGTTTTCTTACGTTTTATGGATTCCAAAGATATTTGTACTTGTGGATTGTTTAAACGGTTTAAATAAATCTCTGATCAGAGTACGCTTTTAGAAATGTATGTTTTGGTTGTTGAATGTTTTTGTTTTTACTTGGGATCCGAAATATATTTTTCATAATGTCTTTTATTTTCAATACATGCATTGGGGTAAAGGCCCATTTAGAGCCCCTTTTGGGTCGGGTCTTTACAAGTGTGCTGAACTTCGGACGGGATATAGAACCATCTGCTATACCCATGCCAAACTCAGGCCTGAACCAGACTTAGTGCCAAAGCGGCACACCAACCAATGCACCTCAAGTGCCACTACTACCAAATCCACCTCTTACTACAAATGGGGCCAACAAGGTCACAACCTCAAGTGACAAAAACTAAGGCTAGGCATACAAGGGCTCAAAACTAAGACAACCCTGACTATGACATATCATCTAACTGAAGTCTCACGGCCTACTCTTGCATCTCCACCTGATGCTCACCAAAACTCTGGCCGGCTCTCTCAACATGCAGCAGCTAGCCCTACTCTAAGGCTCACCAAAAGAAGAGTGCTCAACTCTATTAAACAACTGGGAAACCACCAACGGATCAAGTCTGATGGGAACACTGCTGGCTGCACCCTTAACTACAGGGTTCCGACTTACTGGCTGCAAAACAACAACACTTATAAGAGAACAAAGATGTCTCAGCAACCTCCTCTGAGGCTACCAACTCTGCAGCTACTCATTGGGCAATCAAACAATCTACTAAGGTTCAAGATCCACACCTGAACTACCCAGGCTAGCCCATTCTGGAACCTGCTCCACAAGTATCAACATGAGCAAAAGCCAAAGCTAACTCCTCTCCTGGAGTGGTACTCCAGGGCAAAACACCTCCACCCTCTCACTAGGGGAATTAACAGCTGGGTCACACCGCAAGGGCCTACGGGAGTCTAACCTTTGCCTCTCTCTGGGACGGTGTCCCAGCGGTATCTGAATCTATCTGGATACCCTGACAAGCTACAAACATACATCTTACACTGCGAGAAGTTGGCATGATGGTGCTCATGACCCAAACCAACGAGTCAAAACCTGCTCGCCTCTGCTCCACAACAGTAAACAAGGCATACACTAGATGAGAAGTATTGTAAATTCTTAACCCTTTTCAAAAAAACAGAAAACTTAGGCGTACCTGATGACTGTCGAAGTGCTGGTGATCATGGGGAAAACGACCTACAACAAAAGGTCAGTCTACAGAATCTATGACTCTGAGCTCTGATACCAACTGTAAAGACCCGACCCAAAAAGGGCTCTAAATGGGCCTTTACCCCAATACATGCATTCAAAGTAAAGGACAATATGCAAATATGATTTTGGATTCCAATTAAAACTTAAAACATTCAACATTCAAACAGAAATCATTACAGTTTGCTGAAACCTATTCCTGTCTAGAAACACCTGTTTCAGGACAAATACATTTCCAAAGTTTACTTTGATCAGAGATTTATTAAAATCATTCAAAACCTTCCCAGATACAACAATACTGGAATCCACAAAACATTTAGAAAACATCCTAGGGCTCCGTGCCCGGCTACATGCATTCAGGGGAAAATAAAAGACAAGAGTCATAATATAAAAAGTCAGAGACGAGAGAAGGATTCCCATGATCACAGCTCCTCCTTCAGCCATCCTGTCTCGCACCCTTGTTACATGTGGAAAACCACAAAATAAAGGTGAGTAACGAATTACTCAGTAAGAATCCCTAACCGGGGTACAATACGATATACATGGTCATCTAGATGATTGTATGCAAGCTATGAATATAAACACAGAATAGAGCACATAGCTTAAATCCACATATAATCTTCGGATGCCAACTCAGGGTCTTAGTCCGGAATAATCCACACCACACAATACGCCCTATACGAGAAACAAGTCTCGGCCTCAGCCTGTCTACTGTCGATACGAAAGATATACTAGCTCAAGATCCTGAGGAGCTCTCCGGTCGGCGCTGTAATGAGCGTAAGCGTACACCGCATGCTACTGCAGACCATGGGGGGTGCCGGGTCTAGTGGCAAGCTGCCCATGTTCAGTCACCATGCCTAACTAAATCTCTGGATCGGTGTCACTGACATAGGGTGTGAGACTGACACGTGAACTATGTCAGCCTGAACCACCGCACCTGAGGCTAAGGAATCGGTCGTGGTAGGCTTACACTAGGAAGCCGTCCTTGCCCTAACAGGTGGCAATCAGAGGCTACTGCCGAACACTCTGAGGACGTGTCGGCTGCCGGGGATGAGGCAATGCCAAGTCATCATCCCGACCGTTGGGGCATTTAACAGTCTGCCACCCTCACCCAAGATTGCAGGGCCTACCGGTCGGGTTAGCTAAACCCTAACGGGGTCCAGGGACGGAGTACTACCTCGTACGTCCCTGCAAAGGATGCAAGATACTTTATGCATCGGGCCCGAATGATGCTACCTACCTACACTCTAACCTATCATATCAATAACATACAATCCAATACAATCCAAAACGTGCTCAACAGATACAACCAACCTAGCATGGTACTACGAAGCAAGAACAGATATGAGCATGCCAGAACGGAACAACCTAGCATGGACTAACATGATAAACAACATAAGAAATCATGCCAGTCGGAAATTCAGAACAGAGCACCTATCACTATACATTCAAATAATCACAAACAAGCATACAAACAGCAATCACATATAATACCGCAGGGCCCACACAACTTCGGTAAGAAATCCTTACCTGGTCGGGAGGCAACTACACACAAAAATCCTAAGCTGCGATCGAACTCGAGCTAGCTACCGAGAACCTAACAAAAACAATGATAATCACAATCCATATGCCTAAATATAATACAATAAACAAGGCTCGGCTAAGGAGCAACTCACGCGGCGCGGCTGACACGCGGACGGGCAGACAGCATGGCGAGGCTGCTGCTGGGCGCTGATGGGCGGTAGGGGCCGGGCGCTGACGGGCGCAGATGGGCGCGCTGACACGGCGCTGGGGGCACGGATGGGCTCGGCCAGCACGGCAGGCTTGAGCGGACGCGACAGTGAGGACACGGGCGTCGCGGCGGCGCACAACACTGGCGCTGGGCGCGACGCTGGCTGGGCGCGACGCAGACGCGGGCGCGAGCTCGACTGGGCGATGACGTCTGGCGTGCGGACGGGCTGGGCATGCGTGGGCGAGCAATGCGATGCGGCGGCTGCGACGACGACGGGCACGTGGTCCGTGCGTGCGTCGGCTGGGCGCGCGGGTGGCCGCGATGGCTCTGGCCGCGCGTCTTCTTTGGCGCTGGGGGCTGCTTGTAAGGACCCGACCAGGAATACGGTCCTAAACCTAGGTCCTCACTCAACATGCAAGTTAAATATTTCAACAAGCGGTTTAGTCCTCATATTTAAAAGGTTTTCAAAACATTTGGAAACGGGGAACACTTAAAACATAACCAACAATTTTCATAAAGCAAATCCAATCAAGGTAAAATAAGCCTGGCCAGTATTTATAAAAGAACATTCAAAACAGTTTAAACAACTTTAACATCATTCCCCTAGGACTCCTGTCCACCTACATGCTGAATAAATAAATGCAAACAATAAACGACAGAGTGCCGGAAGCCCCCCATGATCAAACAACTCCCTCCGCTAGCCATCCTGGTGCTGTCCCAAGTTACCTGGTGGAAAAACCACAGAAATAAGGGTGAGTATAAACATACTCAGTAAGAATCCCCAACCGGGGTACAATACGATACATCAGTCATCTAGCACCCTAGTATACATGCAAATAAAACAATGACTTAGAGCAAAACGGTTGAATTAGGCTATGAGCTACTTCTAGAGCGAGCCTATTCAAGGGCTTTCATCTACAGCCTATCCTAGGTTCTACACTTGGATGCCCTTCGGGCCTTACACAACCTAGGACTCAGTGATGCCCAGTGGGGCCTTACACACCTAGGATGCCCATCGGGGCCTTACACCTGCACAATCAGTGATGCCCATCGGGGACTTACACACCTAGGATGCCCATCAGGGTCTTACACCTCCAACTCAGTGATGCCCATCGGGGACTTACACACCTAGGATGCCCATCGGGTCTTACACCTCCAACTCAAGGATGCCCATCGTGACTTACACACCTAGGATGCCCATCGTGGTTTTACACCTCCAATTCGGTGATGCCCATCGTGGACTTACACACCTAGGATGCCCATCGTGGTCTTACACCTCCAACTCGCTGATGCCCATCGTGACTTGCACACCTAGGATGCCCATCAGGGTCTTACACCTCCAACTCAGTGATGCCCATCAGGGACTTACACACCTAGGATGCCCATCAGGGTCTTACACCTCCGGATGTCCATCGGGGTCTTACCCGAGCGGGACCTAAACTAGTTACCCTTACAGTCTCCCTACAGTCTTCTACACTATACATCACCCGCCTATGCCTGACACGGAACTAACAGGATAAAATAGAACAAGGTATGCCAAGATAATTAAACCCCTTGCATGGAACTAACAGAATATATCAGGGGACACAAGAGCAACAGGATCTGGAAGCAAGAGAAAACATGTAACCTACCCACTGGAAATTTCATACAATCACAAGACATGGCATGCTGGAAGAACAAACCTAGCATGGCACTAACATGAACAACAAGCAACATGTTAGCAAGATTTCAAACACAAGCTGTTCAATAGCTAACATACTCATAACAACAACCAAGCATACAAGGCACAATCATGATAGCATCGCAGGGTCCACACAACCACGGTAAGAAATCCTTACCTGGGAACAAGCAGAACTAACTACCGCAACCAACAAGAAACCCTCGAGCTTCTAAATGTACCCGAGCAACCTAAGCAAACAATAAAAATCATCCTAATTAAGCAACCAACAACTAACATCTTAAGGTCCAAAAGAGTAGAGGTTCGGGAATTACCAATCGGGAAGGCGCTAGGTCTCAGTCCCATCTATCTCGGCAAACAGGCTGGCTCGGGCGGCAGTGCAGGCACGTCGTACCGGGAGAGAGGTGATCGGGCGCTGGCTGGGCACGCTGGCGCGGCAGGGGACAGGCGCGCGGACGGGCGCTGGCGACACGGTCGTGCAGGCGCGAACGGCGCTGGGGCGCGGGCGCGCTATCCCGCAGAAGCAGACGGAGACGCCCGACTCGGGCGCGCTGGCGCTGGGCGACGGGCTGTGCGACGCGCTGCTGGCCGTCTGGCGTCTGGGCTACGGGCTGCCGGCTGCGACAGGCGTCTGGGCTGCTCGGCTGGGCGACAAGGTTGATGGCTGGGCGACAGGGCTGATGGCAGGCAGGGGCTGCTGCTGGGGCTGGTGGCTCGGGGTGGCTCGGTGTGGCTCGGTTGGGTTTCTTGGTGAGGTCGGCAAGGAGAGAGAGAGAGAGAGAGAGAGAGAGGTAAAACAAGGGGAATGGGATTTTCTTGATTTTCTTTCCTTTTCCTAATTTAAATAGGTCTTGGTGACCTAAATCTCTTCCCCAGGCTTCCTCCTTCGAGTCCCGGCTGAAGCAACCTTTTCTCCTTATTAAAACTCATTAAAACCAAGCTCCCAAATCACCATCAAGGGCAAGGGTTCAAATCCCAATGGAAGCACTTAAATTAACAATAATTTTGTTAATTACCAAATCACCTCCAAACTTCCAACCAACTAGCCCGAACTTCTTGGGTCCTGCAACCAACAACAATCAAGCCTCGACAAGGGCAGGAGTGACCCCGAAGTCTTGAAAATCCACAAAACCCTTACCGGGGGCAAAAAGACCAAAATACCTCTAAGGGTTAAAATAGCTCTAACGACCCATCCGAACATCCGAATAATGAACCGGAAACACCTGGGAAACCGAAATAGAAAACTGGGCCGTTACAATACTCCCTCCTTTTAAGACTTTCGTCCTCGAAAGTCCTAAGACGAAAACAACTCTAGGAAAACTCCACTGATCCTTAACCAACCAACTCCTTGTCAAGCCAACACTAGTCCTTCTTCGAAATCCCAACCCTCTTGGGTTTCCAAAGGCTCAAGCCAAAAAGGCATCGAGTCTGCCACAAACTATCTCAACCAAAACTGAACATACACTGAGCTTCGAAGAAAAAGATGCGATAGTGCTAGTCGGTAAGCCACATCCTCAAACTCGCACCAACTCTCAAACGGTCTCACAACCCTAGGGCTCACTTATCCCACCGACCCATCTCGTAACGCCTCTCACGACGCTACTCTCAAAGAAACTTGTGGACGGGTCACATGCTCTAAAACTCTACGCCACGCACCGGCGCACTCCTCTTAATACTCACACGTTAACGAACAATCTCATCCCTACACCATGTCAAGCCAACCAACCGAACCTCTCGGGTCCGAAACCAATCGACCTTACTCTTACTTCACAAGAGACCAACGAACTCCAATGGTTGCCTATAAGCCTTAACGAAATCCAATCGAACCACCACCGCGGCCGATCCCAAAGGCAAACTTGTCCAACTAGAACGCGTCCCACAACACTTAAGCAACCATCTTGAAGAGCACCGACGCACTCAAGCCAGGGGCACATACCTGGTTCACCAGACGGCTAACGCCACTCACACTAGCTGAAACTTCAGCTACGGCCACCCATGAACGACAAGGTCCAGGAACAGGCTCCACTCACCAAACTAAACTATATATGGAGCCCCTCATCGGCCGACAACAACTTCCCAATGCAATCCGATCAGCCACCGCCTAAGAGAATATCGCCAGACAGGAAAACAAACAACATACCTCTCTCTGAAATCTCGAGCAGCAAGGAATAAAACAACACGCGGCTACTTGCAACACAACACCTCGAGGATAACAACTCAAAGGTTTAACCAACCAATGCCACGACACCTCTATGCCAACCCCCTCAACTTTGGCTCAACTAATTGCCAACCACGAACGCTCAACAACCGTGAGCAAAGCACGAGAATGGCTTGCTCTGCAGAACTCAACTCAAGCTTACAATCGCGGCTCGCCTCCAAGGACATGCAACTCTCAAGTCCAATCAAGCAAAACGAATGACTTCCTCCTTTTAGCTTAGGCCTAACTCATCTTCCAACCGAAACTCCACAATCGATTGAACCACCAACTTAGAACTAGCAAAGATCTATCCAAACACCGAAGGAGGTGCCAACTTTTGAAACCTTCCAAACAAGAGCAAGTCCTTAAGGCCCGCCACTTACTCCAACCAAGCTAGCTCTTACAACAACATGGGAACCAACCCTTGGCCAACTACAAGCACCAACAGGATAATGGTTTGAAGCCAACGCGAGGTACTAAAACAACAATAGCTCGTCAACCGACTACAAGCTTTCAAAGAACTCAACCGAGGAACACCGCCTGGTCCGGCCGAGCTCGTGAGGCTCTCCACAACCTAGGGTTCCTCCGATCACCCTCCGACACACACACACGGTACAAACGGTCTAATGCAGACAATTGGCTACACGGCACAACTCTCTCTCCAAAGATCTCGACTATGCTAGCGTGCTCCAACTCCTCGAAAAACCAAGAAGACCAGAAATACTACGTAATGTGTCACCTCCAACTCAAGCATCGACCACATCATAGCTTCTACCTGTAGGGATCCGGTCAACACTCTTAGCAATGACAGATAAAAACTATGCGGCTTTGCTACCACCGCCTTTGATTAGTTCCAATCAACTCCAACCATCGATCAACAAGAAATTCCTCTACCTGTGTCAAAGGCCAACTAGCATAACTTGCCTAAGCAACAACCCGGCTACAAGCACGGTATCCTTACGATCAAAATTAGGGCACTTGCCAAGAACTAAAGCCCTAACACCTCAAGGACTGAGCACTGGTTTCTCAACACGAACCTTTCGTGGTTCCCAAAACATACCCCACGGAACGAGCTACACAAAAGTACAATCGCGTGCACACTCAACTTGATTCCTTAAGATCCAACACGAACTCTAACACAAGGCAACCTTTGCCTCCAAAAAGAGCCACAACTAGCAAGGGAGCAACAAGAGTTCAAACCACTCGGGGTCAACTCACCACGAAACGCCACATTGGCCAACTCACTCTACAAGAGCATAACCACACCAAGCTAACAACCTCATACCAATGTGTCCACCAAATGTGCTCCGCACAATCCATCCAACACATGGCTCCCACGCTGGACAAACCACGCATTATCGATGCCAACTCTACTCGTACCAAGGAAACTCAAGGGTAGTCGAATCACTCTACCAACAAACTGGCTCACAAGGCCACAACACAAACGCGGGAACTCGAACGCGTAGCCCTTAACAACCTACAACCTCTTTTGTACCCAACTCCTGGTGACCTTGAAAGCTCTTGCTTTCCCTCGAACGTCCTCACACTCGTAGTCCTCCGACTACCACCGAGCTAGATCCCTTATGCAACCCAAACAGGTGCAACCTCAGAAAATTGGTACAAGGCTAGTGGGGATGCTAAACTCCAGGCGGGTCATAGAACTACCTGCACATCTGGTGCGAGCTGGCCTAAACCTACGCCTCCTTACCGAGCTTGGTGCCAACAGGCACTACATCCTTTACAACACAAACATCCCTTTACGGGCTTTAAGCCCCTCTGAGGGTAAGGAAGGTCACACTCTAGGGGACAGGGCAATGACACTCAACACAAGAGTCTCAACACTCGAGTAGTCTACTCTCTGGCAACTCGTCTAGCAGACATGCCACGGCCTACTCCTGCATCCCACTCGATGCTCAACAACTACTCAGGCCAACACTCAAGTGGCATAAACTAGTTCCACCTTTGGAACATGCTAACAAAAAGGGTGCTCCACTTCTACTAGCCAAAAAAAAAAAAAAAAAAAGGACTGATTAAGTCCTGACAAGCAAACTTCACACTTCACCCTGGCCACGAGGATACTAAAAGAGCTGGCTGCAAAACGACAGCAGGCTTGCAAGGGGTCAAGATGTCTCTACATCTTCCTCAAAAGCTACTAACATGGCACTTGCCAATCGACCAGGTGACTCGTGAAGACTCTACTAGTCCACCTCTCTCAAGGGACTTCCACCACCAAATCACAGATCAAACAAAGACCAGAATCGCACGCCTTGGCCTCTGAACATCAGGTCATCCCCACACTCGGATGATAAACTCGATCCTGGCCAACCACCTAGCTTCTGCTTGCCAAACTCGGCGGCTCCATCACACCAACTAACTCATCAGCATAAACCTGCTGATCAAGCCCTCCCGAGAACCTCCGGGACTACTGGAGCTACTGGGGGTATCTTCTAAATAAACTCTGTCAACTGGGCTATCTGTGCCCGAGACTCCTCACTACGCGCTTACAATCGCGCTGGGTCTCCGCTCTGATAGCTAAAAGACCTGCCATCAATTCTCTCATGGCTAGAGCACATTCTACTCAAGGAGTCTCACTCTGAGGCATGCTAGCCTCTACCCTCTTCTCTTGGCAACTCAACTGCCAGGGCCAAATGTGGCCTACGGGTCTAGACAACCCTGGACGTGGTCTCATCATCGACATGCGCAGTCCAACTCCTTGGCTGGAAATACCCAACGTCCCTGCTCCTCTATGTGTAATCAGCAAAAGCGATCTGCACTAAACACAAAGCTAGTCCACACCGATCTCTCACTACCCCACAAGGGGAACATATGTATACTAGATGCGGTATTGTAATATAAAACCCTTAGCTTAATGAACTCAGACAAACCTGATGGCCGCGGAGTGCTGATGATCATGGGGACAACAACCTACAAAGCAGGTTAGTCTACAGAATCTATGACTCTAAGCTCTGATACCAAGTGTAAGGACCCGACCTGGAATACGGTCCTAAACCTAGGTCCTCACTCAGCATGCAAGTTAAATATTTCAACAAGCGGTTTAGTGCTCATATTTAAAACGTTTTCAAAACATTTGGAAACGGGGAACACTTAAAACATAACCAACAATTTTCATAAAGCAAATCCAATCAAGGTAAAATAAGCCTGGCCAGTATTTATAAAAGAACATTCAAAACAGTTTAAACAACTTTAACATCATTCCCCTAGGACTCTGTCCCACCTACATGCTTTGAATAAATAAATGCAAACAATAAAAGATGAGTCTGGAAGCCCCCATGATAAAAAAGCTCCTCCGCTAGCCATCCCGGTGCTTTCCCAAGTTACCCGTGGAAAAACCACGAAATAAGGGTGAGTATAAACATACTCAAGAAGAATCCCACCGGGTACAATACGATACATCAGTCATCTAGCACCCTAGTATACATGCAAATAAAACAATGACTTAGAGCAAAACGGTTGAATTAGGCTATGAGCTACTTCTAGAGCGAGCCTATTCAAGGGCTTTCATCTACAGCCTATCCTAGGTTCTACACTTGGATGCCCTTCGGGCCTTACACAACCTAAGACTCAGTGATGCCCAGTGGGGCCTTACACACCTAGGATGCCCATCGGGGCCTTACACCTCCACAATCAGTGATGCCCATCAGGGACTTACACACCTAGGATGCCCATCAGGGTCTTACACCTCCAACTCAGTGATGCCCATCAGGGACTTACACACCTAGGATGCCCATCAGGGTCTTACACTGTAAGAACCCGACCCAAAATACGGTCCTAAACCTAGGTTCTCACTCAGCATGCAAGTTAAATATTTCACCGAGCGGTTTAGTGCTCATATTTAAAACCTTTCAAAACATTTAGAACGGGGGATGCTTAAAACATGATCAACAATTTTGTTTAAGAAAAATCAACGAAGTAAAACAGGTCTGGCCAGTATATAAAAACATTTAAAACAGTTCGAACAACTTTTAATAATGTTTCCCCTAGGACTCCTGTCCATCTACATGCTGAACAAATATGCAAACAATAAAGACAGAGTGCCGGCAGCTCCCATGATCAATCGCTCCTCCTCCGCTTAGCCGCCCCAGGTCTTTGTCCCAAGTTACCTAGTGGAAAACCATAGAAATAAGGGTGAGTATAAACATACTCAGTAAGAATCCCCAACCGGGGTACAATACGATACATCAATCATCTGGTACCCTAGTATACATGCAAACAGTTACCAACACAGATCATAGCTCAATGAGCTTACAAGGCAGAATCTGGAAATCCTCGAAAGTCTCCTACTTTCGGCATAATGATTGGCTCTCATAACCAATCCCGGGACATCTCCGAGGGTCTTTCTCCCTCGGCCAATTGATCAGCTCAAAAACCGATCCCAAAGATGTCCGACACACTCGAGGGTCTTTCTCCCTCGACCATATGATCAGCTTAAAAGCCAATCCCAATGGGTGTCCTCAAGGGCCTCTTACCCTCGCTAACAAATCGACTATCGGAGAGTACCCAAGTCCGGCACTAAACAGAAGGAACTGTGTACTCACGAACATTAGCCTGGGGAGCTCTCCGAACCGGCGACTAACGCGTGTCTTGCGCACACCGCATGCTACCGCAACCAAAGATAAATGTGGGGGCCTAGGTACAAACTACGCGGGCCGTGCACGCATGCCTAAAGACTCGGAAGCGGTGTCATCAACACACGAGAGTGCGAGGCCCTCGACACTCATCTTTGCGGCTGCACCACCGACCGACGAAGCTAAGAACCGGCCAAGGCAGCTTGCACCATTGGCGGGGTTCCGCTCTAGCAGCTACAAACTAGGCTTATGCCGATGTGGTAGCTAAATCCACATCGGTCAGCCGGGAAAGTAATGTACGTTATGCTTCGCTCTACTCCCACCGCTGGGGACAAGGTACGTTATGTCCGCTCTCGGCCTCTAGATGATGACAAAATTTCTAACACACTAGCTAGAGTATAGAGTAAACGATTCTGGCTAAACATACATAATCATCATCAATCATACATAACCTAGCATGATACTACGAACTTAAAGCGAAATCTCAAGCATGCCGGAAGAACAATCCTAGCATGGCACTAACATGTACAAACAAGCAAACATGCTAGCGGGAATGCAATCACAAGTCATCCTATCCACTAATCATGTTCATAAAAGTAAACATGCATATAAGGCACAATCAAGAAAGCATCGCAGGTCCACACAACCACGGTAAGAAATCCTTACTTGGAAGCAAGCAGAAATAACTTCCACAATCAATAACGACCCTCGAGCTTTAAAGCGAACCCAAGCAACCTAAGTATTTTAGTAAAAACAACCAAATTAATTAAACAAAGAACAATGTGACCTTAGTGCCCAAAGGAGAAAAGACTCGAATTACCGACCGAGAAGACACAAGGTCACGCCTCTACTCGCACGGCAGGGCAGGTGCAGTCCGCCCGCAAGGACAAGTAAGGCGTGCTGGCGCTGGGCGTTGGCACTGGGCGTTGGCGCTGGGCGCTGGGCGACGAGTGCAGACGGCAACGAGCGGCGCGGTGCAGGACGGCCTGGTGCGAGGCGGCGCGACACGTCTTGGCAACTCGTGCGCGCGCGCGATCAAGTGGAGTGGCTGGACTGTGCGGCGCGGCCTGGTGCAGAGCGGCTGGGCATGGGCTGAGCAGGGCTGGTGCGGGCGGGCGGTGGCCGTGGCTCGGGTTGGTCTTTGCTAGGGTCAGTGCGGCTAGAGTTGGGTTTTCTTGGTGAGGTCGGCAAGGAGAGAGAGAGAGAGAGAGATTGTAAAACAAGGGGAAAGGGACTTTCTTGATTTTCTTCCCTTTTCCTAATTTAAATGGGTCTAAAATCCCTTCCCAAAGCTTCCTCTTTCAAAACCCGCCCAAACAAACTTTTCTTTCTAATAAAACTCTTTTTCCTTCAAACTCCCAAAACCATTTAGGCAAGGGTTCAAATCCCAAAGGAAGCACTCAAAACCCATTAATTTTGCCATTTTCTAAAACACCTCCATACTTCCAAACAACTTGCCCAAACCTCTGGGGTCTTGCAACCAACAACCATTAAGCTTCGACAAAGGCAGAATGACCCCGAATCCTAAAATCCACAAAAACCACGACCGGGGCAAAAGACCAAAATGCCCCTAAGGGTTAAAATAAATTTCTAACGGCCCATCCGAACATCCGAATAATGACCCGAAATCACCTGGTTACCGAGATAAAAAAACGGGCCGTTACAATACTCCCTTCTTTTAAGACTTTCGTCCTCGAAAGTCCTAAGACGAAAAACAACTCTAGGAAAACTCCACTGATTCTTAACCAACCAAGCTCCCGGTTAAGACAACACAAATCCTTCTTCGAAACCGAACCCTCTTGGTTTCCCAAAGGCTCCAAGCCCAAAAGACACCGAGTTTGCCACAAACTATCTCAACCAAAACTGAACTAACACTGAGCTTCGAAGAAATCATGCGATAGCTAGTCGGTGAGTCACACCCTCTGACTCGCACAAACTCTCAAACGGTCTCACGACTCTAGGGCTCACTTATCCCTGCTAACCCAACTCGGAACGCCTTTCTACGACGCTACTCTCAGCAAACTCGTGGACGGGTCACAAGCTCTAAAACTCTACGCCACGCTCCGGCGTAACTTCTCTGAATGCTCATAGCTGTTATCAAACAGCCTCGACCCTTCACCATGCTGACCAAACAACTGAACCTCCCAGGTTTCAGAAACAAAACGGCCTACTCTTACTTCGCAAGAGACCTGCGAACCCCACTGGTTGCCTACAATCCTTAACGAAATCCAATTCGAACCACCAACCGTGATCGATCCCAAGGCAACCTTCTCCAACTAGCATGCGTCCACAACACTAAAGTAACCATCTTACGAGAAATCGAAGCACCAAAGCCAAGGGGCACTTTTCTGGTTCACCAAGCGGCTACCACCACTCACATTAGCTGATACTTCACCCGGCACCCCCGAACGACAAGGTCCAGAACAGGCTCCACTCACCCGGACTAATAAACCGAGCCCTCATCGACCGACAACAAAATTTCCAATGCAATCCGATCAGCCACTGGCCTAGGTGAACATCGCCAGACAGGAAAACAAACAACATTCCTCTCACGGAAACCTCGAGTAGCAAGGGATAAAACAACACGCGGCTACTAGCAACACAAAAGCTTGAGGATCGCAACTCAAGGGCTTTACCAACCAATGCCACGGCACCTCTGTGCCAACTCACTCAACTGTGGCTCAGCTAAAATGCCAACTGCGAATGCACAACGACTAAAAGAAAAGCCCGAGAAAGGCTTTTGCTTAGGAAACTCAAACCAAGCTCATAACGAGCAAAGCTCGCCTCCAAGCTGCCACTCAACTCTTAAGCCCATCTGGCTGCTCCAAGGACTTCCTCCTTATAGCTTAGACCTAACTCTTCTTCCAATCCAGAAACTCCACCCACGAAACATCGCGAGGAATAAGGATAGCGACGACCACAAGCTTGCGGAGCCTGAACAACACGAGTCGGCAAGACTACCTCAAAAGTTAAAACTCGAGGCCGGCATCCACAGTGCAACTCAATTACCAAAGAACTAATGGGGTTCTACAAACTCCAAAGATCCAACAACCTTCCAGCAACAACTCAAGCCCTTGAACTTGCAGGCCTCCGCCCTTGAGGGAACAAACAACTTTCTGCTTGCTAACAAACAAACGCAGGACACACTCATTGGGGCTGACCGATTGCGCTACTCGATCAACTACACAACTCAGGAGCTAAGCTGACTCCTCCTCAACAGGAACGATTTCCCAGCAAGCGAACTTCTGAAGGACAGCGAACTTCACACACGCTCGCTGTCTTGCTCAAACCCAAGGGCAACAACAACCAATTCTCTCAGAAGCAACATCCGAGGATCCTCAATCGCTTGAACCCCCAACTTGGAACTAGCAGTGCCTACCCAATTGCCGAGGGAGGGGTCAACTCCCAAAACTTTCTGACTAGGAACAAGTCCTCAGGGCAACGCCAGCTTGGTCGAACCAAGCTAGCCCTAGAAAACAGCAAAGGAACCAAACCTTGGCCAACGCCAAGCACTACCTTGCTAAGAATTCTAAAAACCAACGCCGAGGTTACTAAGAACAACTCTAGCTTGTCAACCGTCTACAAGCATCCATCAATTCAACCGAGGAACACTACCTGGGTCTGACCGAGCTCTGGTGCGGCTCTCCACAACTTAGGGTTCCTCCGATCATCCTCCGACACACACTGTCGTCAAACGGTCTAACAGACAACTGGCTACACGAGCACATCTCCCTCCAGCATCTCAACTGTGCTGGCCAAAAGCTCTTCCTTGCCACATCTGTAGCAAGCACGGGCGATGCTCCACACAATCCAAAAAGCGCCTTACCACACTTGATGCAATGAGTCGGCTGCCTGGCCCCGCCCTGCTGACGATCCTGAGCTCTAACCTGCGGTCGGCGCTGATCGCGACCCTAGATCGCCCCGCTTGGTGAGTCTCGCCATCCACTGAAGGGAACAACCAGAGGACCCAAACTTCCTCTTGCTCAAAGCATCGCCCACATCGTAGCTTCTACCTGGTAAGGATCCGAACAACTCTCTTAGCCATGGCGGCCGTAAACTCTGCGATTTTACTACCATCGCCATCGGATCGGTTCCAATCAACTCCAACCATCGATCAACAAGAAATGCCTCTACCCAGGTCAAGGGCCAACTAGCATAACTTGCCTACGCAACAACCAGGCTACCGACACGGTAACCTCTCAACCCAAGTTAGGGCACTTGCCAAGAACTAAAGTCCAACTCCTCAGAACTGAGCACTGGTTTCACAACCCGAAACCCCTCGTGGTTCTTGAAAAATACACCACGGAACGAGCTACACAAAAGTACACCGGCGTGTACAGCTCCAACTTGGTTCCTTAAGATCCAAACCAACAAGTATTCTCACACAAGGCAACTTTTGCCTCTTAATAGAGCCACATCTAGCAAAGGAGCAACAAGAGTTCAACCTACTCGGGGTCAACTCACCACAGAATGCCACATTGGTCGACTCACTCTTACAAGAGCATAGCCACACCAAGCTAACTTACCTCATACCAATGGTCCACTAAACGTTCTCCGATCAACCATCCAACTCATGACTCTAACAGTGGATCAACCACGCATCATCGATGCCAACCCTACTCATATTAGGGTAACTCTAGGGTAGTCGAATCACACTACCATCCAACAGGCTCACAAGCCCACAACACAGGCGTGAGAACTCGGACGCGCTAGCCCTTAACAACCAACAACATCCTTTGTACCCAACTCTCGGTGACCCTAAAAGGCTCCTACTTATCCCTCGAACGGTCTCACACTCGTAGTTCTCTGACTACCACCGAGCTAGATCTATTATGCAGCCCAAACAAGTGCAGTCTCAGGAATGGATACAAGACTAGTGGGGATGCTTTGAACTCCGGCGTGGTCCTGGAACCACCTCGCACGAAAAGTGCCAACCGCCCGAATCTAGGCCTCATCTCAAAGCTTGGTGCCAACAGGCACTACTTCCTTTACAACACAAACATCCCTTTACGGGCTTTAAGCCCCTCTAAGGGTAGAGAAGGTCACACTCCAGGTGACAGGGCAATGACACTCAACACAAGAGTCTCAACAATCGAGTAGACTACTCTCTGACATCACGTCTAACAGACAAGCCAAGGCCCACTCCTACATCCCACTCGATGCTCAACGAATACTCAGGCCAACCCTCGGGTGGCAGCACCTAGCTCCACACCTGGAACATGCTAATGTAAGGTGCTTCTCTCTAATAGCCACCAAAAACCACGGACGGATTAAGTCCTGACAAGCAAACTCCACACTACCCCCTGGCTACGAGGGTACTAAAAGAACTGGCTGCCAAACGACTGTAGGCTTGCAGGAGGACAAGATGTCTCTACATCTTCCTCAAAAGCTACTAACTTGGCAGCTTGCCAATCGACCGGGTTGCTGGTGGAGACTGTGCTTGTCCGCCTCTCATAGGGGACTTCCACCACCACACTGATGCATCAAACAACACCAGAATGGCTCGCCTCGACCTCTAAACATCTGGTCATCGGCCTCTGAACACCAGGTCATCCCAACACTTGGATGATAAACTCGAACCTGGCCAACCACCTTGCTGCTAGCAGTAGGTCTAAAAAACATCCAGCTCTATAGGCTTCCACTTGCCAAACTCGGCGGCTCGATCAACGCCAACTTACTCATCAGCATAAACCTGCTAATAAAGCCCTTTCGGAAACCTCCGGGGCTACTGGAGCTACTAGGGGGTGTCTCCTAAATAAACTCTGCCAGCTGGGCTATCTGTGCCCAAGACTCCTCACTACCCGCTACAAATTGCGCCTGGGTCTCCGCTCTCTGTTAGCTAAAAGACCTGCCATCAACTCTCTTATGGCTGGAGCACACTCTGCTCAAGGAGTCTCACTCTGAGGCGTGCTAGCCTCACCCCCCCTACTCTTGGCAACTCATCTGCCAGGGCCAAAGGTGGCCTATGGGTCTAGACAACCCTGAACGCGGTCTCATCATCAACATGAACAGTCCAACTCCTCGGTTGGAAATACCAAACGTCCCTGCTCCTCTAAGTGCAATCAACCTAATAGCGATCCACACAAAGCATAAAAGCTAGCCCACGCTGGGCTCTCCGCCAAACAAGGGTAACACATGTATACTAGATGCGGTGTTGTAAAATAAAACCCTTAGCTTAATGAACTCGGACAAACTCGATGAATGAGTGTTGATGATCATGGGGCAACAACCTCGCAGCGGGTTAGTCTACTGAGAATCTATAACTCGTGCTCTCGATACCAACTGTAAGAACCCGACCCAAAATACGGTCCTAAACCTAGGTTCTCACTCAGCATGCAAGTTAAATATTTCACCGAGCGGTTTAGTGCTCATATTTAAAAGCTTTCAAAACATTTAGAACGGGGGATGCTTTAAAAATGATCAACAATTTTGTTTAAGAAAAATCAACGAAGTAAAACAGGCCTGGCCAGTATATAAAAACATTCAAAACAGTTCGAACAACTTTTAATAATGTTTCCCCTAGGACTCCTGTCCATCTACATGCTGAACAAATATGCAAACAATAAAGACAGAGTGCCGTCGCTCCATGATCAATCGGCTCCCTCCGCTAGCCGTCCGGTCTTTGTCCCAAGTTACACTGGTGGAAAACCATAGAAATAAGGGTGAGTATAAACATACTCAGTAAGAATCCCCAACCGGGGTACAATACGATACATCAATCATCTGGTACCCTAGTATACATGCAAACAGTTACCAACACAGATCATAGCTCAATGAGCTTACAAGGCAGAATCTGGAAATCCTCAGAAGTCTCCTACTTTCGGCCTAATGATTGGCTCTCATAACCAATCCCGGGACATCTCCGAGGGTCTTTCTCCCTCGGCCAACTGATCAGCTCAAAAACCGATCCCAAAGATGTCTGACACCCTCGAGGGTCTTTCTCCCTCGACCATATGATCAGCTTAAAAGCCAATCCCAATGGGTGTCCTCAAGGGCCTCTTACCCTCGCTAACAAATCTGGACTATCGGGAGAGTACCCGAAGTCTGGCTCTAAACAGGAAGGAACTGGTGTACTCACGAACATTAGCCCGGGGGAGCTCTCCGAACCGGCGACTAACGCGTGTGAGCGCACACCGCATGCTACTGCAACCGGCGTAAATGTGGGGGCCTAGGTACAAACTACGCGGGCCAGGTACACATGCCTAAAGACTCGGAAGCGGTGTCACTGAACACAGTAGTGCGAGGCCCTCGACACTCATCATGCATGCGGCTGTACCACCGACACGAAGCTAAGAACCGGCCAAGGCAGGCTTGCACCATTGGCAGGGTTCCGCTTTAGCAGGCTACAAACTAGGCTTATGTCGATGTGGTAGCTAAATCCACATCGGCTGCCGGGGGGCAGCAATGTACGTTATGCTTCGCTCTACTCCCGACCGGTGGGGACAAGGTACGTTATGTCCGCTCTCAGCCTCTAGATGATGACAGCCCTAACACACTAGCTAGAGTATAGAGTAAACGATTCCTGGCTAAACATACATAATCATCATAAATCATACATAACCTAGCATGATACTACGAACTTAAAGCAGGAATCTCAAGCATGCTGGAAGAACAATCCTAGCATGGCACTAACATGTACAAACAAGCAAACATGCTAGCAGGAATGCAATCACAAGTCAGTCCTATCCAAAGAATCATGTTCATAAAAGTAAACATGCATATAAGGCACAATCAAGAAAGCATCGCAGGGTCCACACAACCACGGTAAGAAATCCTTACCTGGAAGCAAGCAGAAATAACTTCCACAATCAATAACGACCCTCGAGCTTTAAAGCGAACCCGAGCAACCTAAGCATTTTAGTAAAAACAACCTAATTAATTAAACAGCAGCCAACAGCCTAGTGCCCAAAGGAGAAAAGACTCGGGAATTACCGACCGAGAAGACACAAGGTCACGCCCCTACTCGCACGGCAGGGCAGGCTGTCCGTCTGCAAGGACAAGCAGGGCGTGCTGGTGCTGGGCGTTGGCACTGGGCGTTGGCGCTGGGCGCTGGGCGACGAGTGCAGACGGCAACGAGCGGCGCGGTTCAGGACGGCCTGGTGCGAGGCGGCGCGACACGTCTTGGCAACCTGGTGCGGCGCGACTGGGCGGAGTGGCTGGACTGTGCGGCGCGGCCTGGTGCAGAGCGGCTGGGCATGGGCTGAGCAGGGCTGTGGCTCGGGTTGGTGCTGCTAGGGCTGGTGCGGCTAGAGTTGGGTTTTCTTGGTGAGGTCGGCAAGGAGAGAGAGAGAGAGAGATTGCAAAACAAGGGGAAAGGGACTTTCTTGATTTTCTTCCCTTTTCCTAATTTAAATGGGTCTAAAATCCCTTCCCAAAGCTTCCTCTTTCAAAACCCGGCCCAAACAAACTTTTCTTTCTAATAAAACTCTTTTTCCTTCAAACTCCCAAAACCATTTAGGGCAAGGGTTCAAATCCCAAAGGAAGCACTCAAAAACCCATTAATTTTGCCATTTTCTAAAACACCTCCATACTTCCAAACAACTTGCCCAAACCTCTCGGGTCTTGCAACCAACAACCATTAAGCTTCGACAAAGGCAGGAATGAACCTGGAATCCTGAAAATCCACAAAACCCTGACCGGGGGCAAAAGACCAAAATGCCCCTAAGGGTTAAAACAGCTCTAACGGCCCATCCGAACATCCGAATAATGACCCGAAATCACCTGGGTAACCGAGATAGAAAACTGGGCCGTTACATACACCTCCAACTCAGTGATGCCCATCAGGGACTTACACACCTAGGATGCCCATCAGGGTCTTACACCTCCAACTCAGTGATGCCCATCAGGGACTTACACACCTAGGATGCCCATCAGGGTCTTACTGTAAGGACCCGACCCAAGAAGCGGTCTCTAACCTAGATCCTTACTTAGCATGCATGATTAAGAATGTAAAACGTCATTTAGAGCTCCAAATTTAAAATCTTGTAATCAACAATTTAAAACAAAAACCATAATTCCAATAAATAAAACCATCAAGTAAGTGACTGATCAGTACTTTCTTAAAACAATCAAGGGAAACGGTTTGTGAACATAAAATAGTTTTATGAGTGTTTTCCTAGGGACTCAAGTCCCACTACATGCTAATTCATAAAAACAAGTAAAAGAATGTGCAATCTCGAGTCAGCTATCCATGATCATCCAAAGAGCCTCCTCCTAGCCATCCACCTCTGTCCCCAAGTTACACCGTGAAAACCACAGAAAAATAAGGGTGAGCAACGAGTTACTCAAGAAGAATCCCCAACCGGGTACAATACGAAAACATCTCATTTAGCACAAGTACATGCAACCATACAACGACTTGGAGCAAATAGTTGGGTTAGACCATACGCCCCTCCTGGAGCTTGCCTATTCGAAGGCTTACAGCTATAACTACCCTAGGTTCTACACCTGGATGCCCTTCGAGCCTTACACAACCTAGGACTCAGTGCTGCCCATCGGTGACTTACACACCTAGGATGCCCATCGGGGTCTTACTCCTCCAACTCAGTGATGCCCTTCGGGTCTTATACACCTAGGATGCCCATCGGGTCTTACACCTCCAACTCGGTGATGCCCATCGGGTCTTATACACCTAGGTTGCCCATCGGGTCTTACACCTCCAACTCGGTGATGCCCATCGGGGTCTTATACACCTAGGATGCCCATCGGGTCTTACACCTCCAACTCGGTGATGCCCATCGAGTCTTATACACCTAGGATGCCCATCGGGTCTTACACCTCCAACTCGGTGATGCCCATCGTGTCTTATACACCTACAACTCGGTGATGCCCATCGGGTCTTATACACCTAGGATGCCCATCGGGTCTTACACCTCCAACTCGGTGATGCCCATCGGGTCTTATACACCTAGGATGCCCATCGGTCTTACACCTCCAACTCGGTGATGCCCATCCGGTCTTATACACCTAGGATGCCCATCGGGGACTTACACCTCCAACTCGGTGATGCCCATCGGGTCTTATACACCTAGGATGCCCATCGGGTCTTACACCTCGAATGTCCATCGGGGTCTTACCCGAGCGGGACCTACACTAGTTACCCCTACAACCCTCTACACTATACGACACCTGTCTAAACCTAACATGGATCTAACAACATTCAACGGAGAACATGGATATGTCAGGATGGAAGAACGTAGCACGGAACTAATAGAATACAACATAAAGCATGGATATGACAGGATGGAAGAACGTAGCACGGAACCAACAGAATGCGAACATAACACGAACATGAATCAAAAGCAAGCATGATGCCTATCCACTAGAAACTCATATAGTTACAATAATCAATATGCTATCAAGTGTTCGCAGGGTCCACACAACCCCTGTAAGAAATCCTTACACGAAACAAGTGGAAAAATAGCTATCACGAGTCAAGAAGCAACTCTCGAGCTCCTAAGCGAACCCGAGCAACCTAAGCATTTAATAAAACATCCTAATTAAATAAACAGCAACCAGCAGCTCAGGGTCCAAAAGAGAAAAGACTCGGGAATACCAACGGCGAAGTCATGGGGTCTCGGCAGCCAGGGGGCAGGATGGGCGCCTGGCTGTGCAAAGCAGGGCGCTGGCGTTGGCGCTGACGCTGCTCGGAGTGCACGGCAAGGCGAAAGCGACGCTACTGGAGCGCGAGCGCACGGGGGCGACGCGCGTCTTAGGCTGTGGGGCGCCCAGCGCGACGCGTCTGGCTGGCCGCGGAATGCGCGCGCGCGTGAGCGGCAGGGCTAGGCGGCAGCGAGCGGCGTCGGGCGGCGCGTATGCGTCGCGGCCGGTGGGCGTCACGAGGACTAAGCGATCTGTGCGGGTGGTGCAGCTACCGGATCGGGCGACGATGGGCGGCTGGGGCTGAAATTTGGCTGGTGGTGCGGCGCGACTGGGCAGCCTGGGGTGTGGTGGCTCGGCTGGACTCCTTGGCTTGGTTCCAAGGCTTGGTGCGGCTAGGGTTTGGAGAGAGAGAGGGAGAGAGAGAGAGAGAGAGAGAGAGAGAGAGAGAGAGAGAGAGAGAGAGAGAGAGAGAGAGAGAGAGAGATGCAAAAACAAGGGGAATGGGATTTTCTTTCTTTTTTTTTCCTATTTTAAATAGGCCTAAAATCCCTTCCCAAGGCTTCCTCCTTTGAGACCCTGCTGAAACGACTTTCCTCCTAAATAAAAACTCATTTAATCCAAGTTTCCACTTCACCATCCAGGGCAAGGGTTCAAACACAAAGGAAACACTTAAATAATAAATAATTTTTGCCATTATCTAAAATGCTCCCAAACTTCTAAACAACTAGCCTAAACTCCTTGGGTCTTGCAACCATCAACAATCAAGCTTCGACGAAGGCAGGAAGAACCCCGAAGTCCTGAAAATCCACATACCCAGCTCCGGGGAGCAAAAGACCAAAATACCTCTAAGGGTTCAAATAGCTCTAACGGCCCATCCGAACATCCGAATAATGAACCGAAAACACCTGGGAAACCGAAATAGAAAACTTGGCCGTTAAAATACTCTCTCCTTTTAAGACTTTCGTCCACGAAAGTCCTAAGACGAAAACAACTTTAGGTAATCTCCACTGTTCCATAACCAACCAAACTCCCGGTTAAGACAACACTAAACCTTCTTCGAAAACCAAACCCACCCCTTGGGTTCCCAAAGGCTCAAAGCCACTAGCCATCCAGTCTGCCACAAACTATCTCAATCAAGACTGGGCTTACACTGAACTCTGAAGAAATAGATGCGATAGTGCTAAACGGAAATCCACATCCTCAAACTTGCACTAGCTCTCAAACGGTCTAGAAATCTACGGGCTCACTTAACCCTGCTAGCCCAACTCGGAACGCCTCTCTAAGGCGCTACTCTCAACAACCTCGTGGACGGGTCACAAGCTCTAAAACTCTACGCCATGCACCGGCATAACTTCTCTGAATGCTCACAGCTGTTATCAAACAGCCTCGACCCTACACCATGCTGACCAACAACTGAACCTCCCAGGTTGGAGAAACTAAACGGCTTACTCTTACATCACAAGAGACCAGCGAACCCCATTGTTTGCCTACAATCCTTACGAAATCCAAATCGACCACCAATCTGGTGACTGATCTTAAAGGCAAACTTCTCCAACCAACACGCTTCCACGACACTTAAGCAACCATCTTAAGAGAAATCGAAACACCAAAGCCAAGGGGCACTTTCCTGGTTCACCAAACGGCTAACACCACTCACACTAGCTGAATCTTCAGCTACGGCCACCCCTGAACGATAAGGTCCAGGAAAAGGCTCCACTCAGCCAAACTAATAAACTGAAGCCCCTCATCGGCCGACAACAACTTCCCAATGCTATTCGATTAGCCACTGGCCTAAGAGAATATCGCCAGACAGAAAAACAAACAACATACCTCTCTCAGGAATCTCGAGCGGCAAGGAATAAAACATTGCGCGACTACTAGCAACACAACACCTCGAGGATAACAACTCAAAGGTTTTCCCAACCAATGCCAGGGCACCTCGGTGCCAACCCACTCGACTGTGGCTCAGCTATAACGCCGACTGCGAACGCACAACAACTAGGAACAAAGCCCAAGAAGGGCTTGCTCTGCAGAAACTCAACCCAAGCTTATAACGAGCAAGGCTCGCCTCCAAGCTGCCACTCAACTCTTAAGCCCACTTGGCTACTCAAGGACTTCCTCCTTTAGCTTAGACCTACTCCTTTTCCAACCAGAAACTCCACACTCGAAACATCCCGAGGAATAACGATAACGACAACCACAAAGCTTGCGGATCATGAGCAACACCAATCAAGCATGACTACCCCAAAAGTTAATACTCGAAACTGGCATCCACGGTGCAACTCAATGATCACAGAAGCTAGGGGTTCTTCAAACCCCAAAGATCCATCAAATAATCAGCAACAACTTAACCACTTAGCCTGGCTATCCACCGACCTCACGAGGTCGAACAACTTGCCGCTTGCTAATAACACTACACAGGGTTTCCCCTGGCTAGGCTGACCGCTGCGCCACTCTGCTCAACTTCACAACTCAAAAGCTACGCTGACTCCTGATAAACGGGGATGATTCCTTAGCAACGGACTTCCGATGGATAGCGAACTACACACAAGCTCGCTGTCTTACCCAAACTCAAAGGCACCAACAGCCAACGCTCTCGGAAGCAACACCAGAGGGAGTCCACAACTGATTGGACCACCTAGCCAGAACTAACAGTACTTACTCAACCACCGGGGGAGAGGTCAACTCCAGAAACTTCCTGACTAGGAACAGGTCCTCAGGGCAACGCCCTCTTGCTCGAACCGAGCTAGCTCTTGAAACAACAAGAGAACCAAAACTTGGTCAACACCAAACACCAACTAGCCACCTCACCGGAACCAATCCGGACTCTACTCCAAACAAACACTAGCTTGCTAGTCTACCAAATCTGCAAGCAACTCACCCGAGGAACACTGCCTGGGTGACTGAGCTCTGGAGAGGCTCTTCACAACCTAGGGATCCTCCGATCACCCTCCGACACACACGGTCGTCAAACGATCTAACAGACAACCGGCTACAGGCACAACCCTCTCCAAAAGATCTCAACTCTGCCGGCCAACTCCAAGCGCTTGAAAACCAAGAGGACCGGAAACGCTACAGAATGCGCCATCCTCCTACACAAACATTAGCCACAACAAACCTTCTGCCCAAGGTAAGGATCCGAACAACTCTCTTAGCCATGACGGTCAGAAACTACGCGGCTTTGCTACCACCGCTCTTGTTTAGTTCCAAGCCGAACTCTAACCAAAGCTAAGGTCCAACTAGCAAAACTTGCTTAAACAACAACCCGACTCTGAGCACGACATCCTTACAACCAAAGCTAGGGCACTTGCCAAGAACTAAAGTCTTGACACCTCAAAGACTGAGCACTTGGTTCCTCAACACGAACCTCTCGTGGTTTCACAAACATAAACCACGGGCAGAGCTACACAAAAAAGTACATCGGCGTGTGCTGGGCTCAACCAGATTCCTTAAGATCCAAAGCCAACAAGGACTTTCACACAGGGCAACTTTTGCCTCCAACAGAGCCACTACTAACCAGGGAGCAACAAGAGTTCAAACCCTCTCGGGCCAACTCACCACGAAAAGCCACATTGGCCAACTCACGCTTACAAGAGCACATCCATACCAAGCTAACATATCTCAAGCCAATGTGCCCACTAAACGTGCTCCGATTAGCCATCCAACTCATGGCTCTAACATCGGATCAATCACGCATCCTCGATGCCAACACTACCCATACTAGGGTAACTCAAAGGGTAGCCGAATCATGCTACCAACAAAGCGGCTCACAAGCTCACAAGCAGTAGCGAGAACTCGAACGCGCTAGCTCTTAACAGCCTACAACATCCTTTGGTACCCAACTCTCGGTGACCCTGAAATGCTCCTACTTTCCCTCGAAAACCTCATACTTGTAGTCCTCTGACTACCACCTAGCTAGATCTCTTACGCAACCCAAACATGTGCAACCTCAGGAAATGGGTACAAGACTAGCGGGGATGCTATACTCTCGGCGACCATGGAACCTCCGCCTGCGAAAGTGCCAAGCGCCTTTGAATCTAGGCCTCCTCTCAAAGCTTGGTGCCAACAGGCACTACATCCTTTACAACACAAATCAGCCCTAAACGAGCATTATACCCCTCTGAGGAAAAGGAAGGTCACACTCCAATTGACGGGGCAATGGCACTTAGCACAAGAGTCTAAATACTCGAGCAGTCTAATCTCTGGCATCTCGCCTAACAGACATGCCACGACCTACTCCTGCATCCCACTCGATGCTCAACAATAGCTCAGGCCAACTCCTGCATCCCACTCGATGCTCAACAAAAGCTCAGGCCAACTCCTCGGGTGGCAACAACATTTCCACAATTGGAACATCCAAACAAAAGAGTGCTCCACTCTACTAGCCACCAAATCCACAAGCGGATTAAGCCCCGACAAGCAAACTCCACACTACACCCTGGCTACGAGGGTACTAAAAGAATTGGCTGTAAAACGACAGCAGGCTTGCAAGGGGACAGGATGTCTCTACATCCTTCTCAAAAGCTACTAACACGACAACTTGCCAATCGACCGGGCGGCGGGTGGAGACTCTGTTTGGTCCACCTCTCTCAAGGGACTTCCACCACCAAATCTGCTTTGTATCAACGACACGAGGCAACACGCCTTGGCCTTTGAACATCAAGTCATCCCAACACTCGGATGATAAACTCCATCTGGCCAACCACCTCGCTTCGCTTGCCAAACTCGGCGGCTCGAATAATACCAACTAACTCATCAAGATGAACCTGCTTGATCAAGCCCTTCCGAGGAAACCTCCGGGTTACTTGGAGCTACTAGGGGTGTCTCCTAAATAAACTCTGTCAACTGGGCTATCTGCACCCGCGACTCCTCACTACGCGCTACAATCTGCGCTTGGGTCTCCGCCCTCTGATAGCTAAAAGACCTGCCATCAACTCTCTCATGGCGGGAGCACACTTTGCTCAAGGAGTCTCGCTTTGAGGTAGACTAGCCTCTACCCCCCTCCTCTTGGTGCTCAATCGCCGGGGCCAAAGCGGCCTACGGGTCTAGACAACCCTGGACGTGGTCTCAACAACAACACGATCAGTCCAACTCCTCGGTTGGACATACCAAACATCCCTGCTCCTCAATGTGTAATCAACAACTGGCAGTCTACACAAAGCATAAAAACTAGCCCACGCTGGGGCTCTCACTGCCCAACAAGGGTAACACATGTATACTAGATGCAGTATTGTAATTCTTAACCCTTAACCTTAAACTTACGGACATACCTGATGGCTGTCGGAGCGCTGATGATCATGGAAACAACCTACAACTGCAGGTCAGTCTACAGAACCTATAACTCTAAGCTCTGATACCAACTGTAAGGACCCGACCCAAGAAGCGGTCTCTAACCTAGATCCTTACTTAGCATGCATGATTAAGAATGTAAAATGTCATTTAGAGCTCCAAATTTAAAACCTTGTAATCAACAATTTAAAACAAAAACCATAATTCCAATAAATAAAACCATCAAGTAAGTGACTGATCAGTACTTTCTTAAAACAATAAAGGGAAGTTTGGGCAAGTTGTTTGGAAGTTTGGAGGTAATTTAGATTTTGGCAAAATTAATTGTTATTTGAGTGTTTCCTTTGGGTTTTGAACCCTTGCCCTGGAAGGTGAAGTGGAAGCTTGGATTAAATGGGTTTTAATTAAAAAGAAAGTTTGCTTCGGCCGGGTCTTGATAGAGGAAGCCTTGGGAAGGGATTTTAGGCCCATTTTAATTAGGAAAAGAAAAGAAAATCAAGAAAATCCTTTTCCCCTTATTTTGCAACTCTCTCTCTCTCTCTCTCTCTCTCTCTCTCTCTCCCCCAAGCCCTAGCCGCACCAATCCCAGCCGAACCACCACACCCAGGCCGCTCAGCCCTGCACAGCCCCTGCCCTGACCGCCCAGCCATGCCCAGCCGCACCACCCAGCCCAGGCCGCCCAGCCGATCCACCCAGGCTGCCCAGACGAGCCGCACGCTGCCGCCCAGCGTTGCCCGAACGTTGACCCAGCCGCTCAGATGAGCCTCCCGCGCATCGTCCCAGCCATTGCGTCGCCCGCGCGCCGTCCTCGTAGACCCGACGTCTCGCCCGTGCCGCTCGCCCGCGCGCCCGCTCCCGCAAGTCTGCTCGCCTTGCAGCGCGTCCGAGCCAGCACCAGCGCCCAACGCCCAGCGCCAGCGCCCCTGCCGCACCAACAGCGCCCATTCCTGCCCCTTGCTGCCGAGACCGCGTGTCTTCTCGGTTGGTAATTCTCGAGCCTTTCCCCTTTTAGATTTTAAGCTGCTGGCTGCTATTTTATTTACTTGGGTGTTTTATTAAATGCTTACGTTGCTCGGGTTCGCTTAGAAGGTCGATGGTCGCTTGGTTGTTAATTGATAGCTAATTCTGCTTGTTTCCAGGTAAGGATTCCTTACCGTGGTTGTGTGGACCCTGCGATATTATCATGATGTGCTTGTATGCTTGTTGACTGTTATGAGCATGATAGTGATAGGACAACTATGTTTGATCTCTTGCTAGCATGTTTGCCTTATTGTACATGTTAGTGTCATGCTAGGTTTGTTCTTCCAGCATGCTTATGATTCCTGCTTTAAGTTCGTAGTATCATGCTAGGTTATGTGTGATTGATGTTGATATGTATGTTTAGCCAGGAATCAGTTATTTTGTACTCTTAGCTAGCATAGTAGGGTTTGTCATCATCCAGAGGCGGAGAGCGGACATAACGTACTTTGTCCCCACCGGTCGGGAATAGAGCGAAGCATAACGTACATTGCTTCCCCCCGGCAGCCGATGTGGATTTAGCTACCACATCGGCATAAGCCTAGTTTGTAGCTGCTAGAGCGGAACCCCGCCAGCGGTGCAAGCTGCGCTTTGGCGGTTCTTAGCTTCGTGTCGGTGGTACAGTGCCGCAGATGAGTGCCGAGGGCCTCGCACTCTGTGTGTTTAGTGACACCGCTTCCGAGTCTTTAGGCATGCGTGCACGACCGCGTAGTTTGCCCTTAGTCCCCGCATTTCTGTAGGTTGCGAGATGAGCATGCGGTGTGCGCGCGCCACCGCACACGTTAGTCGCCGGTTCGGAGAGCTCCCGGGCTAATGTTCGTGAGTACACCAGTTCCTTCGATTTAGAGCGATCAAGGGTACTCTCCCGATAGTCCAGTTTGTTAGCGAGGGTAAGAGGCCCTTGAGGACACCCATTGGGATTGGCTTTTGAGCTAATCAATTGGTAGAGGGAGAAAGACCCTCGAGGGTGTCGGACATCTTGGGATCGGTTTTTGAGCTGATCAATTGGCCGAGGGAGAAAGACCCTCGGAGATGTCCCGGGATTGGTTATGAGAACCAATCATTAGGCCTAAGTAGGAGACTTAGATGATTCCGGAAGTAAGAGACTTCCGATGTTTCCAGATCTTGTTTTATGAGCTCGTTGAGCTATGATCTGTGTTGATAGCTGTTTGCTTGCATGTTGAGGTGCTAGATGACTGATGTATCGTATTGTACCCCGGTTGGGGATTCTTCACGAGTATGTTTATACTCACCCTTATTTATCTTTCGGGTAACTTGGGACAACACCGGGAGGGCTAGCGGAGGAGCTGATTGATCATGGGGAACCGCCAGCACTCTGTCTTTTATTATTGCATTGTTTATTCAGCATGTAGATGGGCAGAGTCCTAGGGAACATTGTTTAAAATGTTGCTTAAATTGTATTGTACATTCTATTAAACACTGGTCAGGTTGTTTTACTTTGTTGGATTGTTTAAAATGAAAATTGTTGGTTATGTTTTAAGGGCTCCCCCTTCTCATATTTTTTGAAAGGTTTTTAAATATAAGCTCTAAACCGCTTGTTATCATATTTAACTTGCATGCTGAGTAAGATCCCGTGTTTAGGACCATGTTTTGGGTCGGGTTCTTACAGATTGGTATCGAGCACGAGTCATAGATTCTCAGACTAACTTTGCTTTGTAGGTTGTTGTTCCCATGATCATCGGCACTCCACGGCCGCTTGGTTTGTCCGAGTTCAATTAAGTTAAGGGGTAAGAATTTACAATACTTTTCTTCTAGCTTTTATGCATGTGTAGAGTTGTGGAGCGGAGACGATCGGTTTTCGACTAGTTGTTGGTTTGGGCTTAGAGAGCCATCATGCCAACTTCCGCAAAGATCGCGGCGGTTTGTTGAGCGGTGAGAGCCCCAGTGTGGGCCAGCATTTATGCTTTGTGCGGATCGCCAAAGATGTGTCGATCGCACTCGTGAGGGGAGGCAGAGATTAGACTCCCATAGGCCATTTGTGGTCCAGTTGTTGGTTTCTCCCCTAGTGAGAGGGTGGAGGTGCTTTGTGCAGATCGCCAGTGTGTCGATCGCACTCAGAGGGAGGCAGAGATTAGACTCCCATAGGCCATTTGTGGCCCAGTTGTTGGTTTCTCCCCTAGTGAGAGGGTGGAGGTGCCTTGTGCGGATCGCCGCGTGTTGATCGCACTCGAGGAGCAGGGCGCTTGGCATGTCCGACGAGGAGTTGGACTGATCGTGTTGGTGTTGAGGCGCGTCCCCAGGTTGTTTAGCTTTGTTGGCGAGTTGGCCCCGCGATTAAGTTGCGTAGAGGAGGGGGTAGAGGCTAGCTCGCCTCGAGTTTTGACTCCTTGAGCAGAGTGTGCTCCACCATGTGAGATTTGATGGCGAGTCTTTGCCTATCGAGAGCAAAGACCCAGCGCGCGATTTGTAGCGCGTAGCGAGGAGTCCTGCATAGATAGCCCAAATGTGAGTTTGTTTCACATTTTCCCCGGTAGCTCTCGTAGCCGGAGGTTTCCTGGAGGGCTTGATCGTGAGGTTTATGCGATTGAGTTTGTTGGCGTTGATGGAGCCGCCCGGTTTGGCAAGTGGATGCTGTAGAGAGCTTGATGTATTAGAAAGTCCTCTTGCTAGTAGTAAAGCGGTTGGCGAGTTTGAGTTTAGCATCCGTGTGTTGGGATGTCCTGCTGCTCGAGAGGCCGAGGTGTACTGCTCCCGTCTTTGTTTGGTACAGATGGTTGGTGGTGGTAGTCCCTTGAGAGAGAGGACTAGCGAGTCTCCACTAGTCGCCCGATTGATTGGCAAGTTGCCGTGTTAGTGGCTTGGGGCGGATGTAGAGACATCTCTCGCCCCCTTGCAAGCCTCTGTTGTTTTGCAGCCAGTTCTCTTGTACCCTCGTAGCCAGGGTGTAGTGTGGAGTTTGCTTGCCAGGGTTTTATCCATCTGTGGATTTCGGCGGGCTAGTAGAGTGGAACACTCTTTTATTTGGATGTTCCCAGTGTGGAACTAGTTGTTGCCACCCGAGGAGTTGGCCTGAGCTTTTGTTGAGCATCGAGTGTGATGCACGAGGAGTAGGCGTGGCAAATCTGTTGGTCGAGATGCCGAGAGATTAGGCCGCTCGAGTGTTTGGACTCTGTCTTTGAGTTCCATTGCCCCGTCACTTGGAGAGTGACTTTCCCTATTCTCAGAGGGGCATAAAGCTCGTTTGAGGCTGATTCGTGTTGTAATGGATGTAGTGCTGTGGCACCAAGCTTTGAGAGGAGGCCTAGTTTCGTGCCGTTGGCACTTTTTTTAATTAGTGCGGTGGTTCCATGGCTGCCCAGAGTATAGCATCCCTGCTTGTCTTGTACCCTTTTCCTGAGGTTGCACCTGTTTGGGTTGCTTAAGAGATCTAGCTCGGTGGTAGTCAAAGGACTACAAGTTTGAGGTTTTCGAGGGAAAGTAGGAGCTGTTCAGGATCTCTGAGAGTTGGGTGTAAAGGATGTTTTAGGCTGTTAAGAGCTAGCGCGTTCGAGTTCTCGCGCCTGTGTTGTGAGCCTGTGAGCCAGCTTGATGGTAGCATGATTCGGCTACCCTTTGAGTTGCCCTAGTATGGTTAGTGTTGGCATCGTGGATGCGTGGTTGATCCAGTGTTAGAGCCATGAGTTGGATGGCTGATCGGAGCGCGTTTAGTGAGCACATTGTTTTGAGGAATGTTAGCTTGGTGTGGTTTTGCGCTTGTAAGAGTAAGTTGGCCAATGTGGCTTTTCGTGGTGAGTTGGCCCCGAGTGGGTTTGAACTCTTGTTGCTCCCTTGTTTGTTGTGGCTCTGTTTGGAGGCAAAAGTTGCCCTGTGTGAGAGCCCTTGTTGGCTTTGGATCTTAAGGGATCAAGTTGGAGCTGTACACCCCGGTGCACTTTTGCGTAGCTCGTTAAAGTGGTTTATGTTTGGAAAACCACGAGAGGTTCGTGTTGAGGAGCCAGTGCTCGATCTTTGAGGTGTCAAGGCTTTAGTTCTTGGCAAGTGCCTAGCTTTGGTACGTAGGATGTCGTGCTCGCGTTCGGGTTGTTGGTTAAGCAAGTTTTGCTAGTTGGTCCTTGCCTCTGGTTAGACTTCATTGGAACCGAACAAGAGCAATAGTGGCAAGCCGCGCATTTCGATCGTTTTGGCTAAGAAAGTCGTTCGATCCTTACCTTGGGCGTAAAGGTATGTTGAGGTTGTTGCTTTGAGTAGGAGGATGACGCCTCCTGTAGCGTTCCGGTTCCCTTGGTTTCCAAGTTGGAGTTGGCCAGCGTAGTTGAGATCTTTGAGGGCTGTGCCCGCCGCGTGGCCGGTTGTTTGTTAGATCGTTGTCGGCCGTGGGTGTCGGAGGGTGATCGAGAGGATCTCTAGTTGTGGAGAGCCTCTCTAGAGCTCCGATTAGACCCAGTGCAGTGTTCCTTGGTGTGAGTTGCTTGCAGATTTGGCGATCTAGCAAGCTAGTGCTTGTTTGGTTTTGGAGGCTAGTTGGTGCTTGGTGTTGACCAAGATTTGGTTCTCTTGATGTTTCAAGAGCTTGCTGCTTCGAGCTGCAGGCGTTGCCACGAGGATTTGTTCCTAGTCCGGTTGTTTTGGGAGTTGATTCCTCCTCGGTGGTTGAGTAAGTTCGGCTAGTTCTGGATTGGTGGTCCAATCAAGTTGAGTTTCCCTTGGGTGTTGCTTCCAAGAGAGTTGGTTGATGTTGCCCTTGGGTTTGAGCAAGTCAATGAGCGTGTGTGATGTTCGCGCCCTTTGGAGTTTTGCTTGCCGGGAAATCGTTCCGTTGAGGAGTCGGCATAGCTCCCGAGTTGTGTAGTTGATCGAGTAGCGCGCAGTGGTTAGCCCAACGAGAGGTCCTCGCATTGTGTTGTTAGCAAGCGAAAAGTTGTTTGTCCCCGCAAGAGCGGTGGCCACCAGATTTAAGAGTTGAGCTTGAGTTGAGTTTCTGCCGAGCAAGGCCTTCTCGGGCTTTGTTTCTAGTTGTTGAGCTTTCGCGATTGGCGAATAGCCGAGCCTCGATTGAGTGTGTTGGCACAGAGGTGCCGTGGCATTGGTTGGTTAGCCTTTGGGCCATTTTTCCTCAAGTTTTGTGAGTTCTTTGGTAGCCACGTGAGGGTTTGGTCCTTCTTTGCTTGAGATTTTCCATGAGAGGAATGTTGGGTGTTTCCTTGCGACAATGTTCTCTTTGGCCGCTGCTAGTAGGTTTGCATGGAAAAGTTTGTGTTCGGCCGTTGTGAGGCTCCAGCTTGTTGGCTTGGCCGAGTGGAGCTCATGCTGCAGTTTTTGGCCATTTAGGGTTGGCCGTAGTGAAGTTCGACTTGTGCTAGTGGGAAAAGTTTGCCTTTTGGATCGATCGCCGATTGGTGGTTCGATTGTTTTTAAATTAAGGCTTTAGGCAAGCCTTGTGGTTCGCCGGTCTCTTGTGAAGAAAGAGTAGGCCGTTTGGTTTCTCGAACCCGAGAGGTTCATTGTTTGGCCACTTGGCGTTGTGTTGAGGCGATTTGTTATCGATTGTGGGCATTCGGAGAAGTTACGCCAAAGTCGTGGCGTTGAGTTTTGGAGCTTGTGCCCGATCTGCGCTTTGTTGAGAGTAACACCGTTGAGAGGTGTTCCGTGTTGGTTTAGTGGGGTTTTGGCCGAGCCCCAAGTTTGTAGGGCTTTCGAGATCCTTGAGCGGATTGGAGCGATGGTTAGCTTTGCCCCGTCTTTGATGAGTGCAAGTTTTGTGTTCCTCGTCTCTTTGTTTGAGATAGTATGTGGCGGTGAGAGCATTGTGGCTTTGAGCCTTTGAGAACCCAAGAGGGTTTGGTTATCGAGAAGGGCTAGTGTTGTTTTAGCCGAGAAGTTCATTGGCTAAGAATCGGTGGAGTTTTCATAGAAATTCATTTCGTTTTAGGACTTTCGATTACAAAAGTCTTAAAAGGAGGGAGTATTGTAACGGCCCGATTTTTTATTCCAGCTTCTCGAGGTGCTTCCGATTCAGATTCATGGTTCGGTTGGGCCGTTAGAGTGTTTTGACCCTTAGGGTATTTTGGTCTTTTTGCTCCCTAGCGGGATTTGTGGTTTTTCAGGGCTTCGAGGCAGCTCCTGCCTTTGTTGAGGCTTGTATGTTGGTGTCTGCGAGTCCCGAGATGTTTGGGGTATTCGTTTGGGAGTTCGGTTGTGATTTGGGTTTTGGGCAAAGTGATCGTTGTTTGGGTATTTCCTTTGGGATTCGAGCCTGTGCCCTTAGAGATGATTTGGGAGTTTGTTCGAGTGAGAGTTATTGTTTGGAAAAGGTTGCTTCAGCCGGGTCTTCGAAGGAGGAAGCCGGAAATGGGATTTAAGGACTTTAAGACTTATTTAAATTAGGAAAAGGGAAGAAAAATCAAGAAAGTCCCTTTCCCCTTGTTTTGCAATCTCTCTCTCTCTCTCTCTCTCTCTCTCTCTCTCTCTCTTAGCCGACCTCACCAAGAAAACCCAACCCTAGCCATCCAGCCATGCCCTAGCCGCACCACACCACGGCCGCATCGGACCGCTCACCCGAAAGATAGCCCTGCCCACCACGCCGCACTGCAGCGCTGCATCGTCCACTTCTAGCCGTGCCTCGCTCCGGCCGCCCAGCTCACCCATGCCACGCCGTGCCGAGTCCAGATCTGCATCGCCCAGGCCATCTCCGTGTCGCCTTGGTCGCGCCGAGCCCAGATCTGCATCGCCCAGGCCATCTTCGTGTCGCCTTGGTCGCGCCGAGTCCAGATCTGCATCGCCCTCGCCCTAGTCGCGCCGAGCCCAGATCTGCATCGTCCGTGCCGCCTCTCGTGTCGCCAGTGTCCGTGTCGAGTCGCCCGAGCCACCGCCGCGACCGAAGTCGCCGCCCCTCGTAGGTCGTCGTGCCTTCCCGAGCGCCCCGAGCCCCATCGCGTCGCGCCGCCTCGCCGCGCGCGCGCCGTCTGCGCCGCCCTCCTCTGCTGCCGCGCCGTGTGTCGTCGCCCAGCCGAGCTCGAGCTCGCGCCCGCGCGCCCTGCTCGCCTCGCCCAGCGCTCCAGCGCTGCGCGCGACGCCCCGCCTGCACCCCGGTGCCCAGCGCCCGGCCAGGTTGCTCTTCTGCGCCCACACACACACTGTTGTGTCTTTGGTTGGCTTGAGCCTTGTGGCTTCTCGGATGGTATTTCCGAGTCTTTTCTTCGTTGGGCCCCGATTTGTTGGTTCTTTGTTTAGGGATTTATTTGGGCTGTTTTATGTATTTGATTTGGGTTTGCTTTATTTTATGTTTAGGTTGTTTGGGTTCGATTAGAGGCTCGAGGATTGCTTGGTTGATTTGTGATTATTTTCTGCTTGTCCTGTAAGGATTTCTTACCGTGGTTGTGTGGACCTGCGATATGTCTCGATTGTGCCTTGTATGTTTGCTGATTGTTATGAGCATGATAGTGATAGGCGACTTTGTTTGATCTCTTGCTAGCATGTTTGTTGATTTTACATGTTAGTGCCATGCTAGGTTTGTTCTTCCAAAGATGCTTGTGATTCCTGTTTAAGTTGTAGTATCATGCTAGGTAAACGTGATTGATGTCGGTCATTGCTTGCTAGCCAGGAATCATTGATTTACTCGGTATTCTTAGATAGCGTAGTAGGGTTTGTCATCATCCGGTGCCGAGCGGACATAACGTGCTTTGTCCCCACCGGTCGGGAGTAGAGCGAAGCATAACGTACATTGCTTCCCCGCGGCCGATGTGGATGTAGCTACCACATCGGCATAAGCCTAGTTTGTAGCTCGCTAGAGCGGAACCACGCCAACGGTGCAAGCCCGCCTTGGCGGTTCTTAGCTTCGTGTCGGTGGTACAGTGCGCATGCATGAGTGCCGAGGGCCTCGCACTCTCGTGTTCGGTGACACCGCTTCGAGTCTTTAGGCATGCGTACGACCCGCGTAGTTTGCCCTTAGGCCCCGCATTTACGCCGGTTGCGGATGAGCATGCGGTGTGCGCGCACACGCGTGTTAGTCGCCGGCCGAGAGCTCCCGGGCTAATGTTCGTGAGTACACCGCTTCCTTCCAGCTTTAGAGCGATCATGGGTACTCTCCGATAGTCCAGTTGTTAGCGAGGGTAAGAGGCCCTTGAGGACACCCATTGGGATTGGCTTTTGAGCTAATCAATTGGTCGAGGAGAAAAGACCCTCGAGGGTGTCGGACATCTTGGGATCGGTTTTGAGTGATCAATTGGCCGAGTGAGAAAGACCCTCGGAGATGTCCCGGATTGGTTATGAGAACCAATCATTAGGCCTAAGTAGGAGACTTCCGATGATTCCTAAGTAAGAGACTTCCGATGTTTCCAGAATCTTGTTTTATGAGCTCGTTGAGCTATGATCTGTGTTGATAGTCGCTTGCTTGCATGTTGAGGTGCTAGATGACCGATGTATCGTATTGTACCCGGTTGGGGATTCTTACTTGAGTATGTTTATACTCACCCTTATTTATCTTTCAGTAACTTGGGACAACACCGGAGGGGCTAGCGGAGGGAGCCGATTGATCATGGGGAACCGCCAAGCACTCTGTCTTTTATTATTGCATTGTTTATTCACATGTAGATGGACAGAGTCCTAGGGAACATTGTTTAAAACGTTGCTTAAATTGTATTGTACATTCTATTAAACACTGGCCAGGTTGTTTTACTTTGTTGGATTGTTTAAAATGAAAATTGTTGGTTATGTTTTAAGGGCTCCCCCTTCTCATATTTTTTGAAAGGTTTTTAAATATAAGCTCTAAACCGCTTGTTATCATATTTAACTTGCATGCTGAGTAAGATCCCAGGTTTAGGACCATGTTTTGGGTCGGGTTCTTACAACACTGGCCAGGCTTGTTTTACTTTGTTGGTTTTGCTTAAATGAAGGTTGTTGTTTATGGTTTAAGTGTTCCCCGCTTTTAAATGTTTTGAAAGGTTTTAAATATGAGCACTAAACCGCTTGATGAAGTATTTAACTTGCATGCTGAGTGAGAACCTAGGTTTATGTAAGAACCCGACCCAAAACACGGTCCTAAACCTAGGTTCTCACTCAGCATGCAAGTTAAATACTTCATCAAGCGGTTTAGTGCTCATATTTAAAACCTTTCAAAACATTTAAAAGCGGGGACACTTAAAACGTAAACAACAACCTTCATTTAAGCAAAGCCAACAAAGTAAAACAATCCTGGCCAGTGTTTATAAAATCATACAATAAAATTTAAACAACTTTTAAAAACGTCCCCCTAGGACTCATGTCCGTCTACATGCTGAACAAATTATGCAAACAATAAAGATGCAGTGTGCCGCGGCTCCCATGATCAATCGGCTCCTCCGCTAGCCGTCCGGTGTTGTCCCAAGTTACCCGTGGAAAACCACGAGAAATAAGGGTGAGTATAAACATACTCAGTAAGAATCCCCAACCGGGGTACAATACGATACATCAATCATCTGGCACCCTAGTATACATGCAAACAGTTACCAACACAGATCATAGCTCAACGAGCTTACAAGGCAGAATTCTGAATCCTCAGAAGTCTCCTACTTCCAGCCTAATTATTGGCTCTCATAACCAATCCCGGGACATCTCCAAGGTTCTTTCTCCCTCGGCCAATTGATCAGCTCAAAAACCGATCCCAAAGATGTCCGACACCCTCGAGGGTCTTTCTCCCTCGACCATATGATCAGCTCAAAAGCCAATCCCAATGGGTGACCTCAAGGGCCTCTTACGCTCGCTAACAAATCTGGACTATCGGGAGAGTACCAAAAGTCTGGCTCTAAACTGGAAAAAACTGGTGTACTCACGAACATTAGCCCGGGGGAGCTCTCCGAACCGGCGACTAATGCGCACACCGCATGCTGCTGCAACCGGCGTAAATGTGGGGGCCTAAGTAAAAACTACGCGGGCCAGGTACGCATGCCTAAAGACTCGGAAACGGTGTCACTGAACACAGTAGTGCGAGGCCCTCGGCACTCATCTGTGCAGCCAGTACCACCGACCTGAAGCTAAGAACCGACCAAGGCAGGCTTGCACCGTTGGCAGGGTTCCGCTCTAGCAGTCTACAAACTAGGCTTATGCCAATGTGGTAGCTAAATCCACATCGACTACCGGGGGGAAGCAATGTACGTTATGCTTCGCTCTACACCCGACCGGTTGGGACAAAGTACGTTATGTCCGCTCTCAGCCTCTAGATGATGACAAACCCTACTATACTAGCTAGAAGTACAAAATAACTGATTCCTGGCTAAACATACATATCAACATCAATCACACATAACCTAGCATGATACTACGAACTTAAAGCAGGAATCATAAGCATGCTGGAAGAACAAACCTAGCATGGCACTAACATGTACAATCATGCAAACATGCTAGCAAGAGATCAAACATAGCTGTCCTATCACTATCATGCTCATAACAGTCAACAAGCATACAAAGCACATCATGATAATGTCGCAGGGTCCACACAACCATGGTAAGAAATCCTTACCTAGAAACAAGCAGAAAATAACTACCATAAGCCAACCAAGCGACTCCCGAGCTTCTAAGTGAACCCGAGCAACCTAAGCATTTAATAAAAATATCCTAATTAAATAACAACGTACCAATCAACTTAGGGTCCAAAAGAGTGGAGGCTCGGAATTACCAACCGAGAAGGTACAAGGTCTCGCCCCAACAATTTTGGCAAAACAGGCTCGACGGCAAGTGGGCGGCGGGACGGGCGTGGGCGAGCGGCGACAAGGCGCCTTTGGCGTTATGGCGAGCACGCTGGGCGCGGCAGGGACGAGCGCGCGCGGACGAGCGCTGGCGACACGGTCGTGCAGGGGCGGACGGCGCAGGGGTGCGGGCGCGCGCTGGCGCAGCGCAGCACGAGAGACCCCAACGCGGGAGTGTTGGCGCTTTGCGACGGTCAGACGACGCCACTTCTTGGTGTCTGGCGTCTGGCGACGGCCGCCGGCCGCGACAGCGTCTGGGGCTTTACCGGGGCGAGCAGGGCTGATGGCTAGGCGGGCTGGGGTGGATGGTCGGGCGACAGGCGATGGCGGCTGGGCCGGGGCTGGGTCAGTGGCTCGGGCGGCTCGGTGCGGCTCGGTTGGGTTTCTTTGGGAGGTCGGCAAGGAGAGAGAGAGAGAAAGAGAGAGAGGTAAAACAAGGGGAATGAGATTTTCTTGATTTTCTTTCCTTTTTCTAATTTAAATAGGTCTTGGAGACCTAAATCTCTTCCCCGGGCTTCCTCCTTCGAGTCCCAAATCACCATCAAGGGCAAGGGTTCAAATCCAAATGGAAGCACTAAAATTAACAATAATTTTGTTAATTACCAAATCACCTCCAAACTTCCAACCAACTAGCCCGAACTTCTTGGGTCCTGCAACCAACAACAATCAAGCCTCGACAAGGGCAGGAGTGACCCTGGAATCCTAAAAATCCACAAAACCCTGACCGGGGGCAAAAAGACCAAAATACCCCTAAGGGTTAAAAGAGCTCTAACGGCCCATCCGAACATCCGCATAATGTCCTGAAAACACCTGAGAAACCGAAATAGAAAACTGGGCCGTTACAATACTCCCTCCTTTTAAGACTTTCGTCCTCGAAAGTCCTAAGATGAAAACAACTCTAGGAAATCTCCACTGATCCTTAACCAACCAAACTTCCGGTCAAGACAACACTAAATCTTCTTCGAAATCCAAACCCCCTTGGGTTCCCAAAGGCTCCAAGCCTTAAAGACACCGAGCTTCGAAGAAAACATGCGATAGTGCTAGTCGGTGAGCCAACTCGGAACGCCTCTTTATGGCGCTACTCACAGCAAACGTGAAGACTGGTCACAAACTCTAAACTCTCCGCTGCTCACCGGCGAAACTTCTCAGGGCTCACAGCTGTTATCAAACAGCCTCAACTCTACACCATGCTGACCAAACAACTCAACCTCCCGGGTTCTCGAAACTAAACGGCCTACTCTTGCTTCGCAAGAGATCTGCGAGCCCCAATGGTTGCCTACAATCCTTAACAAAATCCAAATCGAACCACCAACTGGTGACTGATCCCAAGGCAAACTCCTCCAACTAGCATGCATCCACAACAGTTAAGCAACCATTTTACGAGAAATCGAAGCACCAAAGCCAAGGGGCACTTTTATGGTTCACCAAACGGCTACCACCAACACACCAGCTGAAACTTCAGCTACGACCACCTTTAGAAGACAAGGTCCAGGCACAGGCTCCACTCGGCCAAACTAACAAACTGGAGCCCCTCAACGGTCGAAAACTAACTTTCCAATGCAATCCGATGAGCCACTAGCCTAAGAGAACATCGCCAGACAGAAAAACAAACAACATTCCTCTTACGGAAATCTCGAGCAGCAAGGAATAAAACATTACGTGGCTACTAGCAACACAATAGCTGGAGGATAACAACTCTAAGGTTTCCAACCAATGCCACGGCATCTCTGTGCCAACCCACTCAATCGTGGCTCATTTATAACGCCAATCGCGAACGCACATCAACTAGGAACAAAGCCCGAGAAGGCTTGCTCTGCGAAACTCAACCTGCTTATAACGAGCAAGGCTCGCCTCCAAGCCGCCACTCAACTCTTAAGCCCATCCGCCGCTCCAAGGACTTCCTCCTTATAGCTTAGACCTAACTCTTCTTCCAATCCAAAAACTCCACCCACGAAACATCGCGAGGAATAAGGATAGCAACGACCACAAGCTTGCGGATCCTGAACAACACGAGTCGGCAAGACTACCTCAAAAGTTAAAACTTGAGGCCGGCATCCACGGTGCAACTCAACTACCAAAGAACTAAGGGGTTCTACAAACTCCAAAGATCCAACAACCTTCCGGCAAACAACTCAAGCCCTTGGAACCGGCAGCCGCCCTTGCGGGAATAAACAACTTTCCGCTTGCTAACAAACAAACGCAGGACACTCTCATTGGGCTGACCGCTCACGCTACTCGATCAACTACACAACTCGGGAGCTAAGTCGACTCCTCCTCAACAGAACGATTTCCCGGCAAGCGAACTTCCGAAGGACAGCGAACTTCACACACGCTCGCTGTCTTGCTCAAACCCAAGGGCAACAACAACCAACTCTCTCGGAAGCAACATCCGAGGATCCTCAATCATTGAACCCCCAACTTGGAACTAGCAGTGCCTACTCAATTGCCGAGGGAGGGGTCAACTCCCAAAACTTCCTGACTAGTAACAAGTCCTCAGGGCAACGCCCGCTTGCTCGAACCGAGCTAGCTCACGAAACAACATGGGAACCAAACCTTGGTCAACACCAAGCACCACCTCACTAAGAATTCCGAAAATCAACGTGGAGGTTACCAAGAACAACTCTAGCTTGTTAACCGACAACAAGCATCCAAAGAACTCAACCGAGAAACACCGCTTGGTCCGACCGAGCTCTAGTGAGGCTATCCACAACTTAGGTTCCTCCAATCGCCCTCCCGACAATCGTAACGACCTGTGTTTTTCTCCCCGGTCTTCCAGTATGCCCTAGGGGTAATTTGGTAATTTGGTCGGGCCGTCGTGGTCGTTTGTGTCTTTTCCAGCTTACTAAAATTATTGGATGGTTTTTGTAGGTTTTTGGAGGGTTTGTGGTTTGGTTTGAGCAAGGTTTGATGCAAAAGTAAAAATAAAAGGGAATTGTCTTTGCACTGGGGTTTGAACCTGGGTCTCCTGGGAAGCTTGTGGAGATGTGTGCCAATTGAGCCATTAGGTGCCCTTGTTGCTCTTCCTGCATCATTTTATGGTTAGCCTTGGATTTTGGAGTTTTGGTGCATTTGGTTAAATGAAATAGAAATTAGGTTTATTCCATCTTCTTCTCCAAATCTCCTCTTGGCCGCACAAGCTCTCCTCTCCATAGCCCTTGCCGATTCTTCATCCTTGCAGCTCCCTTGGATCGTTCATCATCATTCCGGTAGGTATCGATCTTCCTCTTCTTCTTCTCATCCGTTTGGTGTGCTTTTGGCCAAGTGAAAAGAGGTGTGTTGTGTGTGTTTGTGTTGATTGCACCCCGAGAGAAGCCCGGCCAGCAGACCATTGTCGCACGTCCACCGGGCGGATCGCGACGCGCGATCGCCCCTGCCGTCGCACGACGCCCGAGATCCGTTGAGCGGCCCTCCCGTCGCACCAAATCGCCCGGATCCGTTGGCGGCCCTGCCGCGACGCCATCGCTCACCAGTCGCCCAGATCTGTTGAAGCGAGCCCTCCCGCGCGCCATCGCTCACGGATCGTGCGATCGCGCCAGCGAAGCGCCCGACGCCGACGCTGCGCCGCGCGCCGCGCCTGCAGCCGCTCGCCCGCCGCGCCCAGCCCGCGTCGCGTCGCGCCGCTCGACGCTGCCGCCCCAAGCCAGCCGCCGCCGCTGCCCCGCACACCCAGCGCTTCGCCGCGCGCGCTGCCGCTGCATGCATCCATGCCGTGCCGCGTGCAGCGCCCAGCCTGCCGTGCGGTAGCGCGCTGCGCCCGACCTGCCGTGCCAACTTGCGAAGCTCCAAGCTCGTGTCGCCGCGTGCGCGTGAGTCCCCTTGAGCCGAGCTTGCTGTTCTATTGTTGTTTAGACATTTTAGATGCTGATTATTATTGGTTTGCTAGGTTCCCGCCGCTAGCTCGGGATTGTTCCGCACTTAGGATTTGTGTGTAGAAGCCTCCCACCAAGGTAAGGATTTCTTACCGGAGTTGTGTGGGCCTGCAGGTATATTTGTGATTGTTGTTTTGTATGCACCGTGTATGATTATTAGCATGTTTAGCCCTAGGTGCTCTGCTTACAATTCTCGATCGCATGAACTCTTGTATTGTTTCTCATGTTAGCCCATGCTAGGTTGTTCCATTCTGGCATGTTCGATATCTGTTCTTTCTTCGTAGTATCATGCTAGGTTCCTTGTATCTATTGAGCACGTATTGGACTGCATTGAATGAATTGTTATTATTGTTAAGGTTTAGAGTTCGTAGGTAGCATCATCCGGCCGGATGCATAACGTAACTTGCATCCCCGACGGGGACGTACGAGATGGTACTCCGTCCCTGATCCCGTTAGGGTTTAGCTAACCCTAACGGTGGCCCCGCAATCTTGGGTGAGGGTGGCAAATCGTTAATTGCCCCAACGGTCGGGATGATGACTTGGCATTGCCTCGCCCCCACGGCGATCGGCACGTCCTCGGCGTGTTCGGCCGTAGCCCTTGATTGCCACTTGTTAGGGCAAGGACCGCTTTACGGTGTAAGCCTACGCGACCGGTTCCTTAGCCTCAAAGTGCGGTGGTTCAGCCGACATAGTTCACGTGTCTAGGTCTCACACCCCTATGTCGGTGACACCGATCCGAGAGATTTAGTTAGGCATGGTGATCAACACGGGCGGCTTGCCACTAGACCCGCACTCCCGAGTTTGCGGTAGCATGCGGTGTGCGCTTACGCTCATTACAAATACGATCGAGAGCTCCTCGGGATCTTGAGCCGCTGCACCTTTCGTGACGACGATGAGCGGTGAGGCCGGGACTCGTTCCCGTATAGCGCGTATAGTGTGTTGTGGTATTTCCGGACTAAGACCCTGAGTTGGCATCCGAGGTCCAAGTGTGGACTTAAGCTATGTGCTCTATTCTGTGTTTGTACTCATAGCTTGCATACATTCTTCTAGATGATCATGTATATCGTATTGTACCCCGGTTGGGGATTCTTACTGGGTAATTCGTTACTCACCCTTATTCTGTGGTTTTCCACAGGTAACCAAGGCGCGAGACAGGATGGCTGAAGGAGGAGCTGTGATCATGGAATCCTGCTGTCATCTCTGACCATTTTATTATATCTTGACTCTTGACTTTTGTTATTTCCCCTGAATGCATGTAGACGGGCACGGAGCCCTAGGATGTTTTCTTACGTTTTATGGATTCCAGCATATTTGTACTTGTGGATTGTTTAAACGGTTTAAATAAATCTCTGATCAGAGTATGCTTTTAGAAATGTATGTTTGGGTTGTTGAATGTTTTTGTTTTACTTGGGATCCGAAAATATATTTTTCATAATGTCTTTTATTTTCAATACATGCATTGGGGTAAAGGCCCATTTAGAGCCCCTTTTGGGTCGGGTTTTTACAGACACACACTGCGTCAAACGGTCTAACAGACAACTGGCTACACGAGCACATCTCCCTCCAGCATCTCAACTGTGCTGGCCAAAAGCTCTTCCTTGCCACATCTGTAGCAAGCACGGGCGATGCTCCACACAATCCAAAAAGCGCCTTACGACACTTGATGCAATGAGTCGGCTGCCTGGCCCCGCCCTGCAGACGATCCTGAGCTCTAACTCGCGGTCGGCCACGATCGGGACTCCTAGATCGCCCCGCTCGGCGAAGTCTCGCTATCCACCGAAAGCGGGAACAACCGAAGACCCAAACTTCCTCTTGCTCAAAGCATCAAAGACATCGTAGCTTCTACCTGTAAGGATCCGAACAACTCTCTTAGCCATGGCGGCCGTAAACTCCGCGATATTACTACCATCGCCTCGGATCGGTTCCAATCGAACTCCAATCATCGATCAACAAGAAATGCCTCTACCTGTGTCAAGGGCCAACTAGCATAACTTGCCTCACGCAACAACCCGACTACGCACACGGTAACCTCTCAACCCAAGTTAGGGCACTTGCCAAGAACTAAAGTCCTAACTCCTCGGGCGAGCACTCGGTTTCACAACCCGAAACCCCTCGTGGTTCTTGAAAAATACACCACTTTAACGAGCTACACAAAAAAGTACACCGCGCATACGGCTCCAACTTGGTTCCTTAAGATCCAAACCAACAAGTATTCTCACACAAGGCACCTTTTGCCTCCCAATAGAGCCACATCTTGCAAAGAAGCAACAAGAGTTCAACCCACTCGGGGTCAACTCACCAAGGAATTCCACATTGGTCGACTCACTCTTACAAGAGCATAGCCACACCAAGCTAACTTACCTCATACCAATGGTCCACTAAACGTGCTTCGATCAACCATCCAACTCATGGCTCTAACAGTGGATCAACCACGCATCATCGATGCCAACCCTACTCATATTAGGGTAACTCCAGGGTAGTCGAATCACACTACCATCCAACTGGCTCACAAGCCCACAACACAGGCGCGAGAACTCGGACGCGCTAGCCCTTAACAACCAACAACATCCTTTGTACCCAACTCTCGGTGACCCTGAAAGGCTCCTACTTATCCCTCGAACGACCTCAAACTTGTAGTTCTCTGGCTACCATCGAGCTAGATCTCTTATGCAGCCCAAATAGGTGCAATCTCATGAATGGGTACAAGACTCGTGGGGATGCTGAACTCCGGGCGGGTCCTGGAACCACCTATACGAAAAGTGCCAACTGGCTTGAATCTAGGCCTCCTCTCAAAGCTTGGTGCCAACAGGCACTACTTCTTTTACAACACAAACATCTCTTTACGGGCTTTAAGCCCCTCTGAGGGTAGGGAAGGTCACACTCCAGGTGACAGGGCAATGGCACTCAACACAAGAGTCTCAACACTCGAGTAGACTACTCTCGACATCACGCCTAACGCATACAAGCCAAGGCCCACTCCTGCATCCCACTCGATGCTCAACGAATACTCAAGCCAACCCTCGGGTGGCAAAGCACCTAGCTCCACACACGAACATGCTAACGTAAGGTGCTTCTCTCTAATAGCCACCAAAACCACAGACGGATTAAGTCCCGACAAGCAAACTCCAAACTACCCCACAGCTACGAGGGTACTAAAAGAACTGGCCAGCAAAACGATCGCAGGCTTGCGGGAGGACAAGATGTCTCTAAATCTTCCTCAAAAGCTACTAACTTGGCAGCTGCCAATCGACCGGGTGGCTGGTGGAGACTCTGTTGGTCCGCCTCTCACAGGGGACTTCCACCACCACATTACTGCATCAAACAGCGCCAGAACGGCACGCCTCGACCTCTGAACATCAGGTCATCGGCCTCTGAACACCAGGTCATCACAACACTTGGATGATAAACTCGATCTTGGCCAACCACCTCGCTGCTAGCAGTAGGTCTGAAAAACATCCAGCTCTACATGCTTCCACTTGCCAAACTCAGCGACTCGATCAACGCCAACTAACTTATCAGCATAACCTGCTGATCGAGCCCTTCCGGGAACCTCCGGGGCTACTGGAGCTACAAGGAGGGGTGTCTCCGAAATAAACTCTTCCAGCTGGGCTATCCGTGCCCAAGACTCCTCACTACGGGCTACAAACTGCGCCTGGGTCTCCGCTCTCTGTTAGCTAAAAGACCTGCCATCAACTCCCTCATGGTTGGAGCACACTCTGCTCAAGGAGTCTCACTTTGAGGCAGACTAGCCTCTACCCCTTCTTTTGGCAACTCATCTGCCAAGGCCAAAGGTGGCCTACGGGTCTAGACAACCCTAGACGTGGTCTCATGTTCAACATGAACAGTCCAACTCTTCGGTTGGAAACACCAAACGTCCCTGCTTCTCTAAGTGCAATCAACATACTAGCGATCTACACAAAGCATAAAAACTAGCCCACGATGGGGCTCTCACTGCTAAACAAGGGTAACACATGTATACTAGATGCAGTATTGTAAAATAAAACCCTTAGCTTAATGAACTCAGACAAACCTGACGCCCGCAGAGTGCTGATGATCATGGGGGAAAAAATCTACAAAGCAGGTTAGTCTACAGAATCTATGACTCTGAGCTCTGATACCAACTGTAAGAACCCGACCAAAAACACGGTCCTAAACCTAGGTTCTCACTCAGCATGCAAGTTAAATACTTCATCAAGCAGTTTAGTGCTCATATTTAAAACCTTTCAAAACATTTAAAAGCGGGGACACTTAAAACATAAACAACAACCTTCATTTAAGCAAAGCCAACAAAGTAAAACAATCCTAGCCAGTGTTTATAAAATCATACAATACAATTTAAACAACTTATAAAAACGAATCGTGTCTTGTCAGAAATCGAAGGAATCGGTGTACTCACGAACATTAGCCCGGGGAGCTCTCCGAGCCGGCGACTAACGCTGCAGCGGTGCGCGCGCACACGCATGCTCACGCAACAACCGGCGTAAATGTGGGGGCCTAAGTACAAACTATGCGGGCAGTGCACGCATGCCTAAAGACTCGAAAGCGGTGTCATCGAACACGAGTGCGAGGCCCTCGACACTCATCTGTGCAGCCTGTACCACCGACCTGAAGCTAAGAACCGACCAAGGCAGGCTTGCACCTTTGGCAGGGTTCCGCTCTAGAAGGCTACAAACTAGGCTTATGCCAATGTGGTAGCTAAATCCACATCGGCTGCCGGGGGGAAGCAATGTACGTTATGCTTCGCTCTACACCCGACCGGTGGGGACAAAGTACGTTATGTCCGCTCTCAGCCTCTGGATGATGACAAACCCTACTATACTAGCTAGGAGTACAAAATAACTGATTCCTGGCTAAACATACATATCAACATCAATCACACATAACCTAGCATGATACTACGAACTTAAAGTAGGAATCATAAGCATGCTGGAAGAACAAACCTAGCATGGCACTAACATGTAGAATCAGGCAAACATGCTAGCAAGAGATCAAACATAGCTGTCCTATCACTATCATGCTCATAACAGTCCACAAGCATACAAAGCACATCATGATAATGTCGCAGGGTCCACACAACCACGGTAAGAAATCCTTACACGAAACAAGCGAAAAATAACTACCATAAGCCAACCAAGCGACTCCCGAGCTTCTAAGTGAACCCGAGCAACCTAAGCATTTAATAAAAATATCCTAATTAAATAACAACAGCCAATCAACTTAGGGTCCAAAAGAGTGGAGGCTCGGGAATTACCAACTGAGAAGGTACAAGGTCTCGACCCCAACAATTTTGGCAAAACAGGCTCTCGGCGGCAAGTGGGCGGCGGGGCGTTCGGGGCTGGGGCGAGCAGATCTGGCGCCGCGGCGCTTCTTTGGCACGCCAAGGCGCGGCAGGGACCGGCAGCTGCACGGCGATACGGCGGCCGGCGCGCGGAGAAGGACAGCGCGGCGGACGGGCGCGCGGCGACGACTCGATCGTCTGCAGCGCGACGCGGCGCTGGGCGCGCTGGCGCAGCAGCGCAGACGCGAGACGCCAGACGCGGCGCGCAGCTGGCGCTGGCGACGGCAGTGGCGACGCTGCCGCTACGCCAGCGTCTGGCTGCTCGGGCGGCGACAGGCTGATGGCTGGGGATCTGGGCTGATGGTCGGGCGACAGGGCTTATGGCGGTGGGGCAGCTGAGGCTTGGTGGCTCGGGGCGGCTCGGTGCGGCTCGGTTGGGTTTCTTGGTGAGGTCGGAAAGGAGAGAGCGAGAGAGAGAGAGAGAGAGAGAGAGAGAGAGAGAGAGAGAGAGAGAGAGAGGTAAAACAAGCGGAATGAGATTTTCTTGATTTTCTTTCCTTTTCCTAATTTAAATAGGTCTTGGTGAACTAAATCTCTTCCCAAGCTTCCTCCTTCGAGTCCTCACTTTGAAGCAACCTTTTCTCCTTATTAAAACTCATTTAAACCAAGCTCCCAAATCACCATCAAGGGCAAGGGTTCAAATCCAAATGGAAGCACTTAAATTAACAATAATTTTGTTAATTACCAAATCACCTCCAAACTTCCAACCAACTAGCCCGAACTTCTTGGGTCCTGCAACCAACAACAATCAAGCCTCGACAAGGGCGGGAGTGACCACGGAATCTCGAAAATCCACAAAACCTGACCAGGGGCAAAAAGACCAAAATACCCCTAAGGGTTAAAAGAGCTCTAACGGCCCATCCGAACATCCGCATAATGTCCCAAAAACACCTGAGAAACTGAAATAGAAAACTGGGCCGTTACAGTTTAGGACCGTATTTTGGGTCGGGTTCTTACATGCAGTCAGGTGGTTGGCAAGGATGGAGTACATCTTCAGAGTTATGGGATGCACAGATGTACAGAGGCCGAGATGTGAGGCCCATGTTCTCTCTGACACAGCTGAGTGGTGGTGGGAGTCCACAGATAGAGCTAGACCAGCTGGGTCTTTTCCAGCCACCTGGGAGTTCTTTAGAACGAAGTTCAGAGCTAAATATGTTAATGACGAGGCTTAGCAGGAGATGGCAGAGGCCTTCTCAAATCTGAAACAGGGATCAGATAGTATTGCTGCCTATGAAAAGAAGTTCTCTGAGTATAGCTATTTTGCCCCGTAGGTCATTGCAACTGAGGAGCTCAAGACTAAGAAGTTTATTAGTGGGCTGAGGAAAGAGGTTGCTCAGGATGTCCGAGCACTCGCTCCTGAGAGTTATGACCGGGCAGTGGAGTTGGCCACAATTTATAACCCAAAGTATCCGCTAGTGCAGGATTCTGTTGCACCAGCTCAGTCAGTTCAGCCTGATCAGCAGTATTCTGGACATAAGAGGAAGTTTGGTTCTTCTAGTGGTTCCCGCTCAGGTGGTTAGCAGACTCGCCGTCAGGGCCAGTCTAGAGGTCGGGAACAGCGCCAACCACAGGGTAGGGCCCAGGATCACCAGCAGGGCGGGGCCAGGCAGCCGGCTCACTACAACAAGTGTGGGAAGGCACATTTTGGTTTGTGTGGAGCATCCCCCCGTGCTTGCTACATATGTGGCAAGGAAGGGCATTTGGCCAGATTCTGCACTCACGATTTAGCCGCAGCTGGACCGGCTCAGCAGCAGGGTCGGGTGTTTGCCACTACTCGCCAGGAGGCAGAACGTACTAATGATGCAGTTGTAGGTACGCTGCTTGTCTTACAGCATTATGCATTTGTATTGTTTGATTCGGGTTCGACCCATTTCTTTATTTCTGATGCATTCGTTAGACAAGCTTGTGTGGAACTCGAACCTCTAGGGTTTGAGGTCAGTGTGCCACTCTCCTGGGAGTGAGTATGTTAGCTAGCGAGAGAGTTAAGCATGGCGAATCTGAGATATCCGATGAGATTTTAGAGGCTACCCTCATAGTTCTGTTTATGAGCGGTTTCGATGTGATCCTTGGTATGGATTGGTTGGCAGAGAACCATGCGTTGATAGACTGCTGCCGGAAAGAAGTGGTGTTTAGGCTGCCTCAGAAGCCGAGCCTCAAGTTTCGCGGTGTCTAGGGCAGAATTTGCCCGCCATTGATCTCAGCAGCGAAAGCCTGTAGATTGTTAGCTCGAGGAGCTTGGGGCTTCTTGGCAAAGCTGTCAGGAGATAGTAGTATCTGCGTTGATCGTTGACATGGTCCCCGTGGTGCAAGAGTTTGCGTGCGTATTCCACGAAGAGTTGCTTGGGTTTACCCACGAAGAGGGAGTTAGACTTAACCATTGAGTGGAGCCGGGGACTCTTCCTATTTCTAAAGCCCCGTATCGTATGGCGCCAGTGAGTTGAAAGAACTCAAAGTGCACCGCAAGAGATCTTTGGATCGAGGTTTCATTCGACCAAGTGTGTCCCCGTGGGGAGCACCTGTCCTGTTTGTTAAGAAGAAGGATGGATTCATGCGCTTATGTATAGACTATAGAGAGCTGAATAAAGTCACGGTGAAGAATAAGTATCCCCTGCCTCTTATTGATGATCTGTTTGATCAGCTTCAGGGAGCCTCAGTGTTTTCTAAGATTGATTTGAGGTCAAGGTACCATCAGCTGAGGATTCGGAATGCAGATATCCCTAAGACCGCATTCAGATCGAGGTATGGTCATTATGAGTTCGTGGTCATGTCTTTTGGACTTACGAACGCCCCTGCAGCGTTTATGGACATGATGGACAGAGTGTTCAAGGCATTCTTGGATAAATTTGTCATCGTATTCATAGACGACATTTTGATTTATTCCAAGACAAAGGAGGACCATGCATCGCATTTGAGGCAAGTTTTGTCAACATTGCGAGAGAACCAGTTGTTCGCAAAGTTCTCTAAGTGTGAATTCTGGCTAGAGAGAGTAGCCTTCCTTGGACATATCGTGTCGAAAGATGGCATAGCGGTGGACCCCGCAAAGATAGAGGCAGTCAGTTCGTGGGCTAGACCGACGACGGTCGTCGAGATTCGCAGCTTTCTGGGACTGGCAGGTTATTACCGGCGTTTCGTGAAGACTTTTCCTCTAAGGCAGCACCCCTAACCCATCTGACCAAGAAGGGTGCTGACTTCGTTTGGGATGTTAGGTGTGAGGAAAGTTTTGCCCAACTTAAGCTCAGTTTGACGACAGCACCAGTGTTGGCAGTTCCTGAGGGAACAGGAGGTTTCATAGTTTATAGTGATGCTTCCAAGTACGGTTTAGAGGCCAGTGTTGATGCGGCATGGGAAGGTGATAGCTTATGCTTCCCGTCGCTTGAAGCCTTATGAGAAGAATTACCCAACTCATGATATGGAGTTGGTCACGTTGTTTTTTTGCCCTAAAGATTTGGAGGCACTACTTGTATGGTGAGAAGATTCGATTGTTCACGGACCACCGAGCCTCAAGTATTTCTTCACTCGTAAGGAGTTGAACATGAGGCGCAGAGGAGGTGGCTCGAGTTGGTAAAGCACTACGATCGTGAGATCTTGTATAATCCCGAAAAGCCAATGTTGTGGCCGATGCGCTGAGCGGGAAGACGTCGCATTCAGCAGCCTTTCTTTGAGCTCCCGAGTTGAATCTGCGGAAAGAGTTTGAGCGAGCCGGTATCACATTTTTGTTGGGAGAGGTTACCGCCAGGGTAGCCTAGTTATCAGTTCAGCCGTCGCTTAAGCAGAGGATCATCGACAGCCAGCTGAGTGATCCCAAGTTAAAGAGATTGCTCGAAAGAGTTGAGGCTGATGGCGATTTCGATTTTGTTATGGCACCTGACGAAGGCTTGAGATACAGAGGTCGGTTGTGCGTCCCGAACGACGCAGGGATTCAAGCCGAGTTACTCACCGAGGCACATAGTTCCCCATTCTCTTGGCACCCAGGAGGTACCAAGATGTATCAGGATCTCAAGCAGACGTTTTGGTGGATGGGCATGAAACGGGATATAGTTGAGTTTGTTAGCCGGTGTCTCACTTGTCAGCAAGTGAAGGCTCCCAGACAGAAGCCTGCAGGTTTATTGCAGCCATTAATTGTTCCACAGTGGAAGTGGGATGAGATTTCGATGGATTTTATCTCTTGGTTGCTGAGGACACCGAGAGGGTTTACTCAGATCTGGGTAATAGTGGATCGGCTGACTAAGAGTGCACACTTTATTCCCGGGAGGATTAGTTATACCATGGAACAGTGGGCACAGTTATTCCTGGAGCAGATTGTGCGGTACCATGGGGTACTCGCGAAGATAGTGTTAGATCGGGATTCTCGGTTCACATCTCACTTCTGGAGAGCGCTCTAGAAGGGTTTGGGAACTGAGTGCAGCTTCAGCACTACCTTCCACCCTCAAACCGATGGTCAGACCGAGAGGGTGAATCAGATTCTGGAAGATATGTTGAGAGCCTGTATTTTGGACTTTCCAAGCAGTTGGGACCAAGATGCTGTATTTGATGGAGTTCGCACAACAACAAACTATCGATCGACTATTCAGATGGCCCCATTCGAGGCGTTGTATGGTAAGCGTTGTAGATCCCCGGTGTTCTGGAAGGAGGTTGGTGATAGACAGGTTCTGGGACCCGAGTTGCTTTAGATGACGAATGACGCAATGCAGAAGATCAGAGCTCGCATGTTGACAGCACAAAGTAGACAGAAAAGTTACGCCGATGTGAGGCGTAGAGATTTGGAGTTCGAGGTGGGTCAGCATGTTTTTCTAAAGGTAGCACCAATGCGTGGGGTGTTAAGGTTTGGAAAGCGAGGCAAGTTGAGCCCTAGGTTTGTAGGGCCTTCTGAGATCCTTGAGCGGATCGGAGTAGTGGCCTATCGGTTGGCTTTGCCCCCGTCTTTGGCAGCAGTGCATAATGTGTTCCACATTTCGATGCTGAGGCAATACGTGGCAGACCCGACGCATGTGCTAGATCATGAGCCCTTAGAGTTGAGTAAAGATTTATCCTTCGAGGAGAAGCCCGTGCAGATTTTGGCTCGTGAGCGCAAGGTTTTGCGCAACCGAGAGATAAGCTTAGTGAAGGTTCTTTGGAGACATCAGAGGGCAGAGGAAGCGACATGGGAGCTAGAGGATGAGATAAGGACGCGCACCCTGAGTCGCTTCGAGTCTTAGGACTTTCGGGGACGAAAGTCTTTTAAGGAGGGAGTATTGTAACGACCCAGTTTTCCATTCTGGTTTCCCAGGTACTCTCGGTTCAGTATTGGGGCAATCGGTTGGGCTGTTAGAGCTTTTTAACCCTTAGGGGTATTTTGGTCTTTTTGCTCCCCAGTCAGAAGTTATGGATTTTCAAGACTTCAGGGTCATTCCTACCTTCGATGAGACTTGGTTGTTGTTGGTTGCAAGACCCAAGGAGTTTGGGCTAGATGTATTGAAGTTTGGAAGCATTCCGGATAATGGCAAAATTAATTGTAAATTATGTGTTTCCATTGGGATTTGAACCCTTGCCCTAAATGGTGATTTGAGAGTTTGTAGAAAAAGAGATTTAAATTAAAAGAAAAGTTGCTTCAGCCGGGACTCGAAGGAGGAAGCCTTGGGAAGGGAATTTAGGTCACCAAACCTATTTAAGTTAGGAAAAAGAAGGAAAAATCAAGAAAACCCCCTTTTTCCCTTTGTTAGCCGCACCATCTCTCTCTCTCTCTCTCTCTCTCTCCTAAAACCGAGCCATCAACCCTAGCCGCATAGCCCAAGCTGCACAAAGACCACCCCACCAGCACCACACCACACCACCCCGCGACAGCCAGCCACGCACCACACCCACACCTGCCACAAACCAGGCCGCCCGCACCAGTCGCTCACCCCGCCTCGCCCCCAAAGTCGCGTCGCCGCCGGCGACGCCGCCGCCGTCGCTCGCTGCCGCCGCCCCCCTCGCTCGCCGCCCGTCGCGCGCTCCGCAGCCCCAGACGAGTCGCGCGCCGCGCGCCGCCCGCGCCCAAACGCGTTGCCTCGCGCCCGCTCTCGCTTCCGCTGCGCTTCGCCGCCACGCGCGTCGAGCCCGCGCCCGGCTCGAGTCCACGCCACACCAAAGAACGCCCATTCTTGCCCCCTTGCTGCCGAGACCTCGTGTCTTGCAGTTGGTAATTCCCGAGCCTTTCCCCTTTCAGATTTTAAGCTGCTGGCTGCTGTTTATTTATTTAGGATGTTTTTATCGTATGCCTAGGTTGCTCGGGTTCGCTTTAAAGCTCGAGGGTCATTTTTTATTCGTGATAGTTATTTTTTCCACTTGATTCCAGGTACGGATTTCTTACCGTGGTTGTGTGGACCCTGCGATGCTTTCTTGATTATGCCTTGTATGCATGTTTACTTTTATGAGCATGTTAGTGGATAGGACAACTTGTGATTGAATTCTTGCTAGCATGTTTGCCTGTTGTACATGTTAGTGCTATGCTAGGTTTGTTCTTCCAGCATGCTTGAGATTCCTGCTTTAAGTTCGTAGTATCATGCAAGATTATGTGTGATTGATGTTTATTATGTATGTTAGCCAGGAATCATTTACTCTGTATTCTTAGCTAGTGTAGTAGTGTAACGCCCCAGTTTTCTATTTCGGTTTCCCAGGTGTTTCCGGTTCATTATTCGGATGTTCGGATGGGCCGTTAGAGCTATTTGAACCCTTAGAGGTATTTTGGTCTTTTGCCCCCGGTCAGGGTTATGTGGATTTTTAGGACTCGGGGTCCTTCTTGCCTTCGTCGAGGCTTGATTGTTGTTGGTTGCAAGACCCAAGGAGTTTGGGCTAGTTGTTTAGAAGTTTGGGAGCATTTTGGATAATGGCAAAAATTATTTATTATTTAAGCGTTTCCTTTGGGTTTTGAACCCTTGCCCTGGATGGTGAAGTGGAAACTTGGATTAAATGAGTTTTTATTTAGGAGGAAAGTCGTTTCAGCCGGGTCTCGAAGGAGGAAGCCTTGGGAAGGGATTTTAGGCCTATTTAAAATAAGAAAAGGAAAGAAAATCCCATTCCCCTTGTTTTTGCAACTCTCTCTCTCTCTCTCTCTCTCTCTCTCTCTCTCTCCCTCTCTCTCTCAAAACCCTAGCCGCACCAAGCCTTGGAACCAAGCCAAGGAGCCAGCCGCGCCGCACCACCCAGCCCAGGCCGCCCATCGTCGCCCAGCCCAGCGCTGCACCGCCCGCACTAGGTCGCTCAGTCGCCTGCATCGCGCGCTCGAGCGCCGTCCGTCGCCTGCACAGCGCGCCCCAGCGTCGCTCCGACCGACTTCATCCGCGAGACCGCGTCCCAGAGCAGCCACCGTGTGTCGTCCGTCCGTGCCACAGCGTCGCCCGCACGCCTGCTCCAGCGAGCCCGCTCTCCCGCGCCGGTTCTCGTCCACACGCGACGCCCGTTCAAAGACCCAAAGACCCGTTCACGTCGTAGCGCCAGCCGCGCCGACCGCGTCTGACGCTTCGCTGTTGCCCGGCCGTCAGCCAGCGCAGCCAGCGCCCTGCTTTGCACACAGCCGTCGGCCAGCGCGCGGCCAGCGGCTCGGCCGCCGAGCACAAGCACACTGTCGCTCGCCCGCACGCTGCACCGCACGCCTCCTTGCCGAGCCTGGTGCCTTCTCGGTTGGTAAATTCCCGAGCCTCCACCCTTTGGACTTTATGTTCTTTTTAGCTGCTGTTGGTTAATTAGGTTGATTTTATTACTTGCTTAGGTTGTCGGGTTCGCTTAGAAGCTCGAGAGTCATCCGTTGATTGTTGGTTCTATTCACTTCCAGGTAAGGATTTCTTACCGGGGTTGTGTGGACCCTGCGAATACTTGATAGCATGCTATGTGTTGTGTTTGTATGAAATTGCTAGTGGATAGGTTGCTTGTTCTTTCTTGTTTTCAGATGGTTTTTGTGCTTGTGATTCCTGATATATCCTGTTTGTTTCATGCTAGGTGTTAAATTGCCTCGGCATAACCGTGACCATGTTATCCTGTTAGTGCAGTGCTAGGAATTGGCGGGTGATGTATAGTGTAAGAGATTGTAGGGGTAACTAGTGCGTCCCGCTTGGGTAAGACCCCGATGGACACCCGGAGGTGTAAGACCCTGATGAGCATCCTAGGTGTATAAGTCCCCGATGGGCATCACTGAGTTGGAGGTGTAAGACCCCGATGGGCATCCTAGGTGTATAAGACCCCGATGGGCATCACCGAGTTGGAGGTGTCGGACTTCGATGGGCATCCTAGGTGTATAAGACCCGATGGGCATCACCGAGTTGGAGGTGTAAGACCACGATGGGCATCCTAGGTGTATAAGTCCCAGATGGGCATCACCGAGTTGGAGGAGTAAGACCACGATGGGCATCCTAGGTGTATAAGTCCCGATGGGCATCACTGAGTTGGAGGTGTAAGACCCCGATGGGCATCCTAGGTGTATAAGACCCCGATGGGCATCACTGAGTTGGAGGTGTAAGACCCTGATGGGCACCCTAGGTGTATAAGTCCCCGATGGGCATCACTGAGTTGGAGGTGTAAGACCCTGATGGGCATCCTAGGTGTATAAGTCCCCGATGGGCATCACTAAGTGGAGGTGTAAGACCCCGATGGGCATCCTAGGTGTATAAGACCCCGATGGGCATCACTGAGTTGGAGGTGTAAGACCCCGATGGGCATCCTAGGTGTGTAAGTCCCGATGGGCAGACCCGAGTCCTAGGTTGTGTAAGGCCCGAAGGGCACCCAGTGTAGAACCTAGGGTAGTTTATAGTCAGTAAGCCTTCCGAATAGGCAAGCTCCGGGAAGGGCGTATGGTCTAACCCAAACTGTGCTCCAAGTCGTTGTATGGTTGCATGTACCTGTGCTAAATGAGATGTTTTCGTATTGTACCCCGGTTGGGGATTCTTACTGAGTAACTTGTTGCTCACCCTTATTTTCTGTGGTTTTCCACCAGGTAACTTGGGACAGAGGCTGGATGGCTAGGATGAGGCTGCTGGATGATCATGGATAGCTGACTCTGAGATTGCACGTTCTTTTACTATTTTTTATGATTTAGCATGTAGTGGGACTTGAGTCCCTAGGAAAACACTCATAAAACTATTCTATGCTCACAGACCGTTTCTCTTTGAATTGTTTTAAGAAAAGTACTGATCAGTCACTTACTTGTTGGTTTTATTTATTGGAATTATGGTTTTTGTTTTAAATGTGCTGACTTCAAAGCTTTAAATTGTTAGCTCTATATGTCGTTTTACATTCTTAATCATGCATGCTAAGTAAGGATCTAGGTTAGAGACCGCTTCTTGGGTCGGGTCCTTACAAGTAGGGTTTTTCATCATCCAGAGGCTGAGAGCGGACATAACGTACTTTGTCCCCATCGGTCGGGGGTAGAGTGAAGCATAACGTACATTGCTTCCTCCCGGCAGCCAATGAGGATTAGCTACCTCATTGGCATAAGCCTAGTTTGTAGCCTGCTAGAGCGCAACCCTGCCGACGGTGCAAGCTCGCTTTGGCGGTTCTTAGCTTCAGTGTCGGTGGTACAGTGCCGCACGATGAGTGACGAGGGCCTCGCACTCGTGTTCGATGACACCTCTTACGAGTCTAAGGCATGCGTGCACAGCCCGCGTAGTTTTGTACTTAGGCCCCCATATTTACGCCCGTTGCAAAGAATGCGCGTGTGCGCTCACACGAGTTAGTCGCCGATTCGGAGAGCTCCCCCGGGCTAATGTTCGTGAGTACACCAGTTCCTTCCAGTTTAGAGCCAGACTTCGGGTACTCTCCCGATAGTCCAGATTTATTAGCGAGGGTAAGAGGCTGTAAAGACCCGACCCAAAAGTGGCTCTAAATGGGCCTTTACCCCAATGCATGCATTCAAAGTAAAGACAATATACAAATATGATTACGGATTCCAAGTGAAAATTAAAACATTCAGCATTCAATCAGAAAGCAAAAATAGTTTATTTCAAACTCATCCCTGTCTCCAAGAACCTGTTTCAAGACAAATACATTTCCAAAAGTTTACTCTGATCAGAGATTTATTAAAATCATTCAAAACCTTCTAAGATACAACAATGTTGGAATCCACAAAAACATTGAGAAAACATCCTAGGGCTTCGTGCCCGACTACATGCATTCAGGGGAAATAAAAAGACAAGAGTCGTAATATAAAAAGGTCAGAGATGACAGCAGGTTCCCATGATCACAGCTCCTCCTTTAGCCATCCTGTCTCGCACCTTGGTTACCTATGGAAAACCACAAAATAAGGGTGAGTAACGAATTACTCAGTAAGAATCCCCAACCGGGGTACAATACGATATACATGGTCATCTAGATGAATGTATGCAAGCTATGAATATAAACACAGAATAGAGCACATAGCTTAAGTCCATACTTGGTCCTCGGATGCCAACTCAGGGTCTTAGTCCAGAATAATCCACCACACAATACGCCCTATACGAGAAACAAGTCTCGGCCTCAGCCTGTCTACTGTTGATACGAAAGGTGCACTAGCTCAAGATCCCGAGGAGCTCTCCAGTCGGCGCTGTAATGAGCATAAGCGTGCATCGCATGCTACTACAAACTCTGGGGGGTGCCGCGTCTAGTGGCAAGCTACCCAGGTCCAGTCACCATGCCTAACTAAATCTCTGGATCGGTGTCACTGACATAGGGGTGTGAGACCTGGACACGTGAACTATGTCAGCCTGAACCACCGCACCTGAGGCTAAGGAATCGGTCGTGGTAGGCTTACACCAGGAAGCCGTCCTTGCCCTAATAGGTGGCAATCAGGGGCTACTGTCGAACACGTTGAGGACGTGCCGGCTGCAGGGGACAAGGCAATGCCAAGTCATCATCCCGACCGTTGGGGCATTTAACAGTCTGCCACCCTCACCCAAGATTGTAGGGCCTACCCAAGATCGTCTAGTGGACTAACATGAGAAACAACATAAGAAATCATGCCAGTCGGGAATTCAGATGTAAGAACCCGACCCAAAATGCGGTCCTAAACCTAGGTTCTCACTCAGCATGCAAGTTAAATACTTCATCAAGCGGTTTAGTGCTTCATATTTAAAACCTTTCAAAACATTTAAAAGCGGGGACACGTAAAACATAAAACAACAACCTTCATTTAAGCAAACCAACAAAGTAAAACAAGTCTGGCCAGTGTTTATGAAATCATACAATACAATTTAAACAACTGTTAAAAACATCCCCCTAGGACTCCTGCCCGTCTACATGCTGAACAAATTATGCAAACAATAAAAGATAGAGTGTCGGCGGCTCCCATGATCAATCAGCTCCCTCCGCTAGCCGTCCCATCTTGTCCCAAGTTACACGTGGAAAACCACAGAAATAAGGGTGAGTATAAACATACTCAGTAAGAATCTCCAACCGGGGTACAATACGATACATCAATCATCTGGCACCCTAGTATACATGTGTAAAGACCCGACCCAAAAAGGGGCTCTAAATAGGCCTTTACCCCAATGCATGTATTCAAAGTAAAAGACAAAATGCAAATAAAGTTTTCGGATTCCCATTAAAAACAAAACATTCAAGATTCATTCGAATGATAAAGTCTCATCAAACTCGTCCCGACTCCAAGCACTGTTTCACAGACAAATACATTTCCAACAGATTTACTCGATCGTAGATTTTATTAAAAACATTTAAAACATCCTCAAATTCAACAAAGCCGAATCGATAATTCATTCGAAAACATCCTAGGGCTCAGTGCCCGTCATGCATGCATTCGGGAAAAATAACGATAAGAGTCATAACATAAGAAACGTCGAGATGACAAAGCAGATTCCATGATCACAGCTCCTCCTTCACCATCCTGTCTTGCGCCTTGGTTACTGTGGGAAAACCACAAAATAAGGGTGAGTAACGAATTACTCAAGTAGAATCTAACCGGGGTACAATACGATATACATGATCATCTAGAAGAATGTATGCAAGCTATGAATATAAACACAGAGCGGAGCACATAGCTAAGTCCACACTTGGACCTCGGATGCCAACTCGGGGTCTTAGTCCGAAATACCACAACACACTATACGCCCTATACGGAAACAAGTCCCGCCTCACCGGCACTGTCTCATCGTCGATACGAAAGGTGCACTCGCTCAAGATCCCGAGGAGCTCTCCTGGTCGCGCCTTTGTAATGAGCGTAAGCGCGCACCGCATGCTCTTTGCAAACTCGGGGTGCCGGGTCTAGTGGCAAGCCGCCCAGTCCATCCACCATGCCTAACTAAATCTACGGATCGGTGTCACCGACATAGGGGTGTGAGACTGGACACGTGAACTATGTCGGCCTGTACCACACGCACCGAGGCTAAAGAACCGGTCGTGGTAGGCTTACACCGCAGAAGCCGCCCTTGCCCTAACAGTGGCAATCAAGGGCTACGGCCGAACACGCCGAGGACGTGTCGATCGCCGGGGCGAGGCAATGCCAAGTCATCATCCCGACCGCCGGGGCATTTAACGATCTGCCACCCTCACCCAAGATTGCGGGGCTAGCCGTTAGGGTTAGCTAAACCCCTAACGGGATCGGGACGGAGTACCATCTCGTATGCGTCCTCGCTCGGGATGCAAGTTACGTTATGCATCCGGCCGGATGATGCTACCTACCTGAACTCTAAACCATAGCAATAATAACAATTCATTCAATGCACCCAATACGTGCTCACGGATACAAGGAACCTAGCATGATACTACGAAGCAAGAACAGATATCGAACATGCCGAATGGAACAACCTAGCATGGGCTAACATGAGAAACAATACAAGAGTTCATGCCATCGAGAATTGAAACAGAGCACCTAGGGCTAAACATGCTAATAATCATACACAGCATACAAAACAACAATCACAAATATACTGCAGAGGCCCACACAACTCCGGTAAGAAATCCTTACCTTGGTCGGGAGGCTTCTACACACAAATCCTAAGTCGCGAACAATCCCGAGCTAGCGAGCGGGAACCTAGCAAACCAATAATAATCAACATCTAAAAAGTCTAAAAAAATAATAAAGCAAAGAAGCTCGGCTCAGGGGCACTCACGCGGAACGCGACACGAACTTGGAGTTGCGGCGCGGTAGCACGGCAGGCTGAAGCGCTTGCTGCGCTACCGCACGCAGTCTTTGCGCGGATGGGCGCTGGGCACGGCGAGGCAGGCACGCAGCACGGACGCGACGGCAGACGCTGCGCAGCGATGAGTGTCTGGCGTCGCGAGCGATCAGCTTCGAGCGAAGGCGCGCGGGCCATCACCTCGAGCGAGCGGCGCGCGGCGCCGGAGGCCTCTGGCGTCGCGAGCGATCAGCGCGAGGCATCGCGATCCGCGCGCCTGCTTTGTCTGCGCGGACGGACGGAGGGTCGCGACTTGAGCGTCGACGGCTGCTGCTTGGCGCGATCCGGCGTCGAGCCGGTGGCGGTTGGACGTCGCGACGATGGTCGCTGGTTGGGGCTTCTCTCGGTGGTGCAATGCAATCAACACAAACACACACAACACTCTTCTATTCACTTGGCCAAACAGCACACCAAACGGATGAGAAGAAGAAGGGGAAGATCGATACCTACCCAGAATGATGATGATCGATCCAAGGGAGCTGCAAGGATGAAGAACTCGGCAAGGCAATGGAGAGAATAGCTTGGGCGGCCACACACTTTGGAGAAGAAGATGGAACAAACCTAATTTCTATTTCATTTAACCAAATGCACCAAAACTCCCAAAATCCAAGGCTAACCATAAAATGATGCAGGAAGAGCAACAAGAGCACCTAATGGCTCAATTGGCACACATCCCCACAAGCTTTCCATGAGACCCGGGTTCAAACCCCAGCTGCATCACAATTTCCTTTATTTTTACTTTTGCATCAAACCTTGCTCAAACCAAACCACAAATCCTTCCAAAAACCTACATAAATCCATCCAATAATTTTAGTAACTGGAAAAGACACAAACGGCCCTGACGGCCCGACCAAATTACCCCTAGGGCATACCTGGAAGACCGGGATGAAAAACCTGGGTCGTTACAACATGCAAACAGTTACCAACACAGATCATAGCTCAATGAGCTTATAAGGCAGAATCTGGAATCCTCGGAAATCTCCTACTTCTGGCCTAATGATTGGCTCTCATAACCAATCCCGGGACATCTCCGAGGGTCTTTCTCCCTCGGCCAATTGATCAGCTCAAAAACAGATACCAAAGATGTCCGACACCCTCGAGGGTCTTTTTCCCTCGACCATATGATCAGCTCAAAAACCAATCCCAATGGGTGTCCTCAAGAGCCTCTTACCCTCGCTAACAAATCTGGACTATCGGGAGAGTACCCAAGTCCGGCTCTAAAGCGAAAGAACCGGTGTACTCACGAACATTAGCCCGGGGGAGCTCTCCGAACCGACGACTATCGCGTGTGCGCGCACACCGCATGCAGCTGCAACCAGCGTAAATGTGGGGGCCTAGGTACAAACTACGCGAGCCAGGTACGCATGTGTAACGACCCAGGTTTTCATCCCGGTCTTCCAGGTATGCCCTAGGGGTATTTTAGTAATTTGGTCGGGCCGTCAGGACCGTTTATGTCTTTTTCCAGTTGCTAAAATTATTGGATGAATTTATGTAGGTTTTGGAAGGATTTGTGGTTTGGTTTGAGCAAGGTTTGGTGCAAAAGTAAAAATAACTAAATCTGTGTCTTTGCAAATTGGGTTTGAACCTGTGTCTCTGAGGAAGCTTGTGGAGATGTGTGCCAATTGAGCCATTAGGTGCTCTTGTTGCTCTTCCTGCATCATTTTATGGTTAGCCTTGGATTTTGGAGTTTTGGTGCATTTGGTTAAATGAAATAGAAATTAGGTTTATTCCATCTTCTTCTCCAAATCACCTCTTGGCCGCATGCTCTCCTCTCTCCATAGCCCTTGCCGATTCTTCTTTCCCTTGCATCTCCTTGGGTTCGATCATCATCATTCCGGTAAGTCTTCATCCTCTTCATCTCCTCATTTGGTTTTTGATGCCGGCCGAAGGTAAGAAGTAGAGTGTTGTGTGTGTTTGTGTTGATTGCAAACAACGAGAGAAGCCAAAGCAGCAGCCCATCGCCGCCGCCACCCCTCCCAGATCTGTTGAAGCGACCTCGCCAAGACGCCATCGCCGCGCCAGATCGCCAAACGCGCCATCGCTCACGGTCGCCCAGATCTGTTGAAGCGACCCTGCCGCGACGCCATCGCTCGACGATCGCCAAAGACGCGCCATCGCTCGCCAGTCGCGCCAGATCCACCGTCGCAGCCCTCCCGCACGCCATCGCTGCGTCGTCGTGCGGATCGCGCAGCAGCAGCGAGACGCCAGACGCCAGCGCCACGCGCCTTCGCCCGCGCCGCCGCCAGCCAGCGCTGCCCAAGCGTCGCTGTCGCTCGCCGCCGCGCCAGCGCCGCCGCGCTTCGCCCGGCAGCTTCGCCGCGACGCCAGAGCGCTTCGCCGCGCCAGCGCGCCCCCGCTGCATCATCCGTGTTGCGTCTTTGCAAGCGCCAGCGCAGCGGCAGCCAGCGCCGCGCGCTGCTCGCGCCTGCCGCCCCGCGCCAGCTTGCCGCCAGCCTCCAAGCTCGTGTCGCCGCGTGCGTGTGAGTTCCCGAGCCGAGCTTGTCGTTCTATTGTTGTTTCGACGTTTTAGATGCCGATTATTATTGGATTGCTAGGTTCCCGCCGCTAGCTCCTGGATTGTTCCGCAAACTTAGGATTTGTGTGTAGAAGTCTCCCACCAAGGTAAGGATTTCTTACCGGAGTTGTGTGGACCTCTGCGATGTTCTATGTGATTGTTGTTTGTATGTTTGTTTGTGATTATCGCATGTATAGTTTAGGTGCTCGTTCAATTCTCGACTATCATGACTTCGTATGTTGTTCTCTCATGTTAGTCCATGCTAGGTTGTTCCGCTCTGGCATGCTCATATCTGTTCTTGCTTCAGTAGTACCATGCTAGGTTCCTTGTATCTGCATGGAGCACGTATTGGATCGCATTGATTGAATTGTTATTATTGCTATGGTTTAGAGTTCGTAGGTAGCATCATCCGGCCGGATGCATAACGTAACTTGCATCCCCGACAAGGACGTGCGAGATGGTACTCGTCCTCGATCCCGTTAGGGTTTAGCTAACCCTAACGGCCGGCCTGCAATCTTGGGTGAGGGTGGCGATCGTTAAATGCCCCAACGGTCGGGATGATGACTTGGCATTGCCTCATCCCCGGCGATCGACACGCCCTCGGCGTGTTCGGCCGTAGCCCTTGATTGCCACCGATAGGGCAAGGACGGCTTCGGTGTAAGCCTACCACGACCGATTCCTTAGCCTCAAAGTGTGGTTCAGCCGACATAGTTCACGTGTCCGTGTCTCACACCCTATGTCGCTGACACCGATCCGGATTTAGTTAGGCGTGGTGATCGACATGGGCGGCTTGCCACTAGACCCGGCACTTCATAGTCCGCAGTAGCACGCGCAGCGGCGCGCTTACGCTCATTACAATACACCGAGAGCTCCTCGGGATCTTGAGCTAGTGCACCTTTCGTATCGACGAGATGACAGCCGAGGCCGGACTCGCTTTCTCGTATAGGGCGTATTGTGTGGTGGATTTATTTTCGGACTAAGACCTCGAGTTGGCATCCGAGGTCCAAGTGTGGACTTAAGCTATGTGCTCTATTCTCGTGTTTATACTCATAGCTTGCATACATTCTTCTAGATGATCATGTATATCGTATTGTACCCCGGTTGGATTCTTACCGAGTAATTCGTTACTCACCCTTATTCTGTGGTTTTCCACAGTAACCAAGGCGCGAGACAGATGGTCAAGAAGGAGGAGCCGTGATCATGGAATCTCGTGTCATCTCCGACCATTTTATTATATCATGACTCTTGACTTTTGTTATTTCCCCGAATGCATGTAGACGGGCACGGAGCCCTAGGATGTTTTCTTACGCTTTATGGATTCCAAAGATATTTGTACTTGTGGAATGTTTAAATGGTTTAAATAAATCTCGATCGAGTATGCTTTTAGAAATGTATGTTTTGATTGTTGAATGTTTCTGCTTTTTACTTGGGATCCAAACTTATTTTTCATAATGTCTTTTATTTTGAATACATGCATTGGGGTAAGGGCCCATTTAGAGCCCCTTTTGGGTCGGGTCTTTACAGATTGGTATCGAGCTCGAGTCATAGATTCTGTAGACCGACCTTTTGTTGTAGGTCGTTTTTCCATGATCATCAAGACACTCAATACTATCATCAGTGCGCCTAAGTTTACTATTTGTTGTTGAAAAAGGGTTAAGAATTTACAATACCGTCATCTTGTGTATGCCTTGTGTAGTGTTGTGGAGCGGAGACGAGCGGTGTTCTCGACTGTTGTTGGTTTGGGCTTAGTGAGCCATCATGCCAACTTTCGCAGTCACGCAGCATTGTTTAGCGGCTTGTTGAGGTATCCAGATAGATTCGGATGCCCCAGGGACATCGTTCCGCAGGGAGGCGAGCTTAGACTCCGCTGGCCATTTGTGGCCCGATTGGTCGCTTTTCCCCAGTGAGAGGGTGGTGGTGCTTCGTGCGATCGCCAAGATGTTGATCGCACCCGCAGGAGCAGTGGTGCTTGGCATGTCCGACCGAGGAGTTGGACCGATCGTGTTGATGTTGAGGCCGCGTCCGTGGTTGTTAAGCCCGCATGCCGATTCGGCCCCTGAAGTTGAGTTGCCTAGAGGAGGGGTAGAGGCTAGCGGCGCCTCAGTGAGACTCCTTGAGCAGAGTGTGCTCCACCATGAGAGATTTGATGGCGGTGTCTTTAGCTATCGAGAGCGAGAGACCAGCGCAGCTTTGTAGCGCGTAGTGAGGAGTCCCGGCACAGATAGCCCAAATGACAGAGTTTGTTTCAAAGATTTTTCCCCAAAGTAGCTCTTGTAGCCCCTGAGGTTCCCGGAGGGCATGATCAGCAGGTTTATTCAGATGAGTTTGTTGGCGTTGATGGAGACGCCCGTGTTGGCAAATGGATGCCTCAGAGCTCGATGTTTTAGTAAGTCCTACTTGCTAGTAGTAAAGTAGTTGGCCAGTTTGAGTTTAGCATCCGTGTGTGGGATGCCCCATTGCTCGAGAGGCCGAGGTGTGCCGCCTGTCTTTGCTTTGGTTCATCGATGGAGGTGGAAGTCCCTTGTGAGAGGTGGACTAGCGAGTCTCCACCACGCCCGATTGTTTGGCATGTTGCCGTGTGTTAGTGGCTTGAGGCAGATGAAGTTGCGAGCCTGCTGTTGTTTAATAGCCCAGCTTCCTCAGATGTGGATTTGGTAGTAGTAGCACTTGAGGTGCATTGGTTGGTGTGCCACTTTGGCACTAAGTCCGGTTCGAGCTTGAGTTTGGCTTGGGCATAGCGGATGGTTCTATGCCGTTCGGAGTTCAAATACTCCTTTAGCCTTGGATCTGTTTATGGCGCTTGCACCCGTTTAGGTCGTGCGCAGGGCTAGTTCGGTGGTAGTCGATGGACTACAAGCGAAAGGATGCTCGAGAGGTGCCGGAGCCTCTTCCTAGTGTTTCTGGAGGTTGAGTAAGTCAAAGTTGAGGCTTGCCGGTTGGTAAATGTTGGTGCGCGTGAGTCTCGCGCTAGTGTTAAGGCCAAGAGATTTTCTTTGTGGTTGGTAGTGCGGTCAACTACCTTCGAGTGCCTAAATCGAGGAGAGTTGAGCATTGTAGATGCGAATTTGGTCCAAATTGAGGACCATGAGTTGGATGCTTATCGATGAGCCGGATGCCTATGAGGCGAGTTGGATGCTTTTGAGGCGAGATGAGTGATGCCTTGCGAGAGGTTTTGGATGCCTTAGGGTAAGCACCCTTGGTAGAGGCTTGGTACAAAGTAAGTTTGGTTTGGCATGATTATGCTTTGGTAGAGCAAGGTTGCCTCACTTTCAGTATCGTGTGGAGATGGAACTTTTGGTGTTCCTTGGATTGTTTGTATCATTGCCAGAGTTATCGTTGCTTTGTGGAAAAGCGCTTGTTAGTCTTGGATCTCTAAAGGAAGGTTGGGAGTTGTGCACACAAGTGTGTTTTGTGTGGTTCGTTCCGTGGTGGCGAGTTTCAGATCCATGTAGGGTTTGCTTTGGAGATCTCGTGCTCGGTTCCTTGAGAAGTTGGACTCGGTGGTTGTTGTAAGGCTTTGGTTGAGGTGGTAAGGATACCGTGCTCGTGGTATCAAGTTGTTGCTTAGGCAAGATTTGTTAAGTTGGGCCTAAGCTTGGTTGGCGGATCTTCTTGTTGATCGTTGGTTGGAGTTCGATTGGAAACCGAACAAGAGCGATGGTAGCTAAGCCGCGTGGTTTTCGATCGTCATGGCTAAGAGAGTTGTTCGGATCCTTCCTTGGGTAGAAGTTATGTTGTGGCCGATGCTTTGAGTAGGAGGATGACGCGTGCAGTAGCGTTTCGGGTCCTCTAGGTTCCCAAGGAGTTGGAGTTGGCCAAAGATGGTTGGGATGCTTTGGAAATTGGAGTTGTTTGTTCGAGCGGTTGTCCTGTTAGATCGTATGCCTGGTAGTGTGTGTGTGTCGAGGGTTGCCGAAGAACCCTAGGTTGTGGAGAGCCTCCAGAGCTCAGTCGAGCCCACTAGTGAGTTTCAGATTGGCTAGCCGGAGGCGTGTAGTTTGTAGCCTCGGTGGAGTTGCTAGCGATCTTGGTAGACTAGCAAGCCGGTGTTTGTTTGGAGTAAAGTCCGGAGTGGTTTCGGTGTGGTGGCAAGTTGATGCTTGGTGTTGACCAAGGTGTGGATTGGAGTTGCTAGAGTTTAGTTTTGCTCGTGGGGCGAGTGGTTTGTGCCATGTTGGTTGTTTTTCCTGCTTCCGGGATCTGAGTTGCCCCGCTTTGGCATTTGGAGGTTCATCCGAGATGGACCCTTGTTGTGCCCCGTGAGATTAGATGTTGTTGCTCGGTGGAGCAAGACAAAGGAGCGTATGTGGAGTTCTCTGTCCGTTGGTTGTCCGCTTGTATGAGTCGTTTCCTTCGGGAGTTATCGAGTTACTCCCTTGGTCTTGGAGTTAATGGTGGAAGCGCCACTTGAAGGAAAAGTTTGTTGGTCGCTTGGAAGTAGTCGTTTGTCCATTAAGCGGATTCTTGGATGGTGTTCTAGAGGCTGCAGAAAAGGTTGTTCTGCCTCTTGTGAGTGTTTGGCCAAGATTTGGTTCGTTTGTTGTTTCGAGAGCTAGTTCGGTTCTAGCCGAGGGCGTTGCCCTCGAGGTCTTGTTCCTAGTCGAGTAAGTTTTGGGAGTTGACCCTCCTCGCAGCTGAGCAAGTGTTGTTTGTTTCGGTTTGGTGGTCCGATTGGTTGAGTTTTCTCTTGGGTGTTGCTTCCAAGAGAGTTGGTTGTTGTTGCCTTGGGTTTGAGCAAGTCGGCGCGTGTGTGGAGTTCGCGCCCTTCCGAGTTTGCTTGGCCGGGAAGTCGCTTTCCCGCTTGGCGAGTCGGCTTAGCTCCCGAGTTGTGTAGTCGATCGAGTAGCGCAGCTGGTCACCCAATGAGAGGGTCCTCGCTTTGTGTTGTTAGCAAGCAAGAGTTGTTTGTTCCCGCAAGAAGCGGAGGCCACCAAGAAGAGTTGAGTTGTTCTGGCAAGTTGTTGGTTCTTTGGGGATTGAAGATTTCCTTTCCCTCTAGCCTCTGTGGTGGTTGAGTTGCTCCTTGGATGCCACCCTCGAGTGATAGCTTGCGAGGTAGTCTTGCGGATTCGTGTGGCTCGTGATCCGTAAGCTTTGAGGTTGTCGTTATCCGCTTTTCCTTGTGAGGTTTTGGGAGTGGAGCTTACGTTTGGAAGATGAGTTAGGCTTAGGCTTAAAGGGAAGTCCTTTGAGTAGCCGCTTGGATTTTAAGAGTTGAGTAGTAGCTTGGAGGCAGCGTTGCTCGTTATAAGTTTGGGTTGAGTTCTGCGAGCAAGCCCTTCTCGGGCTTTGTTCCTAGTTGTTGTGAGTTCCCGCTTGGCGTTAGCGAGCCGCGTTTGAGTGAGTTGGCACAGCAGGTGTCGTGGCATTGGTTGGTAAGTCGTTGAGTTTGTTATCCTCAAGGTGTTGTGTCGCAGAGATAGTCACAAGCGTGATGGTTTAGTCCTTGCTTCCCAAGTTTTCCTTGAGAGGAATGTTGGATGTTCCTTGCCCGGCGATGTTCTCCTTGGTCGGTTCTTTGGTAGGTGTTCGTTGGAAAGTTGCGTTCGGCCGATGAGGAGTTCTAGTTTGTTGGCTTGGCCGAGTGGAGTCCATGCTTGGCCCTGTGTTTTTTTTTTTTTGGCCGGCCGTGAAGAAGTTTCACCGGTGTGAGTGTTGTTAGCCGTCCGGTGTACCGTGATGGTGCCCTTGCCTTTGGTTCGGCGATTTCTCCTTAAGATGGTTGCTTAAGTGTTGTGGACGTGTTCTAGTTGGAGAAGTTTGTCTTTTTGGATCGATCGCCGTTGGTGGTTCGTTTGTATCTCGTTAAGGTCGTAGTCAAGGTTTGAGGTTTGTTGGTCTCTTGTGAAGTAAGAGTAGGCCGTTTAGTTTTGGAATCTGGAAGGTTCAGTTGTTTGGCCGATTTGTTGTAGGGTTGAGTTTGTTTGTTGACAATTGTGCACGTTGTTTTTATGTATCGATGTTGGGGCAAAGATGTGCCGACCCATTGCTCATTGTGGACTTTGAGCCCTTGCAATGATTGAGGGTTTAGGGCTACGAGGAGAAGCCTATGAGTATTCTCGTCTTGAGTCGAAGACGCTGCGTAAAAAGTGAGATCCGTCGGTAAAAGTTTAGTGAAGGAGTCCGAGTTCGGAGGAGGCCGCTCGTGGCGGAAGGACGGATGAGAATGCAGATATCTGTGTTGTTTCAGTCTTAAGGACTTTCGAGGACGAAAGTCATAAAAAGGAGGGAATATTGTAACGACCCAGGTTTTCATCCCGGTCTTCCAGGTATGCCCTAGGGGTATTTTAGTAATTTGGTCGGGCCGTCAGGACCGTTTATGTCTTTTTCCAGTTGCTAAAATTATTGGATGAATTTATGTAGGTTTTTGGAAGGATTTGTGGTTTGGTTTGAGCAAGGTTTGGTGCAAAAGTAAAAATAACGGAAACTGTGCTGCAGCTGGGGTTTGAACCCGGGTCTCCTGGGAAGCTTGTGGAGATGTGTGCCAATTGAGCCATTAGGTGCTCTTGTTGCTCTTCCTGCATCATTTTATGGTTAGCCTTGGATTTTGGAGTTTTGGTGCATTTGGTTAAATGAAATAGAAATTAGGTTTATTCCATCTTCTTCTCCAAATCACCTCTTGGCCGCACAAGCTCTCCCTCTCCATAGCCCTTGCCGATTCTTCTTTCCCTTGCATCTCCTTGGGTTCGATCATCATCATTCCGGGTAAGTCTTCATCCTCTTCATCTCCTCATTTGGTTTTTGATGCTGGCCGAAGGTAAGAAGTAGAGTGTTGTGTGTGTTTGTGTTGATTGCAACCCGGTAGAGAGCGCCAGCAGAGCCATCGTCGCCGCCAGCCCCTCCCCGATCTGTTGAAGCACCGCCGCGACGCCATCGCTCGCCAGATCGCCCGACGCCATCGCCACTCACCGTCGCCCGATCTGTTGAAGCACCTCGCCAGACGCCATCGCTCGCCAGATCGCCCGACGCGCCGCCGCCGCGCCCGGTCGCGCGCAGATCCACCGTCGCAGCCCTCCCGCACGCCATCGCTCGTCGTTGTGCGGTCGCGCGCGCGCAGCGCGCGAGCCGCCAGCGCCAGCGCCGCCGCGCGCTTCGCTTCGAAGCCGCTGCCGCCCGCCCGTCGCGCGTGCCGCGCGCCGTCGCGACGCCAGCCAGCCCGCGCGCCTTCGCCGAAGCCGCTTGCCCGCGACGCTCAGACGCTGCGCCCGCGCATGTCCCCTGCCGTGCATCCGTGCCGTCTTTGTGCCAAGGCAGCCGCCTGGCCAGCGCTCTGCCTGCCGTGCGGTAGCGCGCTGCGCCAGCCACTGCCGTGCCGGCTTGCAGCCAGGCTCCAAGTTCGTGTCGTCGCGTGCGCGCGTGAGTTCCCGAGCCGAGCTTGCATTCTATTGTTGTTTAGACGTTTTAGATGCTGATTATTATTGGATTGCTAGGTTCCCGCCGCTAGCTCGGGATTGTTCCGACTTTAGGATTTGTGTGTAGAAGCCTCCCGACCAAGGTAAGGATTTCTTCACCGGAGTTGTGTGGACCTGCGATGTTCTATGTGATTGTTGTTTGTATGTTTGTTTGTGATTATCGCATGTATAGTTTAGGTGCCCTGCTCAATTCCCGACTATCATGACTTCGTATGTTGTTCTCTCATGTTAGTCCATGCTAGGTTGTTCCGCTTACGCATGCTCATATCTGTTTCTTGCTTCGTAGTACCATGCTAGGTTCCTTGTATCCATGGAGCACGTATTGGACCGCATTGATTGAATTGTTATTATTGCTATGGTTTAGAGTTCGTAGGTAGCATCATCCGGCGGATGCATAACGTAACTTGCATCCCCGACAAGGACGTGCGAGATGGTACTCGTCCCGATCCCGTTAGGGTTTAGCTAACCCTAACGGCCGCCCCGCAATCTTGGGTGAGGTGGCGGTATCGTTAAATGCCCCAACGGTCGGGATGATGACTTGGCATTGCCTCATCCCCGGCGATCGACACGTCCTCGCCGTGTTCGGCCGTAGCCCTTGATTGCCACCGATAGGGCAAGGACGCTTTCTGGTGTAAGCCTACCACGACCGATTCCTTAGCCTCAAAGTGCGGTGGTTCAGGTGACATAGTTCACGTGTCCGTGTCTCACACCCATATGTCGGTGACACCGATCCGGAGATTTATTTAGTTAGGCGTGGTGGACGCGGACATGGGCGGCTTGCCACTGGACCCGCACACCCCATAGTCTGCAGAGCACGCAGCGGCGCGCTTACGCTCATTACAACGCCGACGGAGAGCTCCTCGGGATCTTGAGCTAGTGCACCTTTCGTGATCGACAAGAGAGCCGAGGCCGAGACTCGTTTCGTATAGGGCGTATTGTGTGGTGGATTTATTTCCGACTAAGACCACGAGTTGGCATCCGAGGTCCAAGTGTGGACTTAAGCTATGTGCTCTATTCTGTGTTTATACTCATAGCTTGCATACATTCTTCTAGATGATCATGTATATCGTATTGTACCCCTGGTTGGGGATTCTTACCGAGTAATTCGTTACTCACCCTTATTCTGTGGTTTTCCACGAGTAACCAAGGCGCGAGACAGGATGGTGAAGGAGGAGCTGTGATCATGGAATCCTGCTGTCATCTCTGACCATTTTATTATATCATGACTCTTGACTTTTGTTATTTCCCCGAATGCATGTAGACGGGCACGGAGCCCTAGGATGTTTTCTTACGTTTTATGGATTCCAGCATATTTGTACTTGTGGAATGTTTAAAGGTTTAAATAAATCTCTGATCAGAGTATGCTTTTAGAAATGTATGTTTTGATTGTTGAATGTTTCTGTTTTTACTTGGGATCCGAAACTTATTTTTCATAATGTCTTTTATTTTGAATACATGCATTGGGGTAAGGGCCCATTTAGAGCCCCTTTTGGGTCGGGTCTTTACAGCATGCCTAAAGACTCGGAAACGGTGTCACTGAACACAATAGTGCGAGGCCCTCGGCACTCATCTGTGCAGCCTGTACCACCGACCTGAAGCTAAGAACCGGCCAAGGCAGGCTTGCACCGTTGGCAGGGTTCCGCTTTAGCAGGCTACAAACTAGGCATATGCCGATGTGGTAGCTAAATCCACATCGGCTGCCGGGGGGAAGCAATGTACGTTATGCTTCGCTCTACACCCGACTGGTGTGGACAAAGTATGTTATGTCTGCTCTCAGCCTCTGGATGATGACAAACTCTACTATACTAGCTAGAAGTACAAAATAACTGATTCCTGGCTAGACATACATATCATCATCATTCACACATAACCTAGCATGATACTACGAACTTAAAGCAGGAATCTCAAGCATGCTGGAAGAACAATCCTAGCATGACACTAACATGTACAAACAGGAAAACATGCTAGCAAGAGTGCAATCACAAGCTGTCCTATCCACTAATCATGTTCATACAAGTAAACATGCATATAAGGCACGATCAAGAAAACATCGCAGGGTCCACACAACCACAGTAAGGAATCCTTACCTGGAAACGAGCAGAAATAACTTTCACAATCAAATAATGACCCTCGAGCTTTAAAGCGAAACCGAGCAACCTAAGCATTTTAGTAAAAACAACCTAATTAAATAAACAGCAGCCAACAGCCAAGTGCCCAAAGGAGAAAAGACTCGAGAATTACCGACCGAGAAGACACAAGGTCACGCCCCAACCCGCGACGGGGCAGGCATCGCCGGCTTCACAAGACAAGGTGGCGCGCTGGCGCTAGCGAGGCAAGGGAAGTGCAGACGCGGGCTGTCGCAGGCGAGCGAACACGCTGGGTTGGGCACGCGGGCGAGACGTCGGTGCTGCCAGACAAAGACACGGAGACGCGCGTCGGCGACAATGAGCGGCGTTAGGCGACGCGCGTCGGGCGGCAGCGGAGAGCGGAGCGCGGCGTGGCGCGTCTCGGGCGGCTCGGTGCGGAACGGCGCGCGCGCGCTCGGGCGCGCTCTGGCCTGGCGATGCAACGCGCGTCTGGGCGCACTGGGTTGGGCGATGTAGGGCGTCGTGCGGCGTGGTGGGGCGGTGGCCTTGCCGGGCCGAGCGGTCGATGCGCCGGTGTGTGGTGCGGCTAGGGCATGGTCGGGCGGCTAGGGTTGGGTTTTCTTGGTGAGGTCGGCTAGGAGAGAGAGAGAGAGAGAGAGAGAGATTGCAAAACAAGGGGAAAGGGACTTTCTTGATTTTTCTTCCCTTTTCCTAATTTAAATGGGTATAAAATCCCTTCCCAAAGCTTCCTCTTTCAAAACCCGGCCCAAACAAACTTTTCTTTCTAGAAAAACTCTTTTTCCTACAAACTCCCAAAACCATTTAGGGCAAGGGTTCAAATCCCAAAGGAAGCACTCAAAAACCCATTAATTTTGCCAATAACTAAAATACCTCCAAACTCCCAAACAACTTGCCCAAACCTCTTGGGTCTTGCAACCAACAACCACCAAACTTCGACGAAGCGCAGAAAGGCCCCAAAAATCTTGAAAATCCTCAAAACCACGGCCAGGGGCAAAAGACCAAAATACCCCTAAGGGTTAAAATGACTCTAACGGCCCATCCGAACATCCGAATAATGACCCAAATCACCTGGGTAACCGAAATAGAAAACTGGGCCGTTACAATACTCCCTCCTTTTAAAACTTTCGTCCTCGAAAGTCCTAAGACGAAAACAACTCTAGGAAACTCCACTGATTCTTAACCAACCAAGCTCCCGATTAAGACAACACAAATCCTTCTTTGAAACCGAACCCTCTTGGGTTCCCAATGGCTCCAAGCCCAACAGACACCGAGTCTGCCACGAACTATCTCAACCAAGACTGGGCATACACCGAACTCCGAAGAAATAGATGTGATAGTGCTAACTGTAATACACATCCTCAAACTCGCACTAGCTCTCAAACGGTCTTAAAATCTTAGGGCTTACTTAACCCTGCTAGCCCAACTCGGAACGCCTCTCTACTGGCGGTACTCTCAAAGAAACTCGTGGGCATGTGTCACAAGCTCTAAAACTCTACGCCACGCTCGGCGTAACTTCTCTGAATGCTCATAGTTATCAAACAAACCTCGACCCTTCACCATGCTAACCAAACAACTGAACCTCCTGTGTTTGAAACTAAACGGCCTACTCTTACTTCGCAAGAGATCTGCGAGCCCCAATGGTTGCCTACAATCCTTAACGAAATCCAAATCGAACCACCAACTGGTGACTGATCCCAAGGCAAACTCCTCCAAATAGCATGCGTCCACAACACTTAAGCAACCATCTTACGAGAAATCGAAGCACCAAAGCCAAGGGGCACTTTTCTCGTTCACCAAACGGCTACCACCATCACACGAGTGAAACTTCAGTGTACGCCACCTTTAGAAGACAAGGTCCGAGCACACGTGCTCCACTCGGCCAAACTAACAAACCGGAGCCCTCAACGGCCGACAACAAACTTTCCAATGCAATCCGATCAGCCACTAGCCTAAGAGAACATCGCGCACAGAAAAAACAAACAACATTCCTCTTACGGAAATCTCGAAAAGCAAGGAATAAAACATTACGTGGCTACTAGCAACACAATAGCCGAAGGATAACAACTCTAAGGTTTCCAACCAATGCCACGGCATCTCTGTGCCAACCCACTCAACTGTGGCTCATCTATAACGCCAATCGCGAACGCACATCAACTAGGAACAAAGCCCGAGAAGGCTTGCTCTGCAGAAACTCAACCTGCTTATAACGAGCAAGGCTCGCCTCAAGCCGCCACTCAACTCTTAAGCCCATCTGGCTGCTCCAAGGACTTCCTCCTTATAGCTTAGACCTAACTCTTCTTCCAATCCCGAAACTCCACCCACGAAACATCGCAAGGAATAAGGATAGCGACGACCACAAGCTTGCGGATCCTGAACAACACGAGTCGGCAAGACTACCTCAAAAGTTAAAACTCGAGGCCGGCATCAACGGTGCAACTCAACTACCCAAGAACTAAGGGGTTCTACAAACTCCAAAGATCCAACAACCTTCCAGCAACAACTCAAGCCCTTGAACTGGCAGGCCTCTGCCCTTACGGGAACAAACAACTTTCCGCTTGCTAACAAACAAACGCAGGGACACTCTCGCTGGGCTGACCGCTGCGCTACTCTGATCAACTACACAACTCAGGAGCTAAGCTGACTCCTCCTCAACAGGAACGATTTACCAAGAAGCAGACTTCCGAAGGACAGCGAACTTTACACACGCTCGCTGCCTTACTCAAACCCAAGGGAAACAACAACCAACTCTCTCGAAAGCAACATCCGAGGATCCTCAATCGCTTGAACCCCCAACTTGGAACTAGCAGTGCCTACCCAATTGCCGAGGGAGGGGTCAACTCCCAAAACTTCCTGACTAGTAACAAGTCCTCAGGGCAACGCCCGCTTGCTCGAACCGAGCTAGCTCACGAAACAACATGGGAACCAAACCTTGGTCAACACCAAGCACCACCTCGCTAAGAATTCTGAAAATTAACGTGGAGGTTACCAAGAACAATTCTAGCTTGTTAACCGACAACAAGCATCCAACAACTCAACCGAGGAACACCGCTGGTCTCCGACTGAGCTCGTGAGGCTCTCCACAACTTAGGGTTCCTCCGACGCCCTCCGACACACACTGCCGCCAAACGGTCTGACGGACAATCGCTACACGAGCACATCTCCCTCCAAAGATCTCAATCTGCCGGCCAAAAGCTCTTCCTTGCCACATCTCAGCAAAGCACGCGCGATGCTCCACACAATCCGGTGCGCCTTACCACACTTGATGCAATGAGCCGGCCGCTCGCCCCGCCTGCCGCGACGATCTCGAGCTCAAACTCGCGGCTCGGGCCGATCGCGACCCCTAGATCGCCTCAGCTTAAGTCTCGCCATCCACCGAAAGGGAACAACCGTAAGACCCAAACTTCCTCTTGCGCAAAGCATCACCCACATCGTAGCTTCTACCTGTGGTAAGGATCCCAACAACTCTCTTAGCCATGGCGGCGAAACTCGCGATTTTACTACCATCGCCTAGATCGGTTCCAATCAACTCCAACCATCGATCAACAAGAAATGCCTCTACCTGTGTCAAGGGCCAACTAGCATAACTTGCCTACGCAACAACCAAACTCTTGCACGGTAACCTCTCAACCCAAGTTAGGGCACTTGCTAAGAACTAAAGTCCTAACTCCTCGGAACCGAGCACTGGTTTCACAACCCAAACCCCTCGTGGTTCTTGAAAAATACACCACGGAACGAGCTACACAAAAGTACACCGGCGTGTACAGCTCCAACTTGGTTCCTTAAGATCCAAACCAACAAGTATTCTCACACAAGGCAACTTTTGCCTCCCAATAGAGCCACATCTAGCAAAGGAGCAACAAGAGTTCAACCCACTCAGGGTCAACTCACCACGGAATGCCACATTGGTCGACTCACTCTTACAAGAGCATAGCCACACCAAGCTAACTTACCTCATACCGATGGTCCACTAAACGTTCTCCGATCAACCATCCAACTCATGGCTCTAACAATGGATCAACCACGCATCATCGATGCCAACCCTACTCATATTAGGGTAACTCCAGGGTAGTCGAATCACACTACCATCCAACTGGCTCACAAGCCCACAACACAGGCGCGAGAACTCGGACGCGCTAGCCCTTAACAACCAACAACATCCTTTGTACCCAACTCTCGGTGACCCTGAAATGCTCCTACTTATCCCTCGAACGGTCTCACACTTGTAGTTCTCCGACTACCACCAAACTAGATCTCTTAAGCAATCCAATAGATGCAACTTCAGAAAAATGGGTACAAGGCTGGTGGGGATGCTATACTCCGGGCGGGCATGGAACCATCTGCACCAAAAGTGCCAACTGGCCCGAATCTAGGCCTCCTCTCAAAGCTTGGTGCCAACAGGCACAACATCCTTTACAACACAAATCAGCCCAAAACAAGCTTTATGCCCCTCTGAGGATAGGGAAGGTCACACTCCAAGTGACGGGCAAAGGCACTCAACACAAGAGTCCAAACACTCGAGCAGCCTAAACTCTGGCATCTCGCCTAACAGACATGCCACGGCCTACTCCTGCATCCCACTCGATGCTCAACGAATACTCAGGCCAACCCTCGGGTGGCAGCACCTAGCTCCACACCGTGAACATGCTAACAGAAGGTGCTTCTCTCTAATAGCCAGCTGAAAACCACGGACGGATTAAGTCCTGACAAGCAAACTCCACACTACCCCCTGGCTAAGAGGGTACTAAAAGAATCGGGCCGCAAAAACGATGCGCAGGCTTGCAGGAGGACAAGATGTCTCTACATCTTCCTCAAAAGCTACTAACTTGGCAGCTTGCCAATCGACCGGGTGGCTGGTGGAGACTCTGCTGGTCCGCCTCTCACAGGGGACTTCCACCACCACACTGCTGCATCAAACAACACCAGAACGGCGCGCCTCGACCTCTAAACATCTAGTCATCGGCCTCTAAACACCAGGTCATCCCAGCACTTGGATGATAAACTCGATCCTGGCCAACCACCTTGCTGCTAGCAGTAGGTCTCAAAAAACATCCAGCTCTACAGGCTTCCTGTAAAGACCCGACCCAAAAGGGGCTCTAAATGGGCCTTTACCCCAATGCATGTAGTGAAAATAAAAGACATTAAGAAAAATACATTTCGGATTCCAAGTAAAAACAGAAACATACAACAACCAAAACATACATTTCTAAAAGCACACTCTGATCAGAGATTTATTTAAACCATCAAAACAATCCACAAGTACCAATATGCTGGAATCCATAAAACGTAAGAAAACATCCTGGGGCTCTGTGCCCGTCTACATGCATTCAGGGAAATAATAAAAAGTGAAGAGTCATGATAATTAAAATAAATAATTAGAGATGACAAAGAGGTTCCATGATCATAGCTCCTCCTTCACCATCCTGCTCTCTCGCTTGATTACACCGTGGAAAACCACGTAATAAGGGTGAGTAACGAATTACCAGTAAGAATCCCCAACCCGGGGTACAATACGATATACATGATCATCTAGAAGAATGTATGCAAGCTATGAGTACAAACACAGAGCTGGAGCACATAGCTAAGTCCACACTTGGACCTCGGATGCCATCTCGTGGTCTTAGTCCGGAAAAACCACAACACACTAAACGCGCACTATACGGGAACAAGTCCCGGCCTCACTGCCTATCGCCGATACGAAAGGTGCACGCTCAAGATCCCGAGGAGCTCTCGATCGTGGCGCAGTAATGAGCGTAGCGCGCACCGCATGCTCACCGCAAACTCGGGGTGCCGGGTCTAGTGGCAAGCGCCCGTGTTCATCACCATGCCTAACTAAATCTCCGGATCGGTGTCACCGACATAGGGGTGTGAGACACGGACACGTGAACTATGTCACCTGTACCACCGCACCGAGGCTAAGGAACCGGTCGTGGTAGGCTTACACCAGAAGCGGTCCTTGCCCTAACAGTGGCAATCAAGGGCTACGGCCAACACGCCGAGGACGTGTCGATCGCCGGGGCGAGGCAATGCCAAGTCATCATCCCGACCGTTGGGGCATTTAACGATCGCCACCCTCACCCAAGATTGTAGGGCCTACCGGTTGGGATAGCTAATCCTCACGGGGTCCAAGGACGGAGAATCTGTCTCGAACGTCCTTGCCATAGATGCAAGATACTTTATGCATCGGGCGGATGATTCTATCTACCTCAATTCTAAACCTTAACAATAATAACGATTCAATCAATGCGGTCCAATACGTGCTCATCGGATACAAAGAACCTAGCATGATACTACGAAGCAAGAACAGATATCGAACATGCTAGAATAGAACAACCTAGCATGGGCTAACATGAGAAACAATACAAGAGTTCATGCCATCAGAATTGAACAGAGCACCTAGGCTAAACATGCTAGTAAACATACACAGCATACAAAACAACAATCACAAATATACCATGAGGTCCACACAACCCCTGTAAGAAATCCTTACCTTGGTCGGAAGACTTTTACACACAAATCCTAAGTCATGAACAATCCCGAGCTAGCGGCGGGAACCTAGCAAACCAACAATAATCGGCATCTAAAATATCTAAACAACAATAGAACGGCAAGCTCGGCTCGGAAACTCACGCGCGCGACGACACGAGCTTGGGATCGCCGCAAGCCGCTCGGCAAGGCTGGGCGCTGGCCGCGCGCTGGCACGGCAGGACACGCTGGCCGGTTGCGCGCTACCGGCACGGACACGCGGCTGCTGGCCGCGCGTGTTGCCGCACAACAGCGAGGACACGCGCGCAGCGCGAGCGCGCTGGGCGGCGCGCGCGCGCGCGGCGTCGCCCGGCGGCGCGCGCGCGCGCGGCGTCTGGCGGCGGCGCGCGGCGCCGGCGTGCGATCGCGACACACGGCGAGCAACTCGGCAAGGACGCGCTGCGCGCGCGACGTCGCGCTCGAGCGGCGCGCGGCGAGCAGCTCGGCAAGCGGACACGGCGCGAGGGCGTCTGAGCGATCGGCCGGACGTCTTTGGCGCGGCGAGGACCTCTGGCGTCTGCGGCGATCGAGCGATCTATTTGTTGGGCGAACGGCGAGGCTCTTTGGGGCAGTCTGGCGTCTGCGGCGGCGGGTGGTTCGACCGATCTGGGCGTGCGGCAGGGGCTGGTTCGACCGATCTGGGCGTCAGCGTAGCTGGGCCGGGGATGATGGTCGCTCCTCTCATTGGCGCACAACACACACACACACACAACCCCTTTTTCTTACATTCGCCAATAAACACCCAAATGAGAAGATGAAGAAGACGAAGACTTACCGGAATGATGATGATCGAACCCAAGGAGAGGCAAGGATGAAGAACTCGGCAAGGCTATGGAGATGGAGAGCTTGGGCGGCCAAGAGGTGCTTTTGGAGAATAAGATGGAATAACCTAATTCTATTTCATTTAACCAAATGCACCAAAACTCCAAACTCCAAGGTTAACTAAGATGTGATGCAGAAAGAGCAACAAGAGCACCTAATGGCTCAATTGGCACACCTCTCTACAAGCTTCCCGGAGACCCGGGTTCAAACCCAGCTGCAAAGACAATTTCCTTTATTTTTACTTTTGCAACAAACCTTGCTCAAACCAAACCACAAACCCCTCCAAAACCTACAAAAAACCATCCAATAATTTTAGTAGCTGGAAAGACACAAACGACCATGACGGCTCGACCAAATTACCAAATTACCCCTAGGGCATACCGGAAGACCGGGAAGAAAAACTGGTCGTTACAATATTCCCTCCTTTTTATGACTTTCGTCCTCGAAAGTCCTTAAGACAAAAATTCGAGGGTAATGCAACCTCATCTCGCCTTCCCGCTCCCAAGTGGCTTCCTCGAACCCCGATTCTTCCACTCAACCTTTACTAAACGAATCTCGCGATTACGCAACGTCTTGGTCTCAAAGGCAAGGATCCTCACCGCTTCTCCTCGAAGTTCAAATCCTCATTCACCGCAAAGGCTCAAAGTCCACAATGTGTGACGGGTCCGGCACATACCGCCTCAAAGATCGATACATGGAAAACACTATGCACTTGCTGATAGTGACGGAGGTAGGGCTAACCGGTAAGCAACTCTGCCAATCCTCTCTAGGATCTCGAACGGACCAACAAAACGGGGACTCAACTTCCTCGCTTACAAACCTCAAAACACCTCGCATCGGAGCAACCTTAAGGAACACATGCTGACCAACCTCAAACTCCAAATCTCGACGCCGAACATCGGCGTAACTCTTCTCGCTGCTCTGAGTGTCAACATACGAGCTCTAATCTTACTCCTTTGCACCATTGGTCAATCTGCAGTAACTCGGGACCCAAAACTCGCTCTATCACCAACCTCTTCCCCGAATCACGGGGGACCGATAACGCTTACCATACAATGCCTCGAATGGAGCCATCTCGAATAAATCATCGTAACTATTGTTATAGGCAAACTCCATCAAGTACAGATATCGGTCCCAATCGCTCGAAATCCAACACACAAGCCCTCAACATATCCTCGAGAATCGATTCACTCTCTCGATCGACCATCCGTCCGAGGGTGAAAGGTCAGTCTTTGAATCGCGCACTCGTGCCCAAACCCTTCGAGCGCTCTCGAAACGAAGAAGTGAACCGCGAGTCACGATCGGACACAATCCTCACCGGCACACCATGATAACGGATAATCTGCTCCAAAAACAATTTGCGCCCACTGCTGTTCCCACGGTATAAGTGTCTCTACCGGAATGAAGTGTGCGCTCTTGGTCAAACGATCGACTATCACCCAAATCTGAGAGAACTTCCTCGAGTCCTTGGCAAACCAGATATAAAGTCCATAGAGATCTCTTCCCATTTCCACTGGGGTACACTCGGTGCATTTGCAACAAACCTGTTGGCCTCTGCTGGGTGCCTTCACTTGTCGACAAGTGAGACACCTACCGACAAACTCGCCACATCTCTCTTCATCCCCATCCACCGAGAAAGTCCGCTTAAGGTCTCGATACATCTTGGTACCCCCGGTGCCAAGCAAAAGGGGGAATGATGGGCCTCCGAGAGCAACTCGGCTCAGAAACTGCAATGTCCGGAACACACAACCGCCTCTATAAGTCAACCCACCGTGCTGGGAATACACAAAGTCAAAGTCACCACAAGACTAACTCTGTCAACCAATCTCTTAAGTGCGGGGTCACCCAACCGGCATCTATAATCCATTTGCCGAATCGGCCGAATGAGCATCCAATCGAGCTACTCGCGGTAACCTCTCCCAACAACATCGCAACCTCGGCCCGCTCGAACTCTCTCTCTCGCAAACTGGCTGAAACTCAACAACGCCGCAGAGTGCGACGTCTTTACGCTCAAAGCATCGGCCACTACGTTGGCTTTACCCGATGGTACAAAATCTCGCATCATAATCCTTTACCAACTCTAACCATCTCCTCTCGCCTCATATTCAACTCCTTCGAGTAAACAGATACTTGAGGCTCGGTGATCGGTAAACATCCGAATCCGCTCACCATACGGTAATGCCTCCAAATCTTGATTGCAAACACCACTCACGCCAACTCCATATCATGAGTCGGGTAGTTCGCTCATACGGCTTGGTGACGGGAAGCATAGGCAATGACCTTCCCGTCTTTGCATCAACACACAACCTAATCCAAACTTGGAAGCATCATCAGAGACCACGAAACCACTGTCCCTCCGGATCGCCAACACCGTGTGCTGAAGTCAAACTACGCTTGAGCACAGCAAAGCTCTCATCACACTCGCCGTCCCAAACAAACTCGACACCCTTCCTCGCCGACGAGTGAGGGCGAGGCTAAAGCGAAAAAGTCCTTGACGAACCGACGCGGTAGTAACTCCTTAAACCAGTAAAGTCGCGAATCTCGGCAATCGAAGTCGGCTTGGCCCATGAACTCACGGCCTCAATCTTCGCGGGGTCCACGGCTATACCATCTCTCGAAACCACGTGGCCTAGGAAGGCCACCGCTCCAACCAGAATCACATTTGGAAAACTTCGCATAAAGTGGTTTTTCCCTCAAAGCCGCCAATACTCGCCTCAAATGCTCTGCATGGTCTTCTTTAGACCTCGAATAAATCGAGAATATCGCCAATGAACACGATGACGAAGCCGTCCAAAAATGATTTGAACACCCTATCCATCATGTCCATGAACGCACTGGGGGGCATTGGTCAATCCAAACGACATGACCACAAACTCATAGTGACCATATCTAGACTGAAAAGCTGTCTTAGGAATGTCGGCATCCCCGATCCGCAATCGATGGTAACCGGATCTCGAGATCTATCTTGGAGAACACGTAAGCTCCTCAAGCCGATCGAACAAATCATCGATACGGGGCAACGGATACTTATTCTTCACCGTCACCTTATTAAGCTCGCGGTAATCAATACATAAGCGCATAGAACCATCCTTCTTTTTCACAAATGAATCGGGTGCTCCCCACGGGGACACACTTGGACGGATGAACCCTCGGTCTAACATCTCCTGCAGAATCAATCTTCGCCTTTAACTCACTGGCGCCATGCGATACGGAGCCTTCGAGATAGGGAGGGTCCCCGGCTCGAGCTCAATAATGAAGTCAACCTCTCTCTTTGGGGCAACCCCAGAAACTCCTCGGAAACACGTCCGCAAACTCCTGCTGGCAACCGGCACTGATCAACAGACACGAGGGGCGGCTCTTCCCGCACAACTTGGCTAGATAGCCCCAAGCTCCATGAGCTAGCAAACGATTTAGCTTTCACGGTGACACCATCGGCGGGCAAACTCCACCTGGACTCCACGAAACTTAAAGCTAGGCCGACTGGGCGCCTGAACACTACTTCTTTCCGGTGGCGGTCAATCAACGCGTGGTTAGCAACTAACCACTCCATACCAAGAATCACATCAAAACCGCTCATAGGCGGAACTATGAGCGTGGCCTAAGCAACTCTCCTGATATCTCGATCCGGCCATCCTTAATCTTATCTCTAGCCAACATACTAACTCCCGAAGGAGTTGCAACAGATAACTCAAAACCTAGAGGCTCTAATCTCAACTTAGCATGCTCAAGAAACAACACAGATACAAATGAATGCGTGGAACCCGAGAATCAAACAAGACAAATGCGCAGTGATCTAAAACAAGAAGCGTGCACCTTACAGCGGCATCCGTGCGCTCGGCCTCTGACGGTCGTAGCAAACACTCGACCTGCTGCTGCTGCTATTGGCCGAGCCGCCATAGTGGGTGATCACAAAAACGGGCCATGTGACCCTCTCTACCACAACGGAAGCACAATCTAGGTCCAGTGACAAGCTCCGCGTGGACTTTCCCTAAGTAGCACAAGCGGAAATCGCTCGGGTCCTCCTCTTTGTCGGCTGAAACGGACCGAGCTCTCCGCGATCTGCTTCGAATCGCGCCCTTGGCGGCGCCGCCGCCTCAAAGTCAAACTTCCTCTTACGCCCCACCTGGGACAGACGCCAAAACAGAGCGGCAACAACCCGCCAAGCAGATACTTCCCATTATAGATCGTGGCTAATCGGGCTGACCCTAGCATAAGTGTCGTGGGCACGAGCCCCGACATCTCGGGAAACACCACGCCTCAATCCAGATATGAACTTCCGAATCTTCACTCGGGGTGGCAATCAACCGAGGAGCAAAATATCCATACTCCGAGAACTTGCGCTCATATTCCTCAATGGAATCGTAACCACGCTTGTGTTCCGGAAGAGCTCCACCATCTTCTCCTGAGCCTCATCACCGATGAACTTTACCTTGAACTCACCTTGAAGAACTCCCAAGTAGCGGGTGGAGACCCAGTGGTCTCTCGCTCAAGGTGGACTCCCACCACCATCTCGCTGTGCCTCCTAGCACATGAGCCGCACATCTCGGCCTCTCAATATCGGGGCACACCATGATCGGGAAGGTGTACTCCAAATGGGCAATCCACACAGGCCGCTTCTAACGCATCACCGGTGGCATCAAACTTCTCGAGCTTCCACTTCACAAAATCCTTCACCACCTACCCAATTCCTCGGCACCCTCGCCATATATATCGCCTCTGGGGCTACTTGCTCTGTGGAGCCGGAGGTGCTACTCGAGCTCTCTTTGAACCAATCGAGTCACCGCTCGATCCGGGCTCGGGACTCTTCCCGCTGGCAGCGCCAACAAGGCACGGGTCTCGCCCTCTGGTCACTCAACATGCTGACCATAAAAGCCCTCATAGACTCAAAGAAACTCTGCTCCGGAGCGCGGTCTCACGGCGCTCGATCGCCTCAACGCCCGCTCTAGGCGTAACAGAGGAGCTTTGGTGGAATGCCATCGATGTCGGCTTGGGACGATGTCCTCTGCAGATGTCGATCCGATCCGATCGATACCTCGACCGCCTCGAACCTCCTCTCCCAGACGGGTGATAGCATCTTTGGCGATCTACATCCAAACCAACAACGAATCAAAACACACTGTCACCATTCCACAACACCAAACAAGGCATACACTAGATGATAGGTATTGTAAATTCTTAACCCTTTTCCTTTCTAAAACAATAAATCTAGGCGTACTGATGACCGTCAGAGTCTTGATGATCATGGAAAACGACCTACAACAAAGGTCGGAGTCTGAGAATCTATGACTCGAGCTCGATACCAATCAGAAAGACCCACGACCCAAAAGGGGCTCTAAATGGGCCTTTACCCCAATGCATGTAGTGAAAATAAAAGACATTAAGAAAAATACATTTCGGATTCCAAGTAAAAATGTAAACATACAACAACCAAAACATACATTTCTAAAAGCACACTCACGATCGAGATTTATTTAAACCATCAAAACAATCCACAAGTACCAATATGTTTGGAATCCATAAAACGTAAGAAAACATCCCGGGGGCTCTGTGCCCGTCTACATGCATTCGGGGAAATAATAAAAAGTGAAGAGTCATGATAATTAAAATAAATAATCGTGAGATGACAAGCAGTTCCATGATCATAGCTCCTCCTTCACCATCCTGTCTCCGCTTGATTACCTGTGGAAAACCACGTAATAAG